>VXBJ01002933.1:233439-298539 GCA_013400055.1 Nycticryphes semicollaris
TTCCCCCGCCAGACACTCACCAAAACTATAATTTAAAAAAAAAAAAAGAAAAAAAAAAAGAGATATTCATAAAATAACACCCCCTTGGGATGCAACGCACTTGAGTGTGCTTTGCAGATTTTGCTCAGAGCCAACCGGTCAGCAAACGAACCCAAAAAGAAATACAACAAGAAACCCTAAAGAAATAAACCCCTGTTTAAGAGGCAGGGTCGAGCGGGGTGTGCTAGCAAAGCAGCGCATACCACAAGTCGGATACAGGCTGATTACTCAGCAAGCAGGAAGCCGGTGTCATGATCTGACTCACATTTCTGAAGTCACTCTGTGATGACTACAGTATCCACAGCCAGAGATGGCTCAGATTGCTCCTAAAGAGGTAATGCCAAAACTATGAACAGCTAGTTTACAAGTTCATGGGAATTGTGTGACTTTTTTTTTTTACTTGAAAAACGTTCAGCCTTAACTCAGACAGCAACCTTCTTAACCCCCTCTGAAAAACACTCGTCTCACCCCAGAGCCAGCTCCAAGGACACTGCACCCAACGCAGCACAGAGGCTGGTTGCTACAGGCCCTGCGAATGCTCTTCTTGGTAACTGCGTTCTCAGAATACAAATATTTTGCATTTTCTTCGAAGAGAGGATTTGATAAAACATATACTTTTTTCTTTATTTTTTTTTAAGTTATCAGTGCTATTTTTTAATATCTGTTCCTCTTCCCTCCATTACCAGGCACCCCAGACCAGTTCCTGCCCCATCCCCATCCTCTATGTCTCCCCAGCTTCTCCTCACCCCTCAGCAGGCAGGGTTGATCTCACCCACCGCCTGTGACAGCCCATTTTATCCATCCTCCCCTAACGCACAATCAATTCAAAGCTCTCCTCTGGCTTGATTTCTATGGCACAGACACAAGGAGTACAACCATTGTGCCTGCAAGAGCCTTCTCCCTACTTTTTAGCATTAAAAAGAAGCAAAGCCCAAGGGGAGGTTTGCCCCATGACTCAGCTTCCCGCCCCTCATGCCAAAGCACTGAGCTGTGCTCTCCCTCGGGCTACAGCCCCATGTGCAATATTGCATCTGGCTGGAAGAGCAGAGATCACACGGTCCAGCGAGGTCCCTTCTGGACCACAAAGGATGTCAGCCATCACGCCAAGAAGAAAACTCCCAAACTTCCCTTTCCCCGGAGAAGCGCTGGGGAGGAAACAGCACATGTTTCTTTGACCATCAAACACGGAGGAAGGGAGCAAACGGGCCAGAGTGTCATCTTCTCACTGCATACCAGAGAGGGCAGCTCACACCAGCAGTCTCCCATGGTCTGTGCACCTCTGTTTTACCCCTTTTTGGGCGTCTGGTCTGTCAACCATCACCTTTCCCACCAGTTTTTCTCTGTGAGTCTGCATCTCAGCATCGTAGTACTCCCTTCCACAAAAACCCTCAGTCCCCCAGACACACTAGCTGGTGAGCCATCATTATCCCCCCGAAGAAACTTTTTATTTCTCTTGTTCCAAAACACATCCATGCCAATGCTCTTGCAACCAGAGCTTCCAGCCTCAGGCCAACATGTATTTACTCTGGTGACAGTGACCTTTCCCACACCCACCAGGTACCCCTGAATACTTCAGCCTTCTGCAGGAAACCCTCAAATAGGCTCTCCCATACAGCAGTCACATCTGATTCTCCTCCAGATTTTACTGCTTCCTTCTTGGGGTAGCACTGGCCCTTAATGATCTTCTTTTTTTGTTCTTCCCACTCTTCTAGCATTACTCACACGCAAGCTGAAGGACATCTACAACTTCTACCACGCGAGCATCCTGCAGTCCTTGTAAGAGTTTCCTCCGATCAATTTTAACCACAATCATTTCTTACTCATGAGGAAGTGTGAATTTATAAAGAACATACCAGAACGTCTCTCTGGGGTATAATTTTGCTTATTAATTAGTTTAGGATTAGAAATAGCACCAACAAGGTTCAACTGAAACATCCCCCCGTCCTTTAACGGGAAATCCTCCCCTGGCTGATGGCCGAAGCTATTGCTGAAGCCTGATAGGATGGTATCACTCTCTTCTGCTCCTCTTGGTAGGAACTGATGTAAAGATGTGACCCAAGGGAGCCTTTTCCCACACACGGCAGCAGTAATAGGCTACGTACTCTGAAGATGCTCAGTGAAGGTGCTTATGGACTGAACTATTTATCGACATGCAAGCAGAAAGGACTCAGGGGATGTTCCCATTGCCCTCCCGTATCCCCAGGGAAAGCCTTCCTTTTCCACCCTCTTCCTTATTTGAAAAGATACACAGAGTGGAAGCTGCCAGATGGGAAAACACAAGGGAAATACAAGACTTAAAGTAGGATAGTACATAAGACTAACAAATGGGAGAAAGAAAGCACACTTTTTCCATGGTGTGGTGTGATCTTGGCCAAATAGGCATAGCAGGATTTATGCAGGTTCATAACCTGCTTCAGTAAACAACAGACTTCGCTCCAGAAGAGAAATATCCCTAATAATTAACTTTCAAGTTGCTCTGTGGGATTTTCTGATGATCCCTTGCTGCCATTTGGCATCTCTGCATGGGACTTTCTGGGCCTGACTCACATCTCATTATACGCTGTTTTCTTACGCCACTATAATGTAATCAGCTCCAATAAACTTACTCATGATTTACATCACCCGCAGCAAGAAAAGAGTCAAGCCCTCCATCAATTCCTCATTCTTAAGCAAAGCTTATTTTTTTAATTTGGCTAAATTGTGTTCAGCACATTTTCTCTGTTAGAAACCTAGATGTAAGGTTGCTAACGCAAAGATGTTGGGGTTTATTATAGGGAAAGAAACAGGTTGATTAAAGACATTTAGAGGATGTTGTCTGCAATACAAACAATACCAACACTGCACCAGAAAAACATGCACAAATCCATGTGAGTAATTACCAACATACATGCACAAACCCCTGTATTTCCACACCTACAAAACCAGTGCAATTCCAAACTCTTCTGTGCTTTTTATGGTACAATGCGACCTTAAATCGTTCCCCTTTATTTTTAACCCTGGGTTCACATATATTTGCTTTTCTTCTTTTTGTATTTAATGATCTTTAAGGAAAAAAAACAAAACACCTAAACCCTCCCCCTGAATTTAAAAGAAGGCATTGACCTTTCTGCAACGTAAGGGAGAACAGCAGGAATGCTGCAACAGCACTAGCAGTCAGAGATGCTCTGCCCACTCCAGTGACATCTCTGTACACCCCCTGCCGTAATGTGCCACCCAGGCAGGCAGGACCCTTCCCTAAGTGCCAGTTCCCATCCCTGGGAAGGGGCTGCCAAGCACACACCAAGCCAGGGGCCCGCCAGAAGCAGGCTCTGCAGACCCAGCAGCATGACCCATGCCTGAAGCTGGCCCAGCAGGGACTCCGTGCCTCCAGTCCCTCCGCAGCACAGCTCCTCCTACCCAGGGAAGATTAAAATCCTAAAGACTGGTAAGTATTCAGAAAAATGTGCATTCAGACTCTGCAAGACCAGGTACTCATTTCTTCTACAAATTCGACCTGACCTCTGAGAAGACACGTACTGAGTGGTGCTGCCACGTGGCCCCCAGTGCTGGTTTTGCCCGAGGGGCAGGCGCCCTCCACAAATTAGATTTAAACTTGCTTGATTTTGCTGTAATGAGACTTGAACTCAGACCCAGGGACTGGAACAAGCCCCCTGATTTTCTCCCTGGTTCTGTTGCTTATGTGTTTTCTGCCTCGTGTCTCCAAAAAGAATAACCAACTTCAAGTGCACTTGCACGGGCGTTATGAATAGGAATAACGCCTTAAGCAGCTGCTAGTCATTCACTTCTTGGAGGATTATGAGACTCGCTTCAGTGATCTCTGCTTTAACCTACCCATATAAACCAGCTGTGCGTTAGCCCTCCCCATTTATGGTCACTGACACTTCTAGGGTAGTGTTTAGCTCTGAACCCAGGTTGTATAAACAGCACAAGGCAGGCTGCATTGTGATTTCTTTCATGCACAAAAGCCGCAGCTTCTTTCTTTTTTTAATTTAAAGAAAAGGCTTTCCATTATTTGGTCCTTATTTGCCTTTCAAATAAGAAGGCAAGGCCCTTTAAATAAGGCAATCTGCACTGGAAAAGATTAAGAGGGATAATTTCAAAAGCACAAAGGCCACTTATGCACCCGAGACCCGTGGAAAGGGGACAGAAGTGGTGAGAGAAAGAAACCAGGAAAATTCAGGAGCCTTGGAGCAGCCACTGCTGGTGCTGCCTCCCTCCAGCTCGGCTGCTGTTCCCCTTCACTGCATCTGCTGAAACAGCTCTTGAGAGCTGTCTGATGCGAGCATTGCAGCCTGCATTCAAACTGATGGTTAATGCCAACATGCGCCATTGTCCTCCAGCGGCAGAGCCTGATCCACTGCTGGGGACCTCATGGAGATTCCTCCTTAGCTCGAGAAACAGAAACCAGTAGTTTGTAGCTGAAAACACTGGATTCTCTAAACATTTTGGTAATGACTCTCCCAAGATATTATCCTCTAGTCTATTTTGAGGCTTGACAATGTCACGGAATCACAGAATTGTCAGAGTTGGAAGGGACCTCTAGAGATCATACAGTCCAACTTCCCTGGCAAAACAGGATTGTCCAGTGCACATTACTTAGGACGGCATTCAGGTGGGTCTTGAAGGTCTCCAGAGAAGGGGACTACACAACATCCCTGGGCAGCCTGTCCTCCAGAAGTCTCATCTAAACAAATGTTTAAGGGCATGACATACTTCCATAATGGGACAGTGAATGTTGCCATTTATTTCTGGGTCCTTGGTTTTGGCCCAAGATTCCCTTCTGCCCTATCAGTTTATGGTATTCCAGCCCAGCAGCACCTACTTCTCAGGAAGGTTGGATGTGAAGTGCTCTTAAGTCTTCTCTATTATAATCTGACATGCAAGCGTTGAACAAAGGCAAAAAGGTTAAAAAACCCCAACCCTAAACAGAACAAAACTCTGGAACATGCAAAAAAGCTCTGTTAATAAAAAGCCCCAAAGCAATCCGAAAAATGGTGTCGGGTGCATGTTTCTGAAAGCCACGTGGGACTGAAGGGGCATGAAACCGCAAGCCTTATAAAGTGACTCCCAGGCTCTCACAGCTAACTACAGGAAGGAATTCACGTCCTGCTCTGCTTGGACAGAGCGAGCCAGCAATAATTTTACACCAAAGAATGCAGCCTCATCTTACACTCCTCAGGAATAAAAAAAAAAAAAAAGAAAAAAACACCACCAAACCAAAACAGAACATGCCTAAAATGCTTCTGCTCCTGTCTAGACTTGGGCAGCTGAAGGGATTAATCACCTCCTTTTGCCCAAGCTGTGAACCATCCTAGCCAGCCAAGCAATGCTGGTGGTGGAGGGGGCTGCAGAGCCCATGGCTGTACGGTCCCTGCAGGGGCAAGAGCCCTGTTTAAAACAGCGAGATGTTCTGTGCAGCTCCACATCTGATCTCAAAACAACCAGCACGCCTGCCTTGCCCACTGCTGTCCCTGCTTCCTCAGGATGAAACAACAGCAGTGGCCGTGCTGCTTCTGTACAGAAAAAGTCTAAACCAGCCTTAAGAGAAGCAAGCTGACCATCCCTTGTGGCAGGGTCTGTCCATCTCACTTGATTAGGGTAAATGCACATCCCTCCACATCATCTTCCCAGCTGTCAGCTTTCTCTGCTGGTTAAGCACCAGGATGCGCCGGGAGCGGGGCAAGGGACAGGGACGTGCTGGCAATTTCCACACTGACTCCAAGAGGATTCCCACTCAGGGACTAAAGCATCTGAGCGGTTTAACACGCTTAACTGTGTTTCCATTGAAATGTGTTTCGTTGTAATTGCAAACCAGTCTCAGTAAGATAGGGCTGCTGGGATTAGATACCGAAGTGATCTTATCCATTTAACCAGCTATTAGTAATGGCTTTTCTAAACAGGCAGCGACAAAGCAGCCAGGCCAGCCCAGGGAAGAGCAGCCACTTCATGGTTGGTCATCAACAACCATCAACATCCCACAGATGCTCGTCCCCTTCCAGCACGGCAGATTGAGCGGTGAGAGCTCAATGGGGCAGAAAGAGGAAATGCATACATGTAAATAAAAGCCCTTACTATATATTCTTAACAGTAACTTTTTCAATAGGTATCAAGAGCTCTCAAGCTTGTTTTAAGATCTGGGAGGTTGTGGGTGAGAAAGAGGGTTGTGGAAGCTTGGCAGCATATTTGAAAGCAGCTGTATTAAAGTCTCTTGGAGGGGTGGCTGGGGATTTTTTATCATTTTACAAGAATCTCTTGCAAACAGAAAAACTCTGAATGATTCAGAGATACCTGACTTATGAAATTGTGTTAACTTCAAACCATAATGGAAATATCTGTTCAGGAAAACATCTGTGTTGATTTAGGTATCAGTGAAACTGAACATGTTCTGTAAGTAGAGGTACTCCAGTAACAAAAACCACAAAAAAGGGCAAAAACAGTTCCCGTCACCTTGTACCAGATCCGGATTTCAGTTGCACAGATGCAAATGTGGAGGAAACACAGATGACTTCAAAGGGAACACCACACCAGATTTACACTGGGCTCAGAGATCAGCACCTGCCCTTTTAGCTCCAGCCTAATATGTGAGCGAAACCTGTGAAAAGGAAGCTGGGAAGCTGTAGCCTCAGGGACGTGGAGTTACGTGTCCTGCAGGTGGGCAGGACACTGAGCAGCACAGGTAGCAGAGAGCCAAGCACAGTGTTGGAATGGCCCAACCTGTGGTCCCCAACATCGCCTTGTCTCCTGACGCCTGCACTCGATTGCATCTGAACTACCTGAACTTACCATGTGATAAATTTTAAGCATGGCACACCAAACATTTCAGAATCAGTCCAATCCTCCTCCCCGTTGGTGAATGTCCAATATGAAACTACACCATTCAATTAATTAAATAACCCGAAGGAAGTTTCTAAGAGACTGTCATGCATATTCAGCCAGAGCAGCAGAGGAACTTGAAAGGCTGATACTCCTGAGTGTCTGGTGCTTAAGTTAACCCTCCCGAACTTTTTGCTCATTGGCCTTTTATAGATAGGTACAATTCAAACACCACAAATACCAGGCAGTAAAGAGTACATTAGAGGACTCACAGCTAATTTTTAATATCAAGGATACCAAAAAGATAATACCCACTCCTTATGCAGCAACAGTGGGGAGGGAAACAAAGTGGGACCTCCACGGAAGGGACGAGGCTCCCCACTAGACACAGCAGAAGCCATCTTCAAGCTCACATGCTGAGAATCTGATCTCAGCAGGGCTAAGACTGTGACTTGAATGTGAAACAACAAAAAAAAAATTAATTAAAATGGTCTCTCTCAGCTGACAGCTGTAGACAGCCACCTTCCTGATGTGACAACCTCTGTGACAGTAACAGTCCAGAAGCCAAGAGCAAGATGGAAGAGAGCAGTATCTAAAAGTAATAGTAATTACGTAATGCTCTGGGTGTTAAAAGGGAAAGCTTTTGTGATCAATAATTAATCCTGGAAGAGAGGGTTGTTATATTTGTGTGCTAAACACAAAGGTCAGATAGAGATCTGACTCTGATCTCAGCTACCCTGAGGTAAACCAAGATCGCTTCTGGAGATTTCGGTCAAGTCAGGCCCAGTTCAGAGCAGAGATGTGATACTAACATCCCTGGTGGTCTGTGCCAGGATGCACAGGGATCCTGGACCAGGAGTTTCTGGCACCAGTGCTTAGTACATGAGATCACACTGTGCCCCGGCTTCACGGAGCAGCACAGAGTTGCTTTCCGCCTCAGATGGCACATCACCTGCTGGGTACCGGGAGGATAACCTGTGCGGGGATAGAATATTTCTGACCGCCCCCCACGAAGGATGCCAGTGTCCTCATCGCTGAACCATGCCTGGACTCCAGCTGCATATGACGTGTCCCCATGGGAAACCAGCAGCAGCAGAGTAAATGCCGACCACGCTAAGCAGCAGACTCCCCCAAGGGCCCAGACAATCAAATACAGAGGACATCTGCTGTGTCATAAGACCTCCGAGTTGTGAACAAGCTCAGTCCAACTGCCCTCTCCCCCTTCTCCTCCTCCTCATTTAGCAGTTACTAAGCATTTTTTTCATCACTTCAGCTATTGTAAGGAGCTTTTTCCATGTGTTGCAGTTTACAACAGCAGCCAAAGTGACTTTGGACTATTTGCATACTAATTTATAATTAAAAACGGAAAAATACTCCCAACAGAGTAATTTTAAATTCCGGCAATTTTTTCCCCAGTAAATTTATCAGGTAATGCTATAAATCCTCATTTCCTTTTACACTGATGAACAAGGACAGAGCCTCGCTCTATGGAACAGGAGCGTCTGGAAATCAATTCATTTTCTGTCCACATTCCCCCAAAATAGGCAGCAGGAGGGCAATGCCTCTCTTCTGCATCAGCAGCCCAGGGAAAAGCTTCCCTGAGCCTGACAGCCACCAGCACACAAAACAGAGAGTCCGAGGAGCTATGCATCATGTCTGGCTGGTTGTGGCTCTCCAGCCAGGCTGACACTTTTACAGCCAGGTCAGCCCAGAAGGCAAAAGGGCAGGGGGAGAAGGGGCAGCGTTCAAAGAAAGCCCCCAGTGGGCCTCAAACTCTTTCCTCCAGATGCAAAGTTGCCTCCAAGATGTAAACAGAAGGCATTGCTATCGTGTCTGGCTCGAGACTGGTGATTTAGACGTGTTATTTGACTTCAGAGCATTGCAACAGCATTGTCTGGCAACAGGTAAATCTTACCCACCATGGGAAAGTCTGAAAAACTGAAAAGGAGGGGGGGGGACATACGTCTGCTGGGCCTGTTAGTAACACAAGGGTGCTTTAAAATTCCTGACTTAACTACTCTCTTCTTGTGTTTGCATCAGAACCTCAGCAAAGACAGACGCTAATTAGCTTTGACTAATTCATGAAGAAAAAAGCTAATTAGCAACTCTCCAAACTCTGGATGACCTCTCTTCCTGATGCTTGCTGTTACAGCCCATAAGCACCCATAAATTCTTCCCTTGGTGCAAAGAGAAAGGATGAAAGGTAACAAAGGGGTGAATAGCAGTGGCAGCTAAGGGTCAACACACAGCTTCATTTGGTAGCCCTGTGCCACCAGCGTAGAAAGGGAAAGATGGGCTGAAGATACAGGAACTAAGGTACTAGATACCCAGCAGCTGGCTTCTGCCCCATCTCCTCCACCCCAAGGCCAGCAAACCTTTTGCGCTATACACTAGCTCCATCAAAGACTCTGTCAAGCCCAAGGAGGATTCCACCATCCACCAGAGGATATGGATCCCCCTTGCATCTTCCTAATCTTTGGTCTTAGCCCACTGCCTCAGGCAGATACAGAAAACAGTCAAGACTAGGTGAGTAGAAGCCCAAACTCAAGAAGAACTGCTCTCCTGCTGGGTCCTGGGGTACATTCTGCTCTGTAAAGCGCTTTCTGGTGGGACCTCAGAAACATGAACACTCCCCAAACACAAACACTCCATCCCGCTTGATGGCCTTAAGATGTTTGTATTTGGAAAGGAGAGTTCAGTGGTTTGAGAGCAGCAGCTACGACAGCACAACGGCTTCCATTACAAATTTAGGATAGAAGTGAAACATTTACCTTGGCATGAAAGCCTGGGTTATTATTTCCAAAAATTTTCCCAGTAAAAGGAATTTATTTGTATTACAAGATGTTTGAAGAGCTTATATTGGCCAATAAAACTGACACTGGTATCAGACAGTTCACACTGAGGGCTCACCATCCATTTGGTGAATTTAAAAACATTTGAACTGGAATCAGCTCACCCCCCACCAGTTTTTCCCTTCCCAATAAAATGGTATCACCAATCCACTTTAACTCCCAATTTCCTGGCCGAATTAAAAAACAAAATGTGTATGTTTAGAAGGCTTCAGCTTCACGATTCCCAGATAAAATTAATTTGAAGACATGATTAACATTGAATGCATTTATCTACCTATTCATCCAGTATGATGATGTTTTAATATATCCAGGACAAACGGTAATTCATGTGCAAACATATTTGAATTGAAAAATGAAAGTCAACCATGAATTATTCCACTATCTGTCATATTTACAAGAGATGTTATGGACATTTCTAGTTGGCTAAATCATAACATCGTCCCTAGAAATACCAAGCAATATATCAAGTAGTTCCTTCCATCTTGTTGTGGCTCGGCTTTTACTTTTTTTAGAATATGCTCTCTCAATTTACCCTTTACTTCTTTAAAATTGTACATTTCATATCTGTTTCCATTGCTATTCTTAAGAATGCAGTTAAAATTACCACCACTGAAAAAGAAAAATAATTTCCTCTTTTCCCACCCTGTTTATTTTGTATATTCTTGGCTTCTCAGTTTCTTCTGAATGTCTGGTAATTTCTTTGTTTTCTGTGTGTTGTCCTTCACATAGCAACAGAAGAAAGAATAAGGATAAAGGGGAAAAAAAAATCCTCACATGGGAAAATATGAGCTACTCTTGAACCCAAAGAACTTAGTACACTCAGAAGAGCTAATTAACAAACTAAATAATACACTTTGGAAGCAAATGCTGATGCACAAATGCAAAACAAGGAATCTGAGAGTCATGGCGAATCACAACATAAACATTAGTCAACAAAGTAATGCTGTTACAAAAACCCCAAAATTTTGATTTTTAGGAAGAGGAGTGGCATACACAAGAAATAGGAGATAATTGCTCTGTTTATTCAGCCCTTGTGAGACCTCAGCCACATTCCTGTGTCCAGGCTCAGACAATGCATTTTAAGACATATACGCAGCAGCAGACAAATTTCAAACAGCCCAGGCCCTGAATAGAGGAACAAAAGGCAGAGAGATTTAAGAAATTTAACCAACGACTAAAGGATAATAGAATTAGATGTACGAACTCTAAAATAAAAGAGGATTACAAAGTAAAAACATAATTAGTATAGCTGAATAAAAAATTAATTTAAAATATAAAAGACAAAGTGGAAGATGACTACATCCAATGGTAGATGGACAAAAAAATCACAAATTGCAACAAAATCCATTTTACTTGGGTACCAAGGGAAAAATAATTCAATATTAAGGGTAGGGAAACACTGGAACAGGAGATTCCTAAATCTGTGGTATTAACTTCATGGAACTTTTCAACAGCAGCTTAGACAAATGAGATCAGGGCAAGACTTCTTCATGTCCAAGTGCCAGAAACTAGATCATTTCTTGCAAATGTATGTCATTACTTCAGGATTCTTATGGAGTCCTGCTCCATGCCCGAGACTGAGGATGGAACTCTAATACAAGTAGCAACAACTTAGGACAGAACAAACAAACAAATAAGCAAAAAAACAGACAGAAATGCTTCACACCCATCCAGCACCTCTTCCGATCATGGGGAGGATAATACTTTGACAAGAGACATTCATTGCATCTGCATTTCACTGACATTATCCCTTGCCAAGATCCTTGATGTTCATCTTCACACTGCAGAAATGTATTCCTATATTTAGCTAAACATCCAACCCTGACAAATAAATGTTTCATCAGCAATCTTGATTAGCAAGGATGGAAGAGTACAGATCTCCGCTGCAGTTACGTTTCTGTTCCCAAAAATAGTCCCCAACCAGGCTGCAAGGGAGTTGTGCCATGAGCCTGGGCTTGTTTGATGGACCAGAGGCGATTGCTAAGAAGTCCCAGGTTCCTACCCCTTGGCTGCACCGCGCTGCCCTGCGCCCACTGGCCCGGGCTCCGAGCCCTGCTTCAGCCGTACTGAATATCGCTTCTTGCCACACCTGATTCCCCCACAGAGCCCGAATAAAACACCCAATTCATTATGTCCACTCCATTCCCGGAGGTGACTGAAATAAAAAGCTGTTCTGGCAGAAAAGCTTAGGAAATGAAACACGAGAGAGATGGGGGAAAGAGAAGGAGAAAAACAGAAATCAAGAATAGAAAAAAGCACTCAACCAGGTGGATGGAATGAATCCAGAATTACTTACAGCTCCAGAGCTGAAAGAAAAAGAAGAAAATGAACACCTGGGCATTCTGTGAGATTAAAGGTGTATTTAGTATGTGTGTCCCAAAAAGGGAAAGTTGTAGATCTGAACCATGGGCTGAGAAAAGAAACTCTTTTTTCCCACAAAGATGGAATCTCAGTATTTAAGTTCAGGGAAAAAGTATTTATTCATAAAGATAGCTTTCTCATTCCCTGCCAGAAGTAATGAAGATCATACTCAAAATCTACCACCTGCACATGATTACCAGTTATTTAACCACAATCAAAATATTTTAAAAAATGGAAATTAAGTACACTGACGGACAGAAATGCTAGTTTCAGCCAAACCTCCCCGTGAAATTCCTTCCGTAATGCTGGGATTGCCACAGGCTATAATTAAAAAAATTGTCAATGTCTGAGGTCCTGAGTATTTTCCCACAGAAAATCCGCAGAGAGAGATCCAAGATTTGTGTGCTCTGTGGCAAAAATAACACAGGCACAAGCACTGAGAAGGTGCTTGGAAAGAGCAAAATGGAGGCTGGTTCCTCAGTACTTCTGTAGTGTTTCAGCACCTCTTTGTTTTTACTCTGTTTCTCCTTTTCTCTCTGCTTTTCATGAAGGGTGAGCATTCAGGAGTACTGATCCTACGTGGTTAACTTGAACAATAAATTAGCAAATTACATCTAAACTGAATTTGCTAAATTGAATCAAGTCTCTTGTCTTCCCTGCCTACTGGGAGACCTTCTAGTGCAACTCCTGTTGACTTACTGCAACCCTTTGTCCTTACAAAATGCATTCCAGTTTTCACAGGGGAAGGGGGTTTAAAAAAGCACAAACACAAGGCGTTTCTTCTGGTCTAGCAAAGCCAAAACACCTGGGCATTGCCTCCCATGGTCTCCAACCTGAAAGCTTTTTCCCACGGCTGAGGTTCATCACTGGAACGAGCACCCAACAGGCAGGTTTGAGGGTCCTGCCCACCTGCCAGCATCAGCTCACCTCCCACCTGACATGGAGAGCACTGAGCCGCCCCAAGGAGTGTGATGGATGCTCTTCTGCACAACTTTCCACCAAGGAGAGATGTTTTGACAGTTTATGGTGGTTACGGTATAAAAGGAGTTAGGAGGGATTTGGTTTAGACAGTTAGATATGGGTGGTTGCAGAGGTAAATGGGCCACTCCCTCATTTAAGACAGGAATTGAAAACACCTCTTAGAAAGAGTATAATCTGTTATTAATAAATCTTCAAAGGCCTGCTGACATGCCCAAACACAGACACAGAGAAAATGAGGTTTTTGCAAATGACACAGTGTTCAAGGCTAGTGCCTGCTTACCGTCCCATCAAGAACCAGTATGGAGAGCAACAGAGGACAGCTTTTAAAATACAAATACAGGGACAGTGGAAACCTTCATATCTGACTAGTGTCCCCTGCCCATTAGTTACCCTGCCTATTTTTTTGTTGTTTTAACACCATGCTTTCCTATTTTTACAAACCTGCTTCCTGTAGCTATAGGAAAGAGCCACGCAAACAACAAGGGGAAGCTGATGACACAGGGGAAAGAGTGAAGCTTGCTAACAAAGCTGAAATAAATCATTTAAAAAACAAGCGATCTCTTTCCTCTAAATTCATCTAAGTTACAACAAATTCCAGTAAAAGGAACAGAGAAAAACAGATCTCACGCAAAATAACACGAGGACTGTATTTGTTTTTCTGTTGTTAGGTTGGCAGTAACTCCTTGATGGGGGCCTTAATCTCAGCCTTCAGAAAGGGCGCTGGCGAAGTTAAAACATGTTTCATTCAAAACCAAAACAAACTTCTCTCTCTAGCTTGCAAATATTACATCACTGAGGTAAGGCATTGGCAATACTATTAATTAAGCAGTGCATTTAAGGTTCTTTAAACCCGGAGGCTATTTTTGTGTAGGCTTGGTGATGGTCCACAAGGTGGACTCATGGTGGTAGCTTATTCCAAGCAGATGCTACTCTTTGGCATATCCTCTATGCCAACTGTTGTAAAATAAACTTGTACCAGAGTCCATGACTAGTACCAACTGGTGAGGGTCATACTGGGGAGAGGTGGCTTAGACTGCACATGCTTTGGTGTTGGGACTGCCCTTTTGGAGAGGCTGTCCTCCACCAGAACAAGGTACTTTGCTGCAGGGTGAAGCAACTAACACAGTTTCTGTTTGATGCAAATCAGCTATTCTGCTGGGCCCCTGGCTGCAAAGCCTGCTATCGTCATCAAAATGATGAAAAATCAAGTCGGCCCCATTCCCTGTGGTTTCTCCAGGGCAAGAGTTTGGTTATGGTGAAGAGAAACTATAGATGCAACTCCACTCTTCCACAAACACAATGATGCTGTTTAACACATTTCCTTTTTTCTCCCAGATCTCTCAATCAGGATTCATGGAAAGATTATTTATAAAGCCCTCTTTGGTGCACCGTGATTTAATCAGATATAGTTTGAATATCCGAAGATGTATTAATTACCATTGCCACACAAGTGCAACTGAAGAAGCAAAATGTTTTTCATTTGCATGGACTGAGTATTTGTTTAAAATGTTCTTGGTATCATTAGGATCTAATCAAAACAGAGTGCATGGTAGTTATGCAGGAAATACAAAATAAAAAAAAACCTGCTGCTTAAGTATCCAGTTTTCTAATAATATTGCAACAACGTCTTCACAAATAATTGGCTTCCCAGTTACAATGGAATTCCTTATCTAAGTTAGTAAAATCACCTACTGGTATTTTCAAAAGACAAGGGAAGGTTGGGAAGAAAATGATAATTCTCTCCAGTATAGAGAGATTTAATCAGAAAGATAAGTAAAGATATGTCATCTGACTTCTTTTGAAAAACAAAAATAAAAATGATTGAAGCAAATTTTACAAAGGCTTGAACCCTTTTGGAAAATCATGCAAGTGCAATTTTAAATTAAAATTTAGAATAAATTGATTCAGAACTGCTGTGTTGTTTTTAATGATCTGTTTGAAGATCCCTGTAGGTAGAATACCTGATTTGAATTTTACAAATAGAGGTAGGAAAAGTACAAAATATTTAAATAGTTTTACTTTAAACTGTTACCAATTGTGACCTCTCCTTTCCTGTCTACCACAAAGAATGCCTCAAGGGCTACAAAGCGCTTCAGTCTTCCAAATCTTGCACATACAACCTTGGAAAAGTTAAATCTTTTAAAACTTCCCTTTGGGTTTTTAATAAATACAGCACGGTTTTGGTTTAGGCAAAACACTTCTTTAAATGATAGCTCTTTTAATACTATGGTATTAATACTTTAATACCAAAGCTAAGCCATGACTTTAACACCTATCATTAACGCATCAGAGTTTGCCTGCCTTTTTCCAAAAGTGTTCAGGCTTTTCTCTCTTATCTTTTCTTGAATGTTCTGCACTTTACTTCACCTGGGACATAACATTTCAGATCATGACTGTCTCTTGATGAAATGTCTTTCTGAGGAGGTGTCCCTCGGAAAGGTCTTAAATTTTCCTAACAGTTAGCAAAGCGTGAGCGAGCATACAGCAGACCCTTTAATGTGACCATAAGAGAGGCTGGAGATATGGGGCAGGGAGAAGACAAACCTACGGTGTTAGCACTTTCAGGTAATTTTCTCTGTACTACGAAAACCAGAAAATCACTCACTAGTAGTACAGTATAGATGGTATAAATAGAAAGTATATAATTTACTAGTTGTGAGAGTTGTGCCCTTTGCAGAAACGAAACTGAACGAGACATGCAAAGATGGTAATTTCTACGTAGTAGAATTCGTTTAATGCTTGTTATCATGCTTTGATAGTTATCATGCTTTGATAGAAACACAGTCTAGCCACAAAATCTCCCATCCTATCTGTCCTCCGGTGTCAGGCTCCAAAGCAAAGCTTTACTCACTGTGCAGCCGACAGCTACATCCAAAATCCCACCGTAGATCTAAGTTTGGATAGAGAAACCACCTGCCTTTTGTCCTTCAAGTATTCAGAGGGTTTGAATCCAACTGTCTCGTTCAGGTCTATCCTCCTCACAGGGAGGATAAGCCAAGTAAGGCTCAATATTTGCAAGTAGCCTAAGAAAAAAACCAGAAAACCTATTGATTTAGAAAAAATCAAGTGCTGTACAAATGTATACATCTCAGCATTGCTTCTTCTGGAGGCCTTCCTATCTGATGATTTTTGTGTACTTATATTAACGCTCGAGTTTCAGAACACGTATGAGGCATTATCTTCATTTTACAGATAGGAAACAGAGATATTTATTCAGATAAGGCACAGAAAGGTGAAGTGACTTGCCTGAGGTCATGTCAAGGTTTCTGGCAGAGGCACGACATCTCCAAATCTCCTGAACTCCAGGCCTCTGCTTTAAATTACAAGACTTCATCAGGTTTATAGCATCTCACCTTCCCCTCCTACCAATCATCTGCAGTGCTGAATTTGCTCCAAGCAAAATGCATTCATTGATGAACTCTATTACTTGTTCCTAAACATTACTTACGGACTGCAACTTCAAATGAAATTCTCTGCACTGCAGTCATATTATACCTACATGGTTATTCTAATTGAGTATTGAGCAAAGTGGCTAATTAGGAGTCTTCAAGGGACTGTTTGTTTAATTTTGTTTTGGAATGTGTGCTTGCATAAATGCCATACAAGAAAAAGTCTGGAGGCCACAATCATCTGCAATGTAAAAATATTTCGGTTTCTGTGAAGTTTTCCCTCCCCCGAGGGTTCTAATTCATCTCTACTAGTTGATAAATCAAGTCAGAAACACCCTCCCCCCCCGCTTTGGTGTCTAGCAGAAATATGACCCTTTTCTTGTCCAGGCATGCAGACGAGTGATGAATCAGACTTTCCCCAAGAAAATGCTGCAGCTCTTTTCCTAAGGCACATTGCTGCCTGAATAACTCAGGTTTTCCTGCAGTGGGCCTGTTTTAACAGCCTTTATTTACATGATGAGAACAGAAGAGGTATGGTCTGGGTCTGATCTGGAGAAGGTTATCAAGCGCCATCCAGACAAGGCCTACAGAAAACCGAGGGGTCTTTCCGAGCACGCTGCTGCAGTCCCTGTCCCGCTCCTGCATGACTGCGGAGACAGTGCCAGAGGTTTCAGTGGCTTGCAGCCATCCCCGCCTATGCTCTCCTCTTCACTAAGGAGCGTTTGGCACGCTGGGAACACCAAAAATATCTGTGAAGACTGCCAAACACGACTTACCACTACCTGCGACACATACCAATATCCCTACCTCCTTAAAGCGTTAAAAAGAAGTTTTAGCTTGAAACGTTAGTATTATTCATTATGATCTAAATCACCAGTATTTCAAAATATGTTCAACTCATTAGAGCCCTAGGGCAAGTGGATTTCCCCACAAAAACGTTTCTTCCCCTTCAAAGTGGAACAGTGCCAATTTCTTTCCTGCCCTAGAGAGAAAAGGCAGAAGCCGATCCACAGAAGAGAAGAGATGAAGTTTACGTAGAAATGTGAATGCTACAACTTTAAATGTGTAATTAACTCCCTTATTATCTGGGCTTTCTATGTATCGTCTGGCTTAGCTCATGCTCTACCTTAGCAGCACATTCTACATGGTGGTTGCTAAAACTTTTCCTCACATTGTTAGGCACCAACATGACTGTACCAAGAAAATACAAGTTTGGTCGACGTTCAGGCAATAATGAATTAATTTGTCCCACAGGACTCATGCAACATTTATGAACACTCCCATTTTACAAAAGAAAAGACTTCTGTAGAAAGACAAAGCGAACTGCCTCATTTGCTACAGGTCAACAACAAACAAGTTGTCAAAACAACAAAGAAATTAGGGGTCAGATAATATTTATTTCTCATACCCTGGAGCATAAAACAACTAAGCGCAATGATTCAGGTTTCCCTGCCCATGTTCATTCTCTGTAATCTTCAGCTCCAGGTACAAACATGGCTCCACTGAATTAATCAGCAACTTTCACAGCATTATTTAACGAGGCCAGGGTCTCATTTGCTCTTAACTGATGAGCCACCAGTCACAGGGAAGAAGAAGCACTTGCTCACAACCAACCAAACAGCCAGTGTACGGCACGGCAAGGACTCGGTCCAGCGAGGAGGGGCCTGAAATGGAAATCCAGCTGAAGCAGTGAATTCCTGTGAGAATGCTTAATGCTCTAAAAATGCAGAGGGAAGACAAGAACCTGACTGGTGGTGATTTTTTACCTTCCAAGTACTGTTAGTTGGGTTGTTGGTGGTTTTTTTTTGAATAAGAACAAACTAAAAATTGGCAAATGTGCCAACTGCTCGGAAGTGCAAGAAGGAAGCAGAGCACCGCGAAGCTCTTCCTTTCCATACTGCCTTGCAGGCCGGCAGGGCACTTCGACCTCTGCTCCTAGCATATGGTTCCCTACGGTATATGCTCCAGAGCGTACTAAAACCAGAAGGGAAACAAGAAGATTTGAGAGTAAAAAAAGTCTCCCTGAGGCAATAAACTTGTATATGCTGGACCTTGCTATACAGTGCTTCAAAATGTTCCCAAATCTCTTTTCACTTGATCCTGTGTATTTGACTTTGTGCTTTTTTCCAAACTGCTTTAAAATACTACCATTTAAGAACAGGATTAAAGAGTAAAAGCTACGTGCATTGGAAATGATATTACAGTTCATCCCAGGGCTTTACAGTTGTTAATTGCTAATCAGTTGTGTACGGGCAGCAACATTTAAGAAATTTGGTATCAAATTTGGCAAGCCACTGTAACACGAAACAGACTCCCAGTCTCGAAAAATTTTTCCACAGCCCTGCTCCCCTTTTACCCTTCTGAGTAGATACTAAACAGACTTTTTTTTTTTCATCTCCCAAGAGCTGTGTAATAGAAACAGAGTGCTGCAGGATGTATGCATCCCAACGATTGTTTATTTGGATCCCTATAATCCAGACTGATTTACGCAAGAAGAAGGGTCCCTATTTAAGTGAGCTTGTTCCAGCTCATTCCTACTTCACACTTACACCAGGACTCCCTGAGCCCCAGGAGTTAACACAGATGTTTGAGAGATGAATCAGGAACAGAGACTTAATATAAAGTTTGCAGACACCAAGCAAAAAGAAGCACAGCTGTAAAGCACAGCCCCCCACTGTGCAAATGACTCCAGCTTCCTCTTTAAAATAGCTTCAAGTGTTTTATTAATTCAGAGAAGGTCAGGCTCACGTATCAACATCCACTGGTTTCAAGACAGTCTGTGCTGCACATTGTGAGATCTTTGGGTACCGTAACCAGTGATCCAGGTACCTGTCTGAGGAACGAATCCTTTCCATGTGGCAGAGACCAGAATTCAGTTCCTCAAAAGGTAAACTGAGCCAGCACAGCACAATGAACTGAAAGCTTTTGGTAAAGGCAATGATCTGACATTCAGGATGATAACCGGGAGAGATCAGCTTTCAACTAGGAAGTGAGCAGGGTGTTACCTCACCTCGGTAAATCTTCATTTTACCTCTGCTCTCAATCTGTTGCTCTGTATCCTTGGGAATTGCATACTCCACACAGTATCAGGCAGGTGACTGAACCTGTGTGCTCACTGTGTCACTCCGGACACGGCAACAGCAGTGTGGTCAAAGCTGCACCCCACAGACTCACCCCCCTGCCAGCATCAGGGTGTAAGAACTCTACAACCCACGTGGAATTGGGCATTCACACTGCCCTGAGCGCTGCGCCCCACTCCTGACGGGACTGCTGCTTACAGCTCAGGGATTCACACTGTGGCTTATTGTATGGGGCACCTGCAAATGACTGGAAAGACCAAGATCCAAGGTGCCTATTAAAGTGGTCTAGTTAATGAAATAATGCTGATTGTGCTGAGTTTCACCCGCCCTCTCCTGAGCCAGGCTGACAGAGGAGGTCTAGGGGGATCTTAAACTTCCTACCTACTTAATACCAACTAACTTGAAAAATTAATCAAGGAAATTCACATTAATACAACTGACAGGCAAATGTAATTACAGTGTGCATAACATTTAATTCAATATGGTTACTGAGCCTAAAAAGCACATTACTTTCTTTATGAGATTGCTTCGCTACTTATTAGGGAAAAGGTCTTTGTAAAACGACTCTTTATCCTGCTGCTAGGAAGAAAGAGAAATCTGGGAGCTACTCCCATGGC
This sequence comes from Nycticryphes semicollaris, assembly GCA_013400055.1. Lineage (NCBI taxonomy): Eukaryota > Metazoa > Chordata > Aves > Charadriiformes > Rostratulidae > Nycticryphes > Nycticryphes semicollaris. The sequence goes on from VXBJ01002933.1 coordinate 253,572, forward strand.
ATGGAAATCGCTTTATTCACTTCAGCTAGATTGGCTTTTTAAAAATGAGACTGAAATCAAGGCCTGAATTTCATCACTGGTCTTCCACTTCTTCAGAGTAACTTCTGGGTGACCACTGTGGAAACCCAGTTTGAGCTCCAGCTCTCCTATCCCTCTGACCCTTCACACAGCCCCTACTCGCATTCCAAATTGCTGTTGTTGTTTTAACAAGACTTGTTTTCTTTTTTTTTTTTTTTTTGTTGGCTTGCCTAATAAATGTCCTGTTCAATTCTAGGTTTCAAATTATATCAGATGGCAGAGTTTTTATCAGTTTAGCTTTCTTGCTTCTTGGGAAAGGAATGAGTAGCAGTGGTGACAGAAGAGTCACCTACTTGTAGACCTCAGCAGAACTCACTAATGCCTTTTAAATTAATTTGAAAGGCTGTCTTGGCACAGAAAGGCCAGACCTTCCTCTTTTTAATTAAAACTTAAAACAAAAAAAAAAGCAGGGTGAATTTATGCCTTAATCTCCCTCTCTGGTCAAACAACGTAGCTTTACTCACTGCTAGCAAGTGGACTTTTTTTCCAAGCCCTGCCCTTCACTCATAAACAAAACCAGCCAGAACTCCGTCTCATTATAGCCTGCACAGACACATGGTCCTGCTGCGAGGGCAGCCCCATGCAGAGAGGCACACAAGAGCAGAAGGAGCAGTTGTCTGCTAGTTTCTTATTATAACAGAGCTGCCGTTCATACAGCGCCGGGGCTGTTTAGAAATTCCATTTTTAAGCCCCGTTCCAAGCATTCGTAAACCTGGATGGGAAAATTCGTTACGGATGGAACCATGATGTGCTGAGCCCTGCTTGTGCAGCCATACGTGGTCCCCTGCCATCGGATGCTTACAGACCCGGGTCGCTGGATCCTCAACCCCCATCCCCTCCTACCTCTCCCCTGTGCTCTCACACACACTGACTTTTAAGCGCCGGCTGCAAGAGCAAACTGTGGTGGTCATATCTGTATGCTACAATAAACATGGCAAGAGGAAACACTGGAAGTGTAAATTTCCTCATTTGTTCTTCAGTTTTGGATTTGGGCAAAACACGACAAATTTGGCAAGCACTGTGAACAGAAACAGATACATCGGCAAATAAACCCATTCCTTTGCTAAGCCAGAGCAGTGCCAGCCTGAGATACACTTTTACAGCTGTCTTAATGAAGTTTACATCCGTCTCAACACAATTAAAAGAAGAAGTAGTTTTGAGCCCTGCAGTAACAATTATAAAATGAATCTAGACCTGTCAGATATGCCAAAACAAGCAGGATTTCTTGATCCACGGATCAAATGTTACAGCAGGCCTGTCAGTCAGCTGCTGATGAGCGCAACAGCCCTGAGGTCTGTATGGCAGTGAAGACACATTAATAATTGGAATAAAAGCATGGATGGCTAATACCTAAGACAAGGGAGGTGCCCAGCATGGCTGCTGGTTTTGCTGATGTTTACTTTTGCTGATCAAGGCAGGGGTGCAGGCAGGCTGTCCCTCGTGGTGCAGGCAGCACCCCAGTGCCCCTCAGATGGCAATGCTCATCACAAGTGGCCATCTACCTGAAAACCGCTCCACACATCAGCCGGTGACCACTGGCAAAAGCCATGCATGTTTTAAAGCAATCTTCTGGGTGGTCCAGTCTTACCCACTGGCTGTTCTTCCCACCCGATGGCTGGGAGGGAAGCCCTGTCTTCATTCCTCTCCCCTTTCTTTCTGGAGCAACTCCAGAGAAGGGCAACGAAGCTGGTGAGGGGTCTGGAGAACAAGTCTTATGAGGAGCAGCTGAGGGAGCTGGGGTTGTTCTGCCTGGGGAAAAGGAGGCTGAGGGAAGACCTTATCCTTCTCTTCAGCTACCTGAAAGGAGGTTGTGACCAGGTGGGGGTCGGTCTCTTCTCCCAAGTACAAATGATAGGACAAGAGGAAATGGCCTCAAGTAGCACCAGGGGAGGTTTAGATTGGACATTAGGAAAAATTTCTACACTGAAAGGGTTCTCAAGCATTGGAAAGGACTGCTCAGGGAAGTGGTGGAATCTCCATCCCTGGAGATATTTAAAAAACAGGTAGATGTGGTGCTGAGGTTTAGTGGTGGTTTTTGTCAGTGTTAGGTTGATGGTGGGACTCAATGATCTGAAAGGTCTCTTCTGACCTAGACAGTTCTATGCTTCTGTGATGCTTTAGACACACAGTTACATGCTAACTGGCTTCGCAGCCACTGCTCCACCATGCTGGCTCCTCAGTGGCTCTAGCTGGGGTCCACAGGCTGCACCCCGTCAGCATCTGCTTACCCTCGGCATGGCTGGCATCTCCTTCTTTGACAGCTCTCTGTGGCAGATCAGTGCCATCGATTATCAATAAGAAGCTGTAAAAAAACAGAGAGCCAGGCAACGGATGCATGAGACACCCCTCAGGTCAGGGTCCCCCATTTCCAGGGCCAGAAGGGGGAGCATCTGTCCTTCCCTCACCCGCAGACCACGCTCCTGCTTGCATTTCAGATGGCTTCAGTGTTGCACCAGACTTTTCAAATTGCCTTTGTCACACCCAGGGGAAAATTTAAGTGGGAGACAGCGGTCACCCTGAGCCCAAAAAGCTTCAGCTGGGCACTTTGGGATGTCAGGAGGGAAGGGAGCAGCCGGCACAGGGCAGCTCCCAACTGCTGAAAGGAGCCGATGGCCATGCTGTTGAGAAGAGATACTCACCTGTGGTGTCCATACCAACACGCAGGTATTTAGGAGCTACAGATATAACCAGGAGGGTTGGCATGTGGAAAATTCTATGAAGTGACCCCACTTAAAAGAACCAAAATCCCTAAAAATCTACTATAGGTAAAAGCCTTTCAGTTCCACGCTCCAGGCCATTTTTCAGCTAGCTGTCACTTTTCACTTCAAAGGTTATTCCTTAAAGCTAAATAAAATATTTATGTTATCCAGTACAAAGCATGAAAAATTTCTGTTTTGCTCATTTCTGCACACAAATTTGAAACCTGCCTGTCATTTCCTTTCTGTTGTTTGCAGGTTTAGCTGCAACTATTAAGTGTTCATTATTACTAGAACTGAAAAACCAACAACCAATCCCAAGGTCAAACCCGGATATTAAGTGCTGGGTCATTTCCTGCCTCAGTGACAAATCTTCCCCAAAACGCTTGCTATCACATTAAATCAATTAGAATTTTTTCTTTCTCTATCAGAGCTTATCAAGAGCTTATTTCATTGGTTAGAATGAGGTGGACTCCTACTCCGCAGGGAACCCTGTGCAGGTTATATACTGTCAGGACCCCTATTTACATGCACACAGTAAATGTAGATACCAGTCCTCAATTTATCAAAAAGATTCATTTTTATTTATTTACATCAATTTATCAAACACACACAATTTTATTTTCTTCAACCAACTCAGGTAACAGCTCACTGCATATACTGTGCAAATAAATCTCTTAATATTGCCATTCCATTTTTGTTTGTTTGTTTAAACCCCCAGCTTTAGAGCTAGCAGCTCCCAAATCAGAAATGGATAAAACAGGTTTACTCATCCCTGAACAAATTTATCTCCTGCTAAATTCAATTTTATTTTGCTTCTAATTTCACGTAGAGTTAAGAGGAAGTCCAAGGCTTTCCATTGTCCCAAGTTAAATACTAGAACTATAGTTTTCACCAAACATGGAAAGTTAAAAGTGCCATAAAAAATGCTATCATTATCCATCTACTCCCTGTGCATTTGCCAGCAGAAACTAACCTTTGTAAAGGCTAACTTTGCCTGCTAGTTTTGCATGAGTAAATTTAATGCTGTTCTACTGACCTCTCTCCTATTTTTTATCCTAACTTGGCTTGGGCAGGTTCGAGCTGTGTGGACAAGAACACGATGTATTCAGAGACACAGGATTTAATTTTTGCAAACAATTGCCTTATCAGAGTAGGTGCTCGAATCTGTCATGTTGGAGGCTTCATTAAAGCATCATAAATATATATAAAAAAACATTAATAAAGCATTTCTACACCGTCGTGTAAAGGGCCACAACACACCTCCAACCTTTATCAGATGAGAGGGAAATTCCTCCCTGTACATGGGAGTTATCACCCCTGGCAAAGCAAGCATGAAAGTGAGAGATGCTTAAAGAACCAGAAGAATTGATCTAACCTACAACGGAAAACAAATGTTCTTTTGGAGGGAATGTAACCAAATATATTTTAGATGCAACACACACCATCAGGAAGCCAACTTAAGGGCCAAGACTCTATTCCTACATAAGCTACGGCCACAAAGTGCCCACGTGTCTTCTCAGGTGCTATGGACACAAATGAGTTTCACTGCAGGCACAGACACCCATCCAAACGCATCTGGGGCATCATCCAGAGCTGACGTACACCAGCACGTAAAAATGACCCACTTGATATGATGATACACGTGTGGGGCCATCATTGCTTAACATCTTACCAAACAGGCAGAAGAACAGGCCCATCTAAAGAAAACTTTGAAAGAGGGCCTGTTGTCACAAATGATGAAAAGTTTTCCTCATCTTGACAGCATAAGAAACACAAGTGAAGAATAATCCAGTAAGTAAACTGCTACCACTTGGAGAATTCAAGTATTAAAAAGAAGCTACATAAAGCCAATTGGGAGATCAAGTATTAAATAATAATGTATTAGAATTAATAAATTAAAGATGAAACGTGCTCTACAGTTTTAGCCAGAAGTACCACTGGTTTTAATCTGAAAAAATGCAACATAACTAAGAACAATCGAGACAGCATTGATCTCCAAATTCAGTGCTGTGACAAGGAAAAATAGAAAGAAAGGACTTTTAATACCACGTGAGGTTTTATCTTGCACTGTTTTGATCTGGCAAACTTATTTTGAGATTTGCTTGTTTTCACGGTGTTTACTAAGGAACAACGACAAGGGGCCAAAGTCCTCCATTCAGCCAAAGCTTCCTGGTAGCCCCGAGTCCTGCTGCCCTGCTCTGCAGATGAAGTGGCACAGTGTCCAACCTCCGCTGGCTGCACCTCCATATTAGAAGATAAGCATGCCTGCAATCTGTTCCACTTCATGCTAATTACAGACAAATCCTGTTTAGTCTACTCATGAAAGTAAATTGATTTGCATGGGATTATTTACAAGGGTAAATGGGATCTAGACTGGCCCTAAGGATTTGGGGCTTTTGGGTGAGATACCAATGAAGTCTCCAGTTGGATGAATTTTGAGTGTCGTTTACATTGTGTTAATACAGGTCACCAAATGCGATAGAGAGATATCTTCCCTCCACCAGCCCTACACAATACAACTGGTTTTTAACTTATTTTTCAGATAACAGAGTTGATTTACTATTGTAAATCTTAAGCTTTGCTTTGAATAGCTAAGAGATCTGGTAATAGTAGATAACTGTAGAATTTTTAATTTTTTTAAGGTATCCCCAAAGGGATTGCCTTCTTTAGACCAGTTAGCATTTTTGAAGGAGACAGATAAAGCAATACTACAACTTGGCCCAAACCTTCCCTTTGCCCCATTTACTCCACTCCTCAGGGACCCATGCATCGTTTTTAAACAAGGCATAGCTTATATGTCTCATACATTATTAGTGCAGCATTTTCTCCCCAGGCTTTCCAAGCTCTCAGCTCCCTGCAGAGCCACTGTTGACACTTCACATGCACCTACTTTGTAGCCCCTTTGTCTTATGACAAGATAATCAGTGCGAGGCAGATAACTTCCTTCCACGCAGCGGCCAAGGTGGCTCTGGTGTGGGGTAATCTACCTTCAACAGCAACAAGACCAAAGATGACATGAAGAGAGACAGACATAGAGCTGTAACCTCTGAGTTTCAACTTTCTGGAATTCCCCCTTTTTGTGACAGCACTGGTGCCGGCAGAGAGGGAAAGGGGGATTCAGTGTCCCTCGTGTCACACTGTGAAGCTCAAAACTTCACATCTACAGCAGCTTCATCTTTCAGCAACTGCTGCACTAGCTGGGGGTGGGGAGAGGGGGGAATGCAGCTTGTTTGATCCTTGATTTTCTCCAATGTATACATGTATGCGCACTTGCTGCCTTAGTGGCAAACTTTCACCCCTGAACAGGTCTCCCAGCGCCCAGAGTCTCAGAGATCCAGCCCAGCTCTTGGGCCCTTCCATCGCAAAACAGTTGCCATGGATTAAACTGTTCCCTCAAAGACCACTGTTTCTTCACTGACTGTAGTACATTAATGAGTATCAACATGGATGTTTCTTTCTTGGATGTTCCAGCTCAGGAGAGATTAGCCCAGTCTTGCTGTGACCCATCCTCTCCCTCAGGCCAGGGCAGGAGTATGGCCCTTTGTGGCCTTATTCACTCTCAGACACTGCTGAGGTCAACTTATTGCACCCAACAGAATGGGTGGGTTCTTTTAAACCATTTCTAGGTTGGCAAGATTCTTAAATGTCCTAAATGTTGCACCAGCTCAAAAAAAATTTCTCTTTGCTCCAGTCTCATAGCTGGGTAGCTCTGTGAGTAGTTTTTCTTTTTTTTTTTCTTCCAGAGGCAGATAACCTTCCCTGTAAAGCTCAGCAAATGTCAGGTATTTACAGTGTCATTGCTCTTCTCAGGTTTCTAAGGCCTCTCTGATAAAGATACTCAACCATAACCAGGGCTTGTACACAAGAAGCTTTCTTTTTCTTTTCTAAGTTTGCCTGCCCTAACAGCACTTGAAAGCTTTTTAAGCAGTAAATTCCAAGTCAGCTACAGGAAAAGAGACACAATTGCCTTAACCCATCTCCTCTGCTCTCCCTTTGATCCTTGCTTACTCTTCCCATCAGCGACCTCATGTTAACACAGCAATTTCCCCTGTTTCCTTCTCCACCACAGCCGCTCACCTGCTGCTTAGGACAGGCAGCATCTCTCTGGTAAGCACTTGCAAGGATACTGATAGGTGAACCCCAACTGCCTGCAAGATCCCAAATCTGCTAATGATGCCCAACAACAGCAGCTGCAAGACAACAACCCACAGTCCAGGTAGTTCCCACTCCTGGGAATCAATGAGCACTGAGAAGAATTAGATTTGACCCTAAAATCCAGCCCAGTAGGCACTCCTAGCACTCTAAGCTGCTAGCTTAGAGGCAGGAGGCAGTTGGTCACAGGTCTCCCGTGGGCCCAGAACCCACGGGCAGTTTATCTGCAAAAGAGCAAGCCTTCAAGTGATGAGTCAGCCCCCTCGCCAAAGCCATAGGATATGTTCCTGATTCCACAGTGTCTCAGTTCACAACAGCTTGGGATTTGGCCCAGGAGACAGGCGTCTTCAGTCATTTCACCCAGTATCCCTCACTTCTGGACAGGCTTATCTTCACCAGTTCAGACTGCCTAAGAAGTGCTGCAAGGCATTTGGCTTTGCTTATCGGCGGGAGTATCGAGAACCGATATCACAGACAGCAGTGACAATAGAAGCCTGCAATTCCCAAACTTAACTAATTAGAAGAATACGATGAATTCAGGCTGGATCAGGAGATCTCCTCTGCTAACTCGGTTTATTGTCTGTATTGACCGGCACAATCTGGCCAAATCCCCAGTGCAAACAAGCAGTTTTAGCCAATATCGTCACAGAGCCAACGAGTCTTAATTTGCTACAGGAAATGCTCATTTTACTGTATCTTGTACATCTGGCAACGGCTAAAATGCATCTAACTTAGTCAACAGTCAGATGTGATGAAACACAGCCAGCATTTTTCCACTGGCGTAACACAGAGCTCAGCAGACGAGCTGAATCCAAAATTTGAACACCACTGAACATCAGATGTTCCTACATTCATTTTCAATTAAATGTTTTTGTGCAGGGCTCGGAGAGAGAAAGAGGCTGTCTAGAAATATGCTACATGACAGAAGATACATAGAAGAAAAATAAATAGAAGCACCTACACGAAGCGCAAGGCTGTTCCAGTAGCACTGCAGAGAACAGCTCTTCGTCTTGCAAATCATGTTTCCCTGCCATACACTGAAATACTTGGAAAGCTGGTTTATTTTTTCAAAGTTCACCGAGGGTTGGGGGGTTTTATTTGACAGCTGCCCAATACAAATAATTAAGTTCTACAATTTGTTCCCATCCGAAGCATACTTAAGCCTTCCGACCCACATTAAATCAAATCTCTAATTTTATTTTGCATTTGGATAACGTTTTGTAAACACATAGGTTCCTTCTAGCCTTTTGGTCAGAAGGGAGCAACCATCTTCCTAGGTGCCAGTGCTGCCTACAAAAAGATGGAGTAGCCCATTCTCCCGGGCACCTTACCCACCTCCTCCCTCCACACACACACATTCTCCAGGCTGATTTCAAGTTTTCCAGGGTGGAAAACTGCTCCACACAGTTGCACATAGAGTCACGGGGAGCAGACTGGGAAAAATTTCCTCCGCTGTTGGAAAACATGACTAACCAGCGGTCTGAGATGGCTCCAAAACTGACTTGTTCTCCCAGCACAACAGAGGAATCAGTTGCTAATATAGAAAGCCCAAACTTCCAGCCATGGCGCTTAATATCTGACTCATTCCTGTTGGCATCACTCATTTTTCTCTCTCCCCTTTGATCTCCCCTTGACCCCTAAACATAAAACCTTGGGAAAACCCAACACAGTAGCCATTACATTATGTTGTATGTTTGCTTTGAGATATCACCTCTATTTTCCTTGCTGATCAAAGGGAAGGAGGAGGCAACGATCTCCACACCTGAAAATAAGTTTCAGGAGAATTCACAGATTACATAAATTCAAAAATACTCAGATTTTGATACCAATTGGCTGGTTGGACTTAGTTTATACGAAGTAGTACTTCCCTTTTCTTTGACCTGGTTATCCTACAACAGAATAACAGCAACATAAACATCCCCCACTTAATTCTTCATTATTTGTAGTTTTCCATGTAGCTAAAACCAGTGTTTAATACCAAAGCACTGGAGTTCATATTAAGAAATACATTTTTACAACTGCAAAAAATACAGGCAAAAAAATAAGTTACTTGATCCAGTGCATAGAAAATTACAGTCAGAGCAGGGGCAAGAAACTGGGTCTCCAGTGAAAGCTGACATCTATTTTCCCCCAAGCAGAGCTTCATATGGAAGTCGGGGGCTTTCTTGCTTCCTCCCTTCTTCATGCTGTCACTCACTTTGTGAGTCTTTATTTTGGTCTGACGCTTATAACAGGGTTGGGATCAGTTCTGAGGTTTGCCAGTTTCCTCGTGGGAGGGATCTGTTTGGTTTAAGAGAGAGTGGGAGAGGAAGTGTTTGATTTTTCAAACACAACCTGCACAAAAAGATATTTTTATTCCCTTGCCTTCCTATCAAAAGGTCTAGGCTCAAAACCACTGAGCAAAAGGTGGATTTAAAATACCAAGATTAAACTGAAGGCTGCAGGTGGGAAGACCTTAATTTTTCAACTGGGGGTTTAATCCTACCACCCCCTATTGCTTTGCTGCAGGCTTGGGGGATGAGACAGACACCTGGGACGCACCGTTCTTTCTCCTGCTACTCTGCTGCTGGCATCCTAGGAGCTTTGTCTGATTTTTTTCGGTCATTTTTACCTGGTGTCAGGCAGCAGCTGGAGGTAGAGGTGAGCAGTGGATGAGGAGATGCCACGGCCTCCCTTCCTAGGGCTGCCAGAAGGCAGAGGGCATCCCCACTGCCCAGTCACTTGTGCTTTTGGGAACCAGGAGGCCAAACAGGGATTGCCATCAGCTAGGAATGAGGGAGTGATAAGTGGGGCTCAACCCCAACTCTTGTCCTTCAGTTGTCCAGCAGCACATAGCACAAAATGTTTCCAAATGAAGTTTTTTCATCCCCAAAAGAACAGACTGTCTAATGCTGAAAGCACGCAGACCTCCTTATCCCCATCCCTTGGGGCTCTTGCACTGCATGGTGGGAACAGCATGTCCCCCTCCAAAAACTTCCAGAGAGATGCAAAACAAGCAAACCAGTGCTGTGCTTTATCCTGGGGCTTAGCAAAAGGAGGTTCCCTGTCAGCCTGCTCTAATAAGGTGCATTAAATCAGAGCAAGTCTCTACTGTGAAACATGGGGCCACCTCTCTTTGGCCTCCACATGTGCCTTGCAGAATAGGGCTCTTTGTTAAAATTATGCAAATAAACCATAAAACCCTAAAGCCAGCGTTAGAGGTAAAATACAAATGGGATTAATTGCTAAACCTGCAGAGCATTCGAGTGCTACTGAAGTCAGTATCAGCATCTACAAGTATTCAGCACATTTGAAGAATCCATCAATAACCTGATGGATTATTTTTTCCTGCATGGAAATGTTACTTTAATGTAATTTCCCCAGTGTATTTAAAATGACAGGATGTATATCTTCTGATCCAAAGTAAAAGTATTTGTTTTTTACATCTCAAAGCCAGCTACAAACACCTATAACCTACGAATGTAAAACCCCCTAAGAAACATAAGTAAAATCTCCCTATCTATATACCATTTCTTTTCATGCAACAGATCAGGACTAATACAGGGTTCTGGAGGTTGAAGACATTTTAATCTGTGGCAAAATTGTGACAATTCTTCAACAAATTCAGGAGAATCCAAAAAATTAAGCTTTTATCTGCCTTCTGCTTATAGCGCTCCATGCATGGCGCTCTGCTTTTTGAGCAGTCTTGGGAGTGAGCTGTGAAGGAGAACCCATCCCATGGTACAAGAGCTAGAGAAATTGAAGTCATTTAAGTAATTCTACCCCACTAAGAGAAAAAAACAAAGTGNNAGACCCACATGCAGATCTGAAGGGAAGAAAGACAAAAGCATTCCTCGTTAAATTCCAGTCAAATATTCCCTGTGTAGAATAGCTACATGCTGCAAGAAAGCAGCAAGATCAACTTCATTTCCAGGGAAAAGAAATACCTGGTTAGAAAAAGTAGTATAAATGAACCTGGTGTAGATAACGTGAATGTAATCCTTAAATCTATTTCCAGTTACACAAAAGTAATGAGAAAATTCTCTTCAGCTGAAGAAGTGGGTTACTCTCAAGCTACATTCCTTTTCCTGGATTTAGCCCCTTCTCTCCCCCAAAATACACGGCACTTACAGAGCAAAGCGTGAAGCTGGGGTTTTTGTTTCATTCTGTGTTTGTTTTTTGTTTCGGAGCAACCATTTCATAACCATAATATTCACAAACACTGTTTACTTTTCAGACAGATGTTGCATTGTAATTCTGTCCAAATGAGTTGGTTTGGAGTTGGGTTGGTTTTTGGTTTGTTTTTTTTTGTTGTTTGATTAGGGAACAAAGCCGGTAAGAGCAAAACCACTGGGGCCACATGAGATTTGTAGGAGTTTCGATGAACTAATGTGCAAAATTGCCTGAAAGCAACAAGACTGACCACTTGTACTTCCCAAATAAATTCATCAACAGTTGCTTTCTACTTCCCTCCCTCATACCTGTGCCTAAAAAAGCCTCAGGCATGCCTTCTCTATCCACCAAAGGGCTGAGGTCTAACAAGCTCCTGGGGAGGGAGGTGAGAGGAGTGTGTTTGGGGACCCCCCCAAACACACACACATGCAAGAGGGTGCTGCAGGAGGCCCCTCTCCCCACCAGCCCACACTCACCCAGACTCTACAAAACCAGATCAAGGTAACAGAATGTTGCAAAAGGACCTAAAAGCATAGGCTGAAATGAAGCTTGTTAAAGAAGAGATAAGGGGAGGGGAAAAAAACCACCCACACATGCCAGTGGAAAATGATGGCCCCAGAAGGTCAAATACTGCACAAAGGAAAAAAAAACGTTGGCTATTACGCAATATGAGATAAATTAATCGAGGCCAGAGAAACAGCAGCTGCCATGCAGATGGCACTTCCCACATCTTCACTGCCAAACCGGACAACGCAGGACTCTTTATTTCCATTAATCTTCTTGGGCAATGACGGGCTGCAGCAAGCAATTTAAACAGTCACGTCCGAGCATCCTCAGAGCCTATTGAGAGCCTGTGGAAAACGATGGCTCTGGGGTTAACTAAGCCACAATTCTGATAAAAAGCAGATGCCATTTAATTATTGGGGGGGGGGGGCTTCCACTAATTATAACCCATGGAAGTATATTTTATAGTACACCAAAGATCAAAATTAACAAGAGCCCAAGGCTACTAGCACACACAGTTCCTGCCATGCCATTAAAATTGTATGAGTGGGAAGAGCAATGGGCCACTTCAACAAAAAGAGCCATCGTTGCTGTCCTTACAGTGTAAGTCCTGCATCTTGATGTAAGAAGCGGTACAGTCCTGGTTCAGGCTCCTCTCCTACATATCTTGAGAGACTTCTTTTAACAAAAAAGGTAATTCACAAATTAAATCTGTGTTAATACAAAAGTTTCTTCCCTGGCCTTCACTCTCATGAACAGAGTACCTTTCCTGAGTAAACTACAACAGTCTTTGGCAGATGATTTTTTTCTTCATTTTTCAAACTCTGTTTCACATTTACTGTACATAGGAACCCCTGAATATCGTAACAGGATCTTGGTCAAAACCTAAGCATTTTAAACATTTTTTTCCCCTGTCAGCATGATGATTGTAAAGGCATATAAACCATGAGCTACTTTAAGCTCTAAGTTCCCATCTTGCTATGTTTGGAAGAAAATGCTTTCTATAAAGAGTGAGGTAGGAGGCAGTGGCTGATATCCAGATAAATTCCTTGCTTTGGTCTATATGCAATCATTTCTCAGTACAAAGAAATCCTAATGACCTCAATTTTTGTGCCTAAGGTTCACTTTTCACAGTATTTTAAACATACCACCACCCAAACTCACTTAAGATCCACTATGTGCAACAATCCCAGGAAATTCCTTTTGGTTTACCCTTTACTTACAAAGAAAGCCTCACAGATGAAATTCATTTCTCTTAAATTCTTTAAACAATATGCAAGCAGCGTGGGCTTCGAATACAGTGCTAATTATGGGTAGCGGGCCTTTTCCTATTTAAACGGTCCGGTTAAAATTTACAGTGTGGTTTACAGACTACGAAAATTCCTGGGTTGGTAGGTAATGTTTGTGGCCCTTGCTCACGAGGATCCTGTCCACAAGCAGGGGAATGTAATGGCGTTAAAGTGTACATTAAGACATAAACGGCAAGATGTTAAGTCACATGTAGCAAAGGCTAAGGTAAACTCACCTCTAAGTTAAAAAATGCCACGGGCACAATTCTCCCAGGGCTTTTATTTTCACACAGAGAGTTCACCACATGAAAGCCCAACACGGGTATCAAGAGGGAGATGGTACAGCAGCAAGAGTTTGCATAGAAAGGTGACTTGCTGTCCTTCACTGAAGGAAAAGTCACTCTGACTCCTTTGGTATCAACCCATAGCAGAAACTCACAACTTCCCTGGTTAGTGGGGGTTCACACATCCTGGACAGTACTCAGCACATCTTGGGAAAAGTCAGGGAAAAAAGCTTGAGGAACACCTGTGCCAGCACCTTGCCTCAAAGCCCTCTTCCTTTGGAATGAGCAAGGAATGGCACTGCTTAGATTTACAGCTGAAACTACACTCCTTTTGCGCCTCTCCACCTTTAACTTAGCCCAAGACGCTGCTTTTCTGCTATTCAATAAGGACCTCAGGCCTTGCATTTCCTTACATTCCAGCAGTGCCCCCCTGGCAGGCAGGAGATGCCAGCAGGCAGCAAGTGCAAGGCTGGAGGGTTCCTCTCCTGGTCCCCCCAAGAGCAGACCGCGCACCAGCTTTCCTGCAAACCCCCAGCCCAGCAGCAAGCGGCCTTGCAGACCCTCCCATTCTTTTTTAAATCCCCCAGGAAAGACAAAATTGGATGTGCCAGGTAGCAAAGAAAGCTTTTTTGTACCACAGCTTCCTCACTTCGCACGATTAGGGCTTACTTAAAAGGAGTGGAGGGCTGGTTTGAATTCTTACCCAGCTTCTCCCCCTTCCCGAGGAAGCTCTGACGTTCTGACCAGATGCTGGGAGCAATTCCAGCTCCATCTGTTTGAGAGTTTTGAGTTGTGCAACATAAATTTTACTTTAATGTGTGGTAATAATGACCTCCAAAACCCCATCTTGCCTCATTCAAATGTGCTAGCTGAAAGCCAGTTTTCATATACGTTAACACATTAAGTATTGCGGGGTGCATGTTAATGCTGTTTATGAAGATTAAGCCACACAAATTCCCATTAGCGCTAATGGTGGTTTCATGACCTAATCCCTGAGAAACACCAAAAAAAAATTTGTATCTTTCAGAAGCTCAAATCTCACCCCCGTGCTCCCTACCCGTGCCTGTCTGATCACTCCCACGGTCAAACATCCCATTGCATCCATTCTCATTAGGTCTTTGCAAGCTCCACGGGTTCAGGATAGGTCAAGCCTTCAGACTGAAAAGGCTTTTACAAAAGTTAGAAAGTGCTGCAGGAAATGGCAACGGTGCTTCATTAAAGTGAATTTTCCCTCCTAAGGTAATATCAAATCAATGCCAGGGTTTGTCACAAAGTTTGGATATTTTAAACTTTGCCGAGAGTTCGTCTTTTGCCGTTCTTGCGCAGACATCTGCAGGACCTGTTTTAACAAACCAGAAACAAACGCTGGCTGTGCTCTGTTTCTGTAGTTCTACTTTTTCACAGCCAACCTATCCTTTTTCACCTACTTTCTCAATGGCAAAATGAAGACACAAAAGCTGATGAACTGAATGTTTTCAAATGTAAATCTCAAGTCTCCTGTGAAAAGGCAGAAAGCACTGTATTTTCCTCCCACAGGATGCTAGTCCCATCTTTGTTGCTCCACTTTAATTCGGGTCCTAGCAGATACAGAGAAGAACTGAAATGTTGCTTTCTGGGTGATGTATTATTATCATGATCTATGTTATTTGCGTTTGCAAGCACATACTTAGAGAGAAAAAAAAACTATGTTCTTTTCCAGGTGGCACATGTTATTCAACAATTTTTCTTTTGCAAGCAAGCAAACAAACATCTCTAGCTTTGGCAAGAATGAGCACGATGATTATTTCTTTTCATTCTGCAAAGATCTTTGCAGAGGTCAAGGTCATGGAAGAAGGAGCTGTGCAAGAGGCAAGTTTCATCAGAAACCAAGGAGGGGGCAGAGTCGGGTCTTGAGGCATATGCACGCTGAAACAGCCAGTTGCACTGAGCCCAGAGTCCCAAAGGAGCAGGTTTTCCCCTTCGTGCTCCTTGACCTCCTCTATCCCAAGATCAATACTAAAATCAGACAGCTCCTTCTTTTCCCTGCTTCACACCCCCCTTACTCACTGAGTACCCCTAAACCTGTGTCTTCCCCACCTGCTGGCTCTGCACTGCCCCCCCATACACAGCAGCTCAGGGCTCCAGCTCAGAGGGTGCAGCACTCACATCCAGAGGTTTAGATAACAACATGTTTCGTATCATTCACCTCGTTTTAGAAACTAGGGTCAAGGCAGCAACTTACACATGAGACAATGGAGTTAAAACAACGAAAAACGTCATTTATGAAAATTATTCAGCTCTTTAGAGCAAAATAGTGTCTGTGCATCCAGTTGCCAGAGAAAAATGCTGTCCCAAGGCACACAGAATGAAGTCACACACTTGGCCTTTGAGGTAAAGAAATTTTTCTTATGAACTGTCACTGGTAACTGATGAATGACAAAATGGTCATTCACTCTTTGTTGATGATACTACATAACACACCGGGTTATGTACCGAAGCTTGCCTTTTAGTTTAATCTAAATGGCAGTGAAGAAGAGTGACAGGTACACAGACTTCAACTGCATGCTCTCCCAAAAAAGAACCAAAGAAACTGATATTAAAAAAAGAGGTCATAATTATGTGCCACACAATACTGTGCGTACCACAACACATGAATTTATCAAGTAACTTGTCTTATATTCAGCATTTAGGCACAAGCCTTTGTCCATGCTGAAGCCAGGCTCAGCAGTGAGAGGATGGACACCAAACCCTATGTCTGCAGTGGACCCAAAAAATTACCTCTGATTTCAGATTGTCTATATTTATTGTTTCTGGAATCTTAACTAACCACAAAGAGGGGAAAAAAATCAAAAGAAAAAAAAAGGGGGATTCTCGCCTAAGTAACCTACAAAGCCAGAAGTTTAAGAGGAACTACACAACTAAGGAAACTGGATGAGCTTTGATGCAGAGCCCCTGATAATATACAATGAAATCAGCCCTAAGCCACGTTTGCAAAGCTCTGTTTGGATGCAGTGAAAGAGCAGAACCAACAGTCAAGACAGATTTGAATGCCTGCGATGAATAGAGAACAACAGAGATAAGGCCAAAATATGATGAAAACAGTATTTATTTTTTTTAGGGTGGGGACCCCAGGCTTCTCCCACTGGCCCTTTTCTAAAATAAATAAGAAAAATTAACTAATAGTCACACACTACAGAAAGCTCAGCAGGCAAAAGGATTCAGTCACAGGTTCTAGACGACACAGTCTAATAGCTGGTGCTGGCACTGGCATCCTTCATCCTGTTCTGGATTGACTTTGATTTTTTAACAGCTCTAAACAGTCAAAAAGAATCATATTTTGGGCTTAAAAGTTTTGGAGCACGGGAGAATCCAGACCTTCCCACGTAATGTAACAGAAAGACTTAATCTAGTTTCCTCCACAGGGCTCACTGCCAAAATATTTAGTCACTTATAGTCTGTTTGCTTTTGATACAATTATGCATTTCTGGTTTGTCATATCCTTATCTGATTCAGTTTGATATTTGCTCAACATGAGCGTTTGGGAGTGGGGTTTGCTGTTTGTGTCCGTGTTCACATACTCTTCTGACCATCATTCTCTCTCTCACACACACACACCCCCACACTCCTACGCACAAATGAGGGCAGATTTAGTTAATTGCCATAAGGAAAAGCAAATATACCAAAGACATCCTTTGAAAGAAGACAAGGAAATTGGTAAACTCCTGAGCAGTACATAAAGAGAAGTTTCAAGGCTTTTATTTGAGGAAGAGATTGGATCATCTAGCATTCTGTTTTGGGGAATTTGTGTCAAATTGACATTCCAATTTCGGCAGCATACATAAAACCACACAATTATTTAGCACTGTACAGATTTTACATAACTCCTGAAGTTACTGACTTGATTAATTTTCCTTCCAACTATAAGACAGATTAATCTGAAATGAATTAAGACAGGCAACCAGAAGTAATGTTACTATAGCTGGTAAACATTCTTTAAACTGTTATATCAGTAAGCCGCTTAAAAGCCTCACTATCATTGTATGCTACATCTGCTCAATAATTACTACCTCTCAAACCAAGGATTATAACTATATACTGCATATTGTAACACAACAGGCAAAGCAGTACAGGCAGTCAGTGATCCCGAAAGCAGAATTTGGTGAAATAATTATTCACACACAGAGTGTCAAGCCCTGGAAAACCAGTGGGTGTGGGGAGCCATGCCCTCTCCCCCGTGTGGGCAGACACTCTGAGCCTTGAAATGAGAATTACTGTCTCAGCTTAAAAAAAAGGAAATCAAGCCACTGTGTGCTTCATCACAAGAGGCAGAAATATTTCACAGAAAGAAAGAAAAACTGCAGTATTAAGGACAGGAGAGTATATTATAATTACAGTTTGCTAACACTAACCAAAACAAAAAAAATAAGGACAGTGCCCAGAGCAGGGTGGAGAAGGAAGGAAAGATTCCTCTCACTAAAAAAAAAAGGCCTTAAATTTTGAGACTAAGACAAGAAGCACTTTGGGAAAAGATCTGCTAATTCCTCTGGGACAGTGGTTCTGTCATGGTTTAGCCCTCTACACCTAAAGGAAATGGAAATGTTTAACAACAACTCCACAACTCCAGACAAGTCCAGGATAAAACATAACCTCCACCCACAAGCACTTTAGTCTAGAAAAGTTTTCGATTGCACAGACAATGTGGCAATTTTGCATCTAAAGAGTTTGGGTAGAGAGGAAATCATCACCACTGAGTGTGAAGCACTTGCTAACTAAGGCCAGATTCTGGTTGTATGCAAAACTGCATTACACAGCTGCAGTAGGTGCACTAACTGCAAAAATAAAAATACCCCCAAAACAAAAATTATGCTGTTCAAGAGACAGGCAGAGACCACTGCGTGGAATAAGAGTAAAGAGAAATTCATATAATAATAATAATAATAATAATAATAATGTTTTGGTTCTAACTTTAAAATTAATTTCTCTAAACTTGCCAAAGAAATACTTATCTCCAAGATCTTAATTCAGTGATGTCTCAGTGTACATAGTGAGAGACAGAAAAGTACAAAGGAAGAATGAATTGGCAATGCAGCATTTCCCAGTCTTGATTTGGTTTGTCTCCTCCAGCAGGATCTTGCACATACATGCTCTAATACCTGACATTGGAGGCCTGTGAATTTTGCTCTCTATACCCAAGAGGAATGCAAGAACACAGGCAAATAGCTGTATTCCACCTGTTTATACTCTGCTTATCAGATTGTTTCCCTTCAAAAGTAAACAAAACAACAACAAAAAATCAGTTAGTCACACAGAAATTTAATTACTGAAGGTAACTCTCAGGCTACTGGGAAGTTTCTAATCTCCTCAGAACTGATTAAGAACCATGTATCAAAATATCCAAAGATACCTAAGTTTAGCAGGAAACTGAGCTGTGCTATTAACTCTTTTGTTTCCAGATGTTCAGACCCTCTTCTTACCAACAGACTTTGAACACAAATGCCACAGAGTTAAAATTTCAGGTAGAACCAGAAATACCTTTAAACCATAGTTCTGGAAGAGACTCAAAAGAAAAACAGAGAACACAGTCCTCTAAACTGCTTTTTTTTTTCAAAGCCAACATGTACAATTTAATATCAAGTAAAATTATGGCTGGCTGGCACAGCTTTCTTGAATGGGTGTGCTTCACAGGACTTCTAATGTGCCATTTAACAAATCAAAAGCAATGAACCATGCAAATGTTTCAACAAAATGCTTGATATAAAGATACTTAAACAGTGCTCAAAGTAAAAGAAAATTACAGTCCACAATGAGAATATTTAAGAAGATGATAACTTATATGAAATAAGCCTTCTTTTACTCTTGCCCCTTCTTTCACATTGATAATTAATTAGGGCTAGAGGACAAAACACTGTAAGGACTCCCATGTGGGATACTGTTTTGTCATTACCCAGTATAAAGAGCACCTATTAAATCCAAGCCTGAAAATAGTTCAGCCCCAAGCTTTAGATCAAGTCCTCTAGCATATTTATACCCTCCACTGCTGTTACATGGCTTAAAAAATTCTAAAAAGGACCAGCATGGAAACAGAGGAATCGAGTCAAAGGGGAACTAAGGGAACTACCCACTTACTATTTCCAGGCTGTTTTCTGGCCCAGTTGCCTCCCCCTGTGTAGTCAAGGAGAGAAGGAGCCAAGTCCAGAGGGTCCAATTCTGCAGCATCTACAGACACAGCTCAACAGGATCAAAAATCATTTGGGGGTCAAGCAACCACCCTGGGGCCAGAGCGGGCCGGCAACTGCCAGCTGGTCCGAGCTGTTCCAGCCAGCTGACTGCTGGGGAGCTCTGCTGGGGACACAGACGAGGACTTAAGCACCTAAATACTTAATTATCGAAACCCCACAAGGGACCCAGGCGGACGTCAGTGGATGTCACACTCGCTTGTAATGCTGCAAAAATGATGCTATGAACAGAAACGCCAGCACAGGCTCCCCAGCTCCACACTGTACCCAACACACAGGAAACATTTGTGACAGCTGGGAACAGACACCCACAAGCAGGTACAGTGAGAGAACGTTCACCCGCCCCTCCTGTACCCATAACCTTACCCAACTTTCTCCATCTGTTTAAAGAAAATAGTAATATTGCCTTTACATTCTGAGAACATGTCTTTGCAGGGCACAGATCCTCCAACCCAGTAATCCATTCTGCTATCTACTGGTCCACCAGTTAGCTGAGCAGTGCTGGTCTTCTACTCTAGAGAGCACTGGCTGATTGCTCTTACTATGAGTCAGATTTGTTTCAGGGTGACATATCTGTCTGTGACAAAAGGGCTGAAGACTTCAAATGACTTGGGGGGGAAACTTCTCCTTTTCTGTGTTTCAGTAGAAAATATAATGGTTCCAAAATCCAATAAGAAAATTTCACTGGATTATCTGAGCAGACAGAAAACGTGAATCTCTTTTTCAAATACAAAACTGCAAAGCATTAGACAAGAGACAAGTAACTAATCCTTGTTTAAAATAGCTTGCTTTGTTTAAAATACAACATATGCCCCCTGGCATTAACTACTTCAGGTCTCAGGGGCTGGAGGTTATTTCAGGATTCGGTAACTAATGGAATAATTATATTACATGGGGTTTAAGCAACAATGTCTACATAGTTTAAATATCTTCCTGTAACTGTTTGGTGATAAACTACATTACACATCCTCCAGAAGGCAATATATTCTGAATGCTCAGACAATATTTATGAGTTTGTTTCAAAGGTTTCTGATTTTATTTAGAGTGTTCAAAGTGTGTAGGCATAGTCAAAGCAATACATTTTAAATCCTGCTATAAATCATTCACTGTGCAAAAGCAAACTTTCATTAAAACGAAAGCCCTTAATTGGTGTGAACTTCCTGAATGAAACTGTCTCTCTGGATACCACCTCTTGAGCCTTTCTTGTAGCAGATGGTCATTAACTTCGTGGCAGGACGGGCACTCCGACTGCCCAAATCATCTGGCTCCGTTGTACCACCCTGGCTGTCCCCCTGATGGGCCAGAGACCCTCCAGCGGCCTCAAGCCCTCTTGCAGCCCCTTCAGCAGCACAGACCACCTTCACCACCCAGGGGACCCAACCCAGCACTCCGGAAATTCAGCATTTCACCACCTGGTCAAGCAGCTCCAAGCTGAACCACTCAATAACCACTAGCAGAGAGACCCAAGATCTCTTTTGCTATTATTCACCATTTTCTTTAGTGCGTTTTTCTTTAGCTCATACATTTAGCTTGGTGATGTAAACAGATATTAAGCTTGTGGATGTTAAGGATTGCCTGTTAAGATCTCAGCTGTTGAAGAGAGATTTCTGAAAGTCACAAGCTGACAACACTTCAAAATGTGAAACCAAATTCCCAACACTTCCCTGCCAGCACTTCTGAAGGCCATTTCACACCTGGATGAAACCATTCACATTTTAATGTATGTGCTTTGGCTTCACTGAGGGATGCTGATTTGCCTCCGCTTTCCTGGCTGCTCCACCTGAGGAAGTCCTAAAGCACGTTGACTCTGCCCAGCAAGGATCCTTTCACATGGAAGGATCCCCAGGCCAAATCCAGGTGACACCATCCTGTTAGCCAGGAGGAGTTTGCAAGTGACAGTCAAAAGTCAGAGATGTTGATGCTTTTATATTTCTTCACATCCTATCTCTTATCATGTCTGGAGACTTTGGTGCTGTGGCCTGGGTCAGAGCTGCTCTAGTTACTGGGAAAATAGCAATTCTCCTTTGCAATGTCGATTAATAACATTTAGGAAGCTGACTTTGTAAGCATTAGAAAAATCAAATTAATTTCATCTACATTACAGAAATCTAATTTATTTCTTTCATAAGCCCTAACTGGCTTTGCTTATCCAGATTTTCCAGCAATGAACCTTGCTCTGAAAAGTTGGTCACTGATCAACATTTTTGTACTGGCCAGAAATTTCACTTAGCTTTCATCTCACTTTGTATCATGTAACTGAGAAAAAGAATATTCTGTAACAGCCCTACCCTTCACAATGCTATCATCTTCATTACGTTTTACACAAGAGTTTTATCAGCTGCTGTGGTGGCCATGACAGGCAAAACCACACTCCAGGGCCAGTTTCACCATTACACTCAGGGAACATTCAAAGAAACTTCCAACTTCCCCTATGGTCACAGCCCATAAGGTAATGCTTGCCAGCATAAAGTATTTAGATATTTTAATATACATTGCAATTCATGTAGTACAAGAGCAAACTCAGTATGGAACGGGAGGAGAACAGGGACGGCCGAGTTGAATAACAGCTGTAGATTAACCACCATCCACAGTGCTTTGCTGGAGGGAGGACAATAAATAAACACAGAACTGCTGATCTCAGCTCAGTCCTTGAGGAGCTGTAAGGTCCAGGCCACGGAACAGGTCTGGCATAAAAATGCAAAAGCTACTACACAGACGCATTGGGTAATGTCTGTTCAAGAGAGAAATCAGGGCTTGAGCAGGGAAGGATCACAGATGTGTCACTGTTGAGAAGGAAAACCCAGTCAGGTAAAAAGATTTAGGTCACCTGCATAGCAGGAGTAGGAAAATCCACGCTGGCTGCCTGCCCTGCATGTGACATGCTGGAAAAAAGGCTCAAATTTACCCTCCAGACAGACGGCTCCTTACAAAGGAAACTGGAGATTAAGACTCCACTGGAAATTACCCCTTCGGAGATTAGTATGTGCACAGGCACACGTGTACACGCAGGCACTAACACATTGGCGATGCACTGCTGGAAACGCATCTGAAGGCAGTGGAAATACAGCAGAGAGGGCAGAGTGGGATTCAGGCTGGGGGCTTTAACGCGGCCGTAAATATTACCCAGCTCAGCTATTTCAGTTCAACACAACTGCCGCTCGTCAATATGACTGTCAGCTCCACATTAGCCCTGAGCCACATGACAGCCACAGGTCACCCGCTGCCCCTGGGCCAGAGGGACCGGCCGCAGAGGGAGCTCAGCGTGTCCGCACAGGAGCAGCCCTGCACACCTTCCTGCCAGAGCGAAGAGAGGAAAGGCAGACGGGAACCCAGCACCAGGTGTCACCCAGGAATTTGCTTGATAGCAGGTCTGTGATCAATTGCTGGGGGTAGTGAGCTTTTTAGGAATTATCCAAGAATGCAGAGGCAACCAGAAAGCTCCCTCTGAAGTCCTGCTGCTGCAGAGAGTGACCTGCCTAAATGCCAAGGTGACGGCTGCCTGCACCGGGGAGTCCATCCTCTCCCACTGGCCTTGGGGGGGGCTCACGGGCCAGGAAAAACAGGAAGGTTCTGATGCAGTGCATGGGTACACATGCCAGGGGGTGTCTACTGAGAGCTACGGAGCTGTCAGACCATTCTGTTAATGCAGCCAAGCCTTTAAATAGAAAAATGAGAAATTTCACTTTATTTCTTTAATTTCAATTTCACCTCAAACCACATTTGATGTTGAACTCGCCTACAGGGAGGGGGCCTTGCTCCTTCATTTGCTAGAACAACAGCTTTTAAAATGGCATCTGCAGTAAGGTATATGAAAAGCAGGGTTCAGTTTATGGGTGTTTAGAAAACCTTTGGTATTTGTTCACTGGTATTTGCTCTGCATTCCTTAAAATATTCCCCATCCCTCTTCACTTTTACGTTATATCTTCTCTAATGATGTACTTACAGAAGAAGCCACCTCTGACATGAATTCATCCCTATTTAAACCCGCAGTAAAAATGTCAAAGCCTTTGATCAGTAGTCATCTAGACAGCAGCAGTGCTGAGGAATGTTCGCCATGAATATTCATTTTTAAATTTCATTCTGAGTATTCATATTCAAAGTTGAAATGTTTTGGTCCCCCTTCTCCCCAAAGCAAGAAACTTCGCCCCAAGATCGATGCGCTTTGGTGGTTTTGGTGCTGGGCTTTTTAGTTTTTAAAGGTGCCACCAACATCCAGTGTTTTCCAGGAAGGAAGTGCAGAAAAGCATGATAAAATTTGCAGAGAAGGAGAATTAGTGGAGAACCCAGTAGAAGAAATATTTTCTCTCATTCACAAAAGGTTTTAATAGGTCTCACCATCTCAACTTTCCTGCAAATGTACTGGCATAATTACACACTGGCCTTTGCACGGCCCTGGGGGAAAGCCTGGAACACCGCACTGTATCTGATATACTGAGCTGTGATACTTCGAAGAGACAAGAAAATGAGTTTTCTAGTTATTTATGTAAGCAATTCAGAAAGCACATCCACTGGTTTCTCATCTCAGAGAAATTTTATTTTTGTGGTGACTTCTCAAGGACAAAGGCTTCAATTCCAAAACTTTACCCAGGAAAAGGAAGAAACAAAAGAGAAGAAAAGCCCATTAACACTATTTTAGTGACAGGCAACACTGCACCAATTGCTGCTGTCAGTAACTTCTTGGTGTCCCTGGTGTAGACAAGTGACCGTGTCCAGCACGTAAAGATGGTGGTAGTTGCTGCTCGGTCTGGAGGACCACAGCTGCCCTGCTTGTGACACAGGGCATCCGCCACCAGGCACCAAGGACTCCAGAAGGGAAAATGCTCCTGCTGCTACAAGGAGTCAATAATGAGATACAAGAATAGAGTGGACTCACATTTCCTTCAGGCAAATTAATGGGAGGGTTTGAGTTCACAGAAAGGCTTGAAATGGAAGGTAGGAGGGAAAACAACTGATAAAATACAGGCTCAGAGCCTTATAGGGTGCAGTTTATGCATTCTCACCTGAAATGTGAGTTGTGTATCAAAGAAGATCTCTCTCTATCGAGCTCTGAGTGACAGCCCTCACAGCCAGGCAGGATGGCCGTGGCTTGCCCAGGGAGCCTGGCAAGGCACAGGTTCACAGCAGATCCCTCTGCCTTTAGGGGGCCATCCTGTGCTCTCAGAGGGAGCTTTGCTTAAGGCAAAGGCACAGAGGTATCTCCACCTCAGAGGCAGGGGTACCCCTTGCACTGCCAGCAGGAGCTGGGGCCCTCCCTTTGCCATAGACAACAACAGGCGCCCATCACGCACCGGCATGGCCGCCTGCCCCCTTGGCCAGGTGAACCCCACCGTGCCCTCTCCGCCTTTCCCCAGCGTTACAGAGACCCAAAGCGGGGCTGCGAGACTCCTTTGCATTTATGCTCCCTTCCCGGTTTCCTGCACTGCAATTATCACTGGCCACTGCAAGCAGATAAGTGACAGGGGACACAGAGAGCAGCAGGGAGGTGCTGGCCTTGCTGCCGGTAATGGTGGGGTCCTTCCCCAGCACCACACCACACAGGGCAGAGGTTGGCCATTATGGGCCTCACCCATCACGAAGCCAGAAATTACTGATTTGCAGACTTAAAGGTTTATAAAAGGCACCATAAACAACACCATCTCTCAGGTGACAGGAAGGACGTACTCGAGAGGCCTCTGGAGTGTCCACACTAATGACAGGGACAGCCTCTGGAGTGTCCATACAACAACAGGCAACAAGGCGCACATTGACTCAAAATGGAGGCCAAGGACATCTGAAAAGGTTGTAGGGGAAAAAACACCTTTATCAGCATTTCTCTAGAAAACTCAAGTGATAAAACCCAGGATTGAAAATACCAGTGTCTCATTCTCAGCAGCACAGTGTCTTACAACCAAAACTGTCCTGCTAAATACAATTGGTGTATTCCTCCAGTAAGGCATTACTGTGCCCAAGTCAAGAACAACAGAGCTGTTTTCTAGAGAACACAACCACAAAGCATGAATCTGAAAGATAGTTAACAAAAGCAAACTGAGAGGTTTGCAAAGGCAACTAGACAGGGTAAATAGAAGAGAACAGAAAAAAATGTATGGCTGTACAGAAAAACTGGGAGGTAGAGCTGACTTTCCTCTTCTCAGTATTTCTAAAGAATACCATTGCGAAGTTTTGACAATTACGAAGCACGTTAGCTAATCATGAAAATTCATCAAGTATGTCATAAGTGACAAGGAAAGAGTACTTGACTGCTAAAATTGGATGAGCCACAAAACCTCCTGACAATCACTTACATAAATCACAGGAACATATCCATCATTTGACACAGAAGGTGTTTCCAGAGAGTAATATTTTCATGCCAAGAACAAGAAAGTTTGTATACCTCATTTGGAATCACACCATATTTTGATCATTACCATATCAAAGCATTTCACTGAAAAAATATGGGTTGCTTTTGTGGTTTAAATCTGAAATATTTGCAAGTGAAGGAGAGGACCTTCCTGTCCACACCGAGGCAGCAGGGCAAGGCAGAGCTGCTTACCAACGTCTCAGGACTGCCACTTGCATGTAAGTAATGAGGAATGACAGTAAACACACAGGGACACTTTACATGGTGACACTCCAATCCAGGAAGCAGCACCAGATTACAAATGTTAATCCTAAATGGTGTATGACATTATTGGAACAAAAGAAACAAGGCAGAAGGTTTATTGCATTTTGTTTCAAGGACTGTACATGTGGCATTACAACATATCAAAAGAGCACGTAAACGAGCACAATGATGATTCCTTTGTTTTCAACTGTTAGATTCTGGTTTTGCATCTGTAACTAGAAATGTGCTAGATTATTTTGTTGATGGTTTTCTAACTTGTTTCTTCCCCATTCGCCCATCCCAAGTATTCCAAATATAAATTTGTAATGTCATTAATATGAAATTTCATTCTTCCAACTACAAAATACAAACTCAAGGAAAAGACTTGCAATCTACCTGAATGTGTTCCCTTGTAGGTTTGGTTTTTTTTTTTTTAAAGGAAGCCCTGCTCACCTCCTGTATGTTCTTCAGAGCTGATCCCAGTCAGCTGCTAGAACTGCTCTGCTCTTTAGACATTTGGTTGCATCCACCCCACACCGGGTACTCTCTGCATGCTTCCCATTAGAGCAAATAACTGCCTTCCTCTTCCATAAATCCTGAGTGCAGAGCAGGAAACAGCACATGGACTACCACGGGTTAGCATCTCATCAGCTTCAGCAACCGGTATTAGCACAAAGCATGGATTTCCCTTCGGGAAGGCATAACACACAGGATATAGTAGGTAGTTCTGCACACAAGGTAACAGGAGGATGCAAAGAGAAGCAATAAAATACACATTTTTGGCACATTATTCCAAGAAGAAATAACCTGCCATCCACAGCTTCTTTCCTTCCTTCTGCAATGCTTTTTTTTCCTATCCTGAGTCTTGACAGTAGTTCTTAATATGCCACAGTGGAATTTTATATAATATTATGGATTACCAACATCCCATGGACTTTGAAAATGCCAACGATAGCTTAAAAAATAGCACATTTCTTCTGTTCTCCACCACTCTTGAAATGTTGCCAAGAGACATATTGATAATTAAATCTCGATGTACATCAAAAGACATTGCTCAGCCAGGTAAAACACATACACTCCAGCAATACAATTAGTCTGAGATGTCATCCTAGATTTTCTAGCTAACAAGGTCAAAAGAGAAAAGGAAATAACACCTATCCAATTGCAATCATTACTGGCCTATGTCTGTGAATGTTTGCTGTATCTCTTTTTTAAATTTAAAACTTATCTTGCTAGGAAAAGGAGAAAGTGATCAATTAAATAGTCCATAAACTAAAATATAGCCTGTTGAAAATGAATCAGATTATAGAACAGTATTCCACATGCCTCTTCAAGACCAGTAATTGCATGGCAGTTCTCACTATCTTCATGAAAAAACAGATGCAGAGTTGCCACCTACTTGACAATAAAATAAAAAGTAGGTTGTCCCAATAAAAGTACAACATCTCCATATATCATGGGCAAGTTACCGTTCTTACTGGAATCCCAGACAGGTGGACAGTTGAAAAACAACTCGTCTTCAATTAGTTTACAACAGTATTGGCCACCAAATGTGCTCAACTAAATTACTGTCAGTATACTCCTCTGTGAGCACACGGAAGCCTGGTAAGCAGCTGTAACTCCCTGACAACAGCAGCACTGGTTATGGCCACACACAGGAAAGAGAGAAGTCACTGATATTTATACTTTACCCTGTTTATGTGACATTATTCTACAAAAGTGGATAAATCTGAAATCCCAGTTCTTTGGATGACCTGCAGGGTATGCAATATAATACAGCTCAGTAATTTTGCTCTTTACCTCTCCACAGAAAGAGAATTACATTTCTCTGCACATGCTGTGATTTATAGCATTCTGTTTTGTTTGTGCTCGCAGATTCCTATTGATAGCATTAAATCATATAGCCACTGATGGACCTCAATTAGCACTGAAAACACACAAGAAACCTTTGTTAAAAATAAAGTTAGCTTACAAAAGACATCCTCAAACCCGAGTTTTCTCATACAGCAAAACAAATAACCTGATGAAACAAAATACAATGGGAAACTACTTGCAACCTTCACTATGGAGAAACACCCCATCAGTTCATAATGAGCACGGGACTGTCATTTATCCTGAAGCTCAGAACAAGGCATTGTCCATCCACTCCACCAGTTCTTTGTTACTATCCCCATGATTGTTTGCAAGCATATTCAATCCAATTAACAGTTTTTAGGAACAAGTATCTGGCCTTTGCTAGGAAACGTAATGAATTCTCTGGAGAGAAATCAGAACCTCTCACTGAATTCCCTTTCATTGCACAAGGAGTCCAGGCTCCTTCCCACCCCCAACCCCGAAGGATGGATTTTGTCACGGTCACTTCACTTAGGGCTGAACCCTCAGAAAGCCAGAAGAGGCTCAAATGGATGGCCTAGAAAAATTTGTGCTCCAGAAATTCACAGTTTGAGTATAAATTCAAAGTCATCAAGGGCTAAGGGGTGACAAGAACTTCAAACTTTCATCAACTTTGTCTTGTGGCACTACTGTAATCAGAAAACCAGACCAGCCTCAAAGCAAAGAAACCATTACACATTCCTATTGAACGGCCTATCTGAAATCTACCACTAGAAGTATAAAATGGGGTGGGTTTTTAAAAGACCTATAAAAATGGTACTTTAAAATTCATCCCAAAGGTAGCAACAGAAAGTAAAGAATTAATGTTAAATTAATGACCATGAAAACAAGTTAAAAGGCATCGAACAGCCTTCACTACTGTCTTTACTTTGTAGAAGATGTAGAACAAGACAAATTCCTTTCCAGCATCTCCAAACATATTATTTCATGGGTTAACAACTTCACTGTACAAACTTCTAGCTAATAATTACAATAGACTAATTTTTTGTACCAAGGCAAAGCTACATTTTTTCCTTAAAAAAAACCCCCAAACTTAAAAATCTGTAGTCAAAGTTATGAGAGGGGAAAAAAGTATATATATAAAAAAAAGAATAGTTCCCCTTTACCCATTTTCTTTCCTGCAAACAGCTGAAAATAATTTTTAAGAAATTAAATTTAAAAAAGCTTGCATCAGTTGGCTAAAACCATGTATTATGTTTTTAATTAGCATAAGAGAAATTCTTAATGTGTTTTTAAGAAAAATAGAGGGATTCAATTACTAAAACATGAAGCACAATAAATGCACAAAAGGAACTTTCAAACCTTTGCACTGACAGCAAAGTATCAATCCTATAAACACTCACCACTGGGCACGGACGGCACTTTCCCTCCTGTGCAGCCCTGGAGGGAGCGCCTACTTACTGTTTTAAGCAATGCATCCCAAATCCAACAATACTGCTCTTGGATGATGGGAAACTAATAATACAGCTAAAGATCATATAAAATGAACATCCTTAACAGCATGAACATCCCTAATAGCAGGCTACTTTCTGAACAGCCAGCAGTGGAAGGAACTTTGTAGAATGCCAAGGAATTATATTTCCCTGCCAGCAAGAATGCACCAGTTTTTTGTTTTAGGTGTAGGGGGAAAGGAGGATCGAGAATATGTAGCCATACCATGGTCCCTGATCCTCAACTTTAAAACAGACCTCAGTAATGACTATAAATTTTCTCTTCCTGTCTAATCTGATGAAGCCACAGCAGTTTAGACCTTGGAGAAAAAAAGTTCCAGAATAATGCAGATGAATTCTTAACTGCAGGTAGAGTCAATCAGTGGTGATCCAGGGCTTTATAATTACCAGCGAGAGGCTACGAATAAGGAAAAACTATAGATATATTTGTGCTGACGTAGCTGTGGGGAACTTTTACAGAACAGGCTCTGCGTTTTTCCAATATAAAAGGAAAAGAAAAACAATAAGCATTTTAATTGGAATAATCTCGTATAAATTAAATATCAAGTCTCTCTCTGACTGAAAGCAACAAACCTCATTCCATCCACAAGAAGCTGCAACTTCTGAATATTTTAATTTCCAGTCTTCTACACCTGACTTCTAGCATTTGTCAAAAATAATACAGGTTTCTACAACGGGAACCAGCATGCGTCATGTCACCTTGAAAAATACAGTCAGGAATCAGCAAAGAACAACAGGGCTCAGAATTGCAATCTTGTTGCAGGGAGATGGCCATGCCTTCTTTCCCAAGTATACTCTTTAACAAATCTCTATATGGTTCAAATAAACCAACTGACCTAATTAGCAGGCCACAAACCACAGGATAAACAAGCGAAAAGTTTCCTTGGCAAGTGTGTTTGCCTTTGCATTGGTGTCTAGGACCATACTAAGTACATTACTTTAAAAATCATAGAATCATAGAATTGTCTCAGTTGGAAGGGCCTTTCAGATCATCGAGTCCAACCATTGAAATATTCTACACAGATCATACTTTGACTCAGGAACTAGAAGCACAACTCTTCCCTTTCCGGGTACTTCACCAACATTTTAGAAGTGGCAAGAAAAACAGTTCTGATGGCAGAGGATCTGGGAGAAACACTGTCATTGGCAGGTGGGCTCCTGCGCCATCCTCCTACTTCTTTCCACCGATTTAACACATCCACATTAGCAGATGGAAAGACGACAAAGATTTATTTGCTCATAAACACCTCTCAAGTCAGCCGCAGACAGCTGCCCTCTATCTCAGGGAGAAGTCTCTATTCTGACAGGGACATCGATTGCATTTGTCAATATATATTTGTGCATATTGATATACGCTGCCTCTCATCCCTAAGTGGCATCTTGTCCCCATTCCTATGCCATGTGACATGATATCTGGCTGCTCCTCAGGAGACAATGAAGAACACATACACTCACATACACAGACACAGCTTTGATCCACATAAGCTCAGGACACAATTACTTCCCCTCCATTATTCTTACCCTGAAATTTGACAATTGCATAAGAGAACCCAGCCACTCAAAAGCGAGATGAATCTCCATCAAGCCAACAACTCTGGAGGAAAAAGAAAGACACACCTTGTGCCCAGACTCCTGTAATTTCAGAGCTGCAAGAGATCTGGATTTGAATTTTGCAATTTGGAGCTCACTCTAGGACACCTCTTCCATCTTCTTGCACCAGCTGTAGCTTTCAATCGAGGCAGACTACAGCTAACAAAGTCATACAATTTAGCTGATCCAATAAAGCAATCCAGATGGGAAAGATCCTTCCTCAAATGCTTTGTTATCTTAATTAGATAATAGAGTTTTTAAAGTTCCTTTTGGGGCTTCTAGGAGGCAGATACATACATATGACTCATAGAAATGACTCTGGACAAAGTTCAGCTATGTTCTTGCACCTGCATCTGATTTAACATGACTCTTCTTGTTCCTTCTCTACATCAGCTCCTTGAGATTCTGCAATTTTCCGAAGTTGGGCAAAACTCTGGGGAGAGACTTTTTACCAGGGAATGTAGTAACAGGACAAGGGGTAACAGTTTTAAACTGAAAGAGGGTAGATTCAGATTAGGTATCAGGAAGAAATTTTTCACTATGAAGGTGGTGAGACACCAGAACAGGTTGCCCAGGGAAGCCTCTGATGCCCCATCCCTGGAAGTGTTC
Organism: Nycticryphes semicollaris; assembly: GCA_013400055.1. NCBI lineage: Eukaryota > Metazoa > Chordata > Aves > Charadriiformes > Rostratulidae > Nycticryphes > Nycticryphes semicollaris. Next base: position 285,068 of record VXBJ01002933.1, read on the forward strand.
AAGGCCAGGCTGGATGGGGCTTTCAGCAACCTGGTCTAGTGGGAAGTGTCCCTGCCCATGGCAGGAGGGTTAGAACAAGATGATCATTAAGGTCCCTTCCAACCGAAACCATTCCATGATTCTATGATTGATGAAATTGTTCTTTGGAAAAGGTCTCCTTTGCCTTCTCTCCAGAAGTCCTTTCTATCAGGCCCCACACTACTCACGCCAAATAGAAGAGGCTACACACACTAACCAAGCCAAGAAAGGAAAAAAGGTCCAGATGGTTTAGTAAGGAGTTTGACATGATTACAAAAACTTTCCAAAAACTAATAACTTGCATGGACTAAGCTGTGTCCTACACTGGCAGAATGATTTGTTTTCCATGATCTCCTTTGGTCTTTTGAAACCTCCCAAAAGCAGCACATTTCAGATGGTAATTTGCTTTAGGTCTGTTAATTTTTGCTACATTCTTCACAGAAAATGCTCCTCTTTCCCTTCACAACAGACGTTTCAGGAATCTCCTTCTGTTCATTTTCTGAGAAGCTCCACACGTTCTACATGTGCTTCTCTAAGAAAAGCTCCACTGAACGGGGCAAATGCATGTAAATGCAATTAGGCTGGGCAAGAGGAATGGTACTTAAAATTGTCTCAAAATAAAACACAATTACAACCACAATATCCACAGCTTATACTTGAAGATAATATGATGAGAGACACAGTTGTTAATTGAAGTTCAGGAGCTTGATTAGGGATCCACGTCTGGAGTGAGACATTCAGGATGGGTCTCCTGACACCCAACTTCAGCCATCTGAAAGCCAGGCACTCTAAGTCAGCTAATACAGGGTCTCTGAGTCAAGAGAAACATATGTGTTCCCCCAAACTCCAGTTTATTCCATCTGTCCACGGCCACAACAACACGTGAATACCAACCTGGGGAGAGCATGACCACCCTCTGGAGCTGCTCTCTCTTTTCACTGCCTAGAACAGGAGCTTGGTTGCCCATCCTGGACGAGGCGTTCACATTTCAGAAGACTAATTCAGAGCAATACAAACTACTCCTTAGTAACAGGTAATTTATACATCTCAGACAGAGATGTTATACATTTCCATGTACAGATCTCAGCACATCTTATTTACAGATACCGGAAGAAATTACTGATGGAAGTAGCATGCACCAGGACATCCCACTTTTGGGACATAACAGTGGCACGCAGCTGCCACTCACCCAGGTCTGTCAGCCAGATCTAGCAGCTTTAAGCCTACTTTATACACTGGAACAGGTATATATGAGCACATCCTATAATGTTCTGTGCAGCTCACCACCGCCCCGTTTGGCACATGTGGAAATGGATACTGTATAAGCAAAACAGGAGCTGATCCCATGATGGAAGTGTAGCAGCAGGAAACAGAAACAGTCAAAGCCACTTCTTCATGCACAGGAAGATACCTCCCAATGGAAATAACTCACTTTCTTCTTCACAGAGCAAAAATGATGTCGCAGTCATAAATGAGTAAAAGGGAGAGGAAGTAACACAAAAAGAACTGAACACAGCCCAAAGCTCACTGCGCAAACCACGGACTCTCAACCTGAGAGTGCTGTCTTGAAGAACTACTGTCACTGGTCTAACTAGGCTGAAATACTCTGTTTCCAGGCCACAAGAAAACACCTCACAATAAAATTACTCTAAAGTAAATTATTATGAAACAAGGTTAACTGCACACACCATGCATGTGAAATCCAACATGCACCATCAGGTCTGCCCTTCCGCAAAGGAACAGCAGGAAGATAAGAGAGCCTGAATTTACTCAAACGTGATCACTCATTTCATTTATCAGTCTAGGGCATGCAAATCTTAAGGCACTATGTAAACAGGCCATAACAACAATTTATAACCCACAATGATATTTTAATACCCGCTCAAAAGCTGGATATCTACATCCTCCCAAGTGGAACTGAAATATGTACGGCCCTTATGCAAATACTGAAGCAGTGTTATTAATCTAGGGATCCCAGCATAACTACTGTATGCACTCAAAAAACCCCAAACCCAAACCTGGCATAAAACTAAAGTTTAATAAGATAAAAAGTTAAGACTGGATTTAGGTAACACTGGGTCCATTCTGTGCTCCACAATATTGCCATCATTTCGGCTGCTGAATTTTTGTTATACCTACAAATAAGGATCAGGCTCAAGCACGTCCTCCATCCAGTGACCTGAACACTTTCTGTCCTCACTGCCTGCTGTACCCCAGCTGCAGATCAGGCACGTATCAGCCCCATTGCTTAGGAAGAGCTCAGTTCATCTGAGCAGCTTAAGAAGGCTGCTGCTTCCTCAGTCACACCTCTGCCAGATCCTGTGAGACCTACAAGGCAGCAGGACATCTTTTTCTAGGAATTCAGAGCTGAGCCAAGCTCCATGCCTGAACACGCGTGCACTCCCAACAGAAGGGGAGGCATGCTGTGCCTTAGCCTCTCCATCCTACTGTCTGGATTTGGGGGCAAACCTATTCTCATCAGCAGGTTACACTAATATTTAGGACAATAACCCAGAAGCCCAGCTGCCGTGCAAATGCACACAAAGGGGTTCACCAACCCTTCTACAAGCCAGTCTTCCAGTAGAGCTATAAACAGCAGTAGAATTTTAACAGGCTGCAGCAGGATGCACCATGTCTCAATGGTGCACAAAAGCCCAAAGAGGGAAGAGACATCAACCTGCCAGAACATATTAAGGCTTGTGAACACAGATGTCAGCAGCTAGGACCTGAAATTTAGCTCAGTGGCCTGATTTCTAGAGGTTTGTAGACAAGGAGCAGAGAAACCGCCAGAGCAGCACGAGGAGCTTGAGGGAAAGGGTCACTGCTGGCCATGACAGTGGATCATTGCTGCCTCAATGCAGGACTCAGTGCTATTACCAGACCTGCTTTCAAATTTCTTCTTTGCAGGTGACGGGAAGGGGTGTGTGACCAGGAAAGTAAGAGCTGTTGCCTGGTTTTGGATGGCAAAAAAAGCTGTGTGCTGGACAAAGGCTAAACCAATATAAAGATGTCATTTGTGCCAGGCTCAAGGATGCTCACTGCTCTGAGCAATTAGAAATTGGTGCACTCAAGGGAGGGCTGGAAAAGCAAAAGACATCCATCGAGGCTGCCCACCACTGCCAAGCCCTTTCTGAATGCCACCCTTACAATTACTGTGCCTGTTTAGAAGCATATGTGAAAGTGCAGTTATTGTAAAAGAGAGGTCAGGGCGAGAAGGGAAATCTGTCTCACCCACTGCCAGGTGGTTTTGACAGTTTTCATATTCAAATTTCTACAGGGTAAAAGACTTCAGCTTTAAAGCTTCGCTTCACATCATCAGGGAGAATGAGCTTGTGCTTGCAAAAACCCAAGTCAGAACTCAACCACAAAGCATGATTAGAACAAAACCATGCCCCGAGTACCCAGCCGACGTCCTGTGGCTGCAGCCCTTTAAACCAACACCCCCCTTCAAAGTTGTCCCCACAAGAGAGGCCCCTTGTCTTTGTAGGTGCCACCCGTCTTTCATGCCATGCTTTGCCTTAATGGTTTCTCCTTCACACAACCCAGGCAGGCAACAACTGCTTTGGGATATGCCTAGGTAAAAATTGCTGCATGACAGTATCAGCTGTTGTATCAGAGAGGTTGGTGGGAAGGGAGGAGGCATTACAGGAAAAAAAACACACAGGGGCAAAGTTAACTGCATCTGAAATCATTGCTTTTGCCTTTCAGGTGCTAATCTTAAAAACAAAACCCACAACAATATACTAGAGATATCAAGACAGACAGAGAAGAGTCAGAGAAAAAGCAAAACAAACACACAAACAGAGCAATTTTGGAAAGGGAATTAGCTCTCATAAAATGTTAAGCATGCTAAACTCTAACGTGTTGATTTTCTAATACAAATGTAAATTTTACTTAAAACTTAATTTATTTTCTTTGCATTTTTCCAATACACACATTACAAGCAAGTTGTTGCTGGTGGGCTTACTCAGCTATGAACACTACACTACTGCTATCAGTAAGATCAATCATGCACTAAATTGCTACTGAAAATATACTCTCTCTTCTGGCTTTATTTCCTCACATGGCTGAGCTGATATTTTCCACTGTACATTTTTTATGTAGGGAGTGACTGCATTTTGAAGTCACCAGCAACTTAACCATTGGCTTTTGCACAAGGGTCAATATGAAGTATTTTTTTCCCACACACTGATGATGCCAAAAGCTGTGGCCAATACAAACATGAAGGTTGTGGTCATGTTTTGTTTGGGACTGCACTGGTTAACAAAGGAGTTAACAGGCTCTTAAAGAGAACTACATAATTTTCGTCGGTTTTCACTGACAGATGAATCCACAGTATTTTCCCTCGTCTCTTCCTAACAGGCAGATTTCAACTACTTCTCTCAGTTAGAAACTAATTAAACAATGATTACACTTGAAAAAAAATTCTGTCGGCAAAAAATAGCTATCAATGAGCTAGCACCACCGTTTTAAAATTAAAAGATGTTGAAATAGAAGGCTCACAAAGCTTCTGCTTGGCTTTGATTTACCACAGTCAAAACTCCAGGAGGAACCCGGGCACCCTTTAATGGTTTCCAGCTTGTTAAGCACACATGCATGAAGTGAATGCAGGGCTATAGCATCAGGGATAACGCTGTGCCAGGTGCTTTTGCTGTTAGAAATACTGATGGACCCACTGACTGGTGACCACCTTTAAGATACATGGAAACAAACTTTATTTTTCTAGCAACTGTTTGGGGTTTTTTTCCCCCAAACAGATTGCCCATAATACATCTCTGCATCTTTAGAGATTTAAAGTAGGCATTTAAAGTAAGCCTGGAAGACTTTGGGGGTAGGGGAGCAACACCTGGGTTCTCAGTTAATTTTTATCTTTGCGCTCTAAGATACAAGAAATCTTTTTTTCCCCAGTGGGACACTGAAACATGAGCCTTAAAGACACCTTTATTTTAACTCAAGGCTTTGAGGTGTTGTATTGCTTTGGGCTCACTCCTTGTGAAAATTCATTGGATGCTGAAGTTAAATGGGCTTTACAAAAGCTTAGACAATGTCATTCAATTATTTTTACCCTCCCGTGGTTTGCAATTATAGTAACAAGTTAGGTCCACCAGCGTGTGCCCAGTCTTTTTCTAACACATGTTCTCCACTGGATCTCCCAATAATTGTCATGGACTTCAAGGACTTGTACTGGTGACGTTGTCAGCATGTGGATTTATGCCATCACTGTGCCACCACACCATAGCTGTTCTGCAGCTTGTAGAAAACACTGCATACCAGAAAAAGAGGAAAGAAAGACTGCAGCATTATATTGAAAACTGAAAAACAAGCAAGTACTGACGGTCATCACTTTGGGTTTGGCTCAGCACGGTGTTAGCAAGTCTACGTTTTGTAATATCAAGCACACAGGATTTCATTTTCCATGGTCTCAAAGATTCCTGACTCAGAAAGTAAAGTCTTGGTACCTCTTCCAATTCACCAGCTCTTTGATAACTCTCATTCTAACACTGATCTAGCCCTTACAGGTTGGGTTTGGTAGTGTGAAATACATTCAATCTCATCCTCAGACAGAGGAAGGAGCATCAAAGAGGCTGGGTTGGGGGTTGCATTCACCTTCACACACAGCTGTATAATCCTGAGCAAGTCAGTCAACATCCCCATTCTTCATTCACCACCTGAAAAGCTGCCATAATGCTTAAGGCACTCCAAAAGTCTGCCACAAGGCTTAATTAATTAGCATCTGGGCCTTGGCTCAAAGGTACTGAAGTGACCAACAAAGTCACTTGATTTTTCTGAAGCTGTGGGTAAAGAGAGGAGGCATTTTTGCACCATACAGGGTCTCTGAGAGTGTGGCCATTGATTGCTGAGAACAGTGTACTTCAGGGAGCGTGAAAAATGAAGTGGTATCTCAGTCAGGATGTAAAAGCATACGGGACAACCTGTCACACACAACTGCAACCCTTAAATCCTAAGTACCTGCAGGGTGGGTACTAGCACTGTACCATACTGGTGGGCCACACAAGCACCTCAGCTTTACTCTGACACTTCTCAGAGGCCAAACTGTATTATCTTCACTTTGCAAAGAGAAATTACAAGGACACAAACTGGCGGGTCCAAGTTAACAAAAATTCTCCAGCAGAGCTGGGATTTGAACCCTCTTCCAATCCAGGGCCTTATCTATTAGGCAAAGCTGCCCAAAAAGATAAGCTGTTTCCATGTCCTTACTAAAAAAGGTTTTCTATGTGGTTTTCTTTCCAAAATGACCTAACTCTTTCTCATTACTGTTTCCCTTGGAAACAAAACTGTATTTTACAGTTTCCTTTGGTTTGTCTTTTTTTTTTTTTTAAATAACTACTCCTAAAATTACGGATTTTTTTTTGTTTATTTAGTTCTATATGGCTCTTTCTGATAAACGCAGAATGAAAAGCAAGTGCAGTTTACCAACCACCATGTTACTGAATAACCTTGATTTATGTTTCCCAGCACCAGTCTCCACAGACCTGACCCAGGAGCCAAGAAATCTTGTCCTTGTGCTCAGGAAAGGTGGCTGCTGGACCAGCAGCCTGTCAGGGTGGCTTTCTGACTTTCCAAGCTAATTTTTTACTCTCTTTCCCTGTGCTGAGGAAATATTTCCTAAACATCAGAAGCAAAACGGACAGTGTGCTGTCTCCTGGGTATTAGTCAACAGGCCCATGTCTGTGTCAGTACAAAGTGCATCTTTGTATTTGTGCTGATATCCTTGTTTTGGGGAAGAAATTATGATATACTGCATGAGAATAAAAAACTTTCTGTAAAAGAAAATACCCAAAGTAACTGTTCTGTCAACTGACTTAAAGTCCCAAAGTCATCTGTTTTGGAAATGTAGAGGCCTGGCCATGCTGCATGAGACACCTTACCTGAATGTCAGGACCAGATGTAAATTCTCAGGCAGTTTCCCACAAGGAAAACCTTTTATTAACATGGATACACAGACTAGAGTATATATTTTGTTTGGATGAGAACAGCACAGTTACTCACAGAGGGATGTTTTTGGTGGGACAGGAGCTTTACCTCTGAAGGACGCCGAGACCTTATTAGTGCAAAGGTTCTCTGCTACGATTCTCTCATCAGAATTGCTGCTGCATCTCCGCCACAAGGTCAAAAGTAATCAGAGGTGAACATCAATAAAGAAACAAGCTTAAGATATTTTTCAAGAACCAAATGTGCTACTCAAGCATGCCCTCAATCTTTCATCACTGGATATAGCAAAGGAGAGCAGTGGCAAAACCAACAAACAACTTTGCAAGATCAGCAGGGATACAAGGAGAAATCCAACCGACTGTGAATATACAGCTCCCAAACTATGCCTTTAGGTTGACAGAGCCAACGGGTTAGGTAGCATTCAATTCCCACCAAGCTTACCTGATGAGTCACAGTAGAAAATACTAATATTCTGGATTGTTCCTTCTCTTCATAAGCAATTACAATAAAAATGTAATATGGTCAGAAGCAGATGAGAAATTAGGAATGGCCTACGATGAAGTTTTGTTCAGACTGCAGCATCTGTGAAAAGTACATTTACAGCACTGCTTATCTTCTGCCAAAAGTCAGAGCAGATCCTGTTATGCCTCACTCAAGCTTATTTCTTTTTGGAACCACTAACAGTTATAAAGCCATTTATAAAATTCAGTGAGAAACAGTCAATTATCTTCCTTTCTTTTTTAAATATATTAAAAATAGAATGCAATAAAACTCTAATTTCACTGTGTCAAGAGTACTACTCAAAATCAAGTGCTAAATTATTACTCACTTTCAATTCATCACTGCTTTGCAGAATTCACATACATCAAAATCTCAATAAAAACAACTTCACAAGGTTTATAGACAGGAAGAGAAGGAGGCCTGGACAAGGCTATATAATAAACATGACCGTCCAAGCCACACTCCTACCTTTTTTTCAGGCTGTAAACATGTGTTTTCTTGTTTCTCAGTCAAGAAACTGAAAAGTGGAGATGTAAATATAACTATTTTCTTCAGCTGCAATGAACTGTGGGAGCAAATGTTTTCCATTCTGTAAGTCTTAAGTTCTTTTGAATTAATTTTTACTCATATGCCCCTGAATAGCTAGGAAACCAACGTTTATTTTAGCATACATTTCCCTGCTCTTCTTGGAGGTGAAGAAAAGAAAGAAGGGATTGGCAAGACACATTTAAACTCTGAAATAATCCTTTCAAATGACATTTTGCCAGGAAATTCCCTTCAATGTAACACAAAAGAATTAATGCAAATAGACTATCCTTGTAAAGAGAATTGAAACATTCCCATTTTCTCTCTGGTGCTAAAACCTTTTAGCAGAACCACTGTAAAATAGTTTCATTCAGGAACGTGAGCACAATACACCAGACTCTTTCTTTGCTTGTTTCAGAGATACCAAACCCCTTATTGCTATAATCCTCCCTCAAGCATCACACCACTCATAGCCCACTCAAACCCAAACGCTGGCCTCCTTCCCTCTCCCACCCCACTCCCCCTGCACATGGGCACCTCTTCGCCCACACCCCAGCCTCCCCCAAAATGAAACTCTTGCAGCTCATTCAGAGGCTCAAGTGACTGACCAAACGAAATTTCTTACACTTATTTCCCAGGTTTTCCTTGCGACATTCCCAGGGAAGAAATCCTTCCCAGTGCAGGGGGTCACCCTGAAGCCAACATGCTACTTCAATCCACCTATGAAGTATTTTGGCAGATACATGGGATTTAAGTGACATCTAGGTCTCACACAACACAGGGGAAATTCAGCTTCCCGCAGATTAAAACCTTTATTGGATGTTTCTCTGCATGGCCTGGAAGCATTGCTCTCCAAAATGAAGACTTGTATCTGCCTGAAAAAATTCAGCTATTGAACAACACACCATGGTTCATCCTTAAGGCTCTGTAATATTATCCCCATTAAATGGCACTTTCTCCAAGCACCCTATCCTATCTCAAGAAGCTACAATTTTCTCTGGATCTGTCAGCAAGATACTTTCTAAAACCTGTAGCCCAATGCAGAAAAGCTGCACTGGGGACCACTACAAGGTTCCCATACTCACCCTTTTCATCAAAAGGAACTTTAAAGAGAAGGAGAAACTGAGAAAAGAGCGCCCTCATTGCTGCCTCCTCCCCTGCCCTTTTTAATATTTCGTTTTATTTTGCTGTCCCACTTTCTTTTAATTATTTTTATTTACTTACATATTTAGATGACACATTCTCCACTCTGCATAGTTTGGCACTGGTTCCCAGGCCCCCTACCAGCCGTGGTCTGGAGCAATCAGCAAAGCCTGTGTCCACCACCACCCAGAGAAGACTGAGCCACACAAGACAGAAGCCAACAGCGAAAACCACTACACTGTAGTAAAATCTTCAAACACAAGAGTTTCACCCAGTTTGTCTGCTTTCTTTTTCTGCAAAAAGATAAGCCTTGTACGTCTACCAATCAATGACAAAACTCCCCCCGTAATTTGGCTGTTAGATCTATTTGTAATATTTCAACTACTAAAGAGGTAAAGTAAAACATTAATAGATATTCCACTTCTTTAAAAAAAAATCAAAGAAAGAATGGCCCCAGTTGTGCTCTCAGAGTATATATAAAACTGGAATAAGCAAAGTAATGTGGATTAAACTTCACTTTCTAATTTCGTGTGTTCTGGTTTTACTGAGAACACAACCTTGCAAGTTTAGATGGCAGGCAGTTTGTGCAATTATCTGTACTCTCCACAGGACTCACAAGTTGGAGGCCTACCAGACAAAAGAAATAGAAGGTGTTTGTTTGACTCAGAGACACACTTAACATCCAAATTTTGCTAATTTCTGCCTGAAAGGTGAAAGAAGACAGTGCTGGTAGTGTATGGACTTGGGAACTCCCTGGAGAAAACGTAACTGAAGTTTTCCAGACCAAAACCCCACAGGCAGCTGCAGCAGTCTCTGAACAGCTGGGTCAGCCCCACCAGTCCCTCTCCAAACCATGTGCCTGAAGGAGGAGCGCACGGACACCCGTAGATGAAATCAGCCATGTATGCAAAAGCACACAGTCGCTGCTTTGCATAGAAAAGGGGGTTTTAATAAGCACTTTTGGTATTAAAGCAGGGCAATCACTTCACAGTTACCCTAACAAGCTCTGGTGCACGCTTGGGTGTTACCTGAACCCAGGTCTAACTGGGGAAGCTGAAATTCTTTCCTCTCCTCGGGTAGATGGAGGAGGGAATTTGGACCAAAGCCTCTGCTCAGCAACCTGAAGGCAAAGGTGATTTAGAAGAACTGACTATCCATAGCACAGATCTCCCACATGGCATCCAAACCTTGCTAAGAAAAAGGCAAATTCATCTCATGAGCTGTAATTTCATGGGTCCTGTAGTGTATTCCTCACTGTGGACTGCAAGCATCACTCATCGCAGTACACAACCACGGTGATCAGCAGTTTTTAGAGATCAGCTCGACAAATCAACATCCTCACAGAAACTGTAACAGATTGATGGCCCCACTCTATTTCCTACAGACCATTTGCCACATAACTACCAAGTAGCAAGGGCACCAGGACAATTCCCAAGGAGAGGGCAAATGGGGGTCCTACATGCCCATGGCTCTGCTTGCCTGCCTGCCAGGGTAGGCCAAAGGCAAAAAAAAACCAGGAGAAATTTCTAATGCCAAAAGAAGGTAGAACGGTACCTCTGAACTTTGCCCCAGTGCAACATCCAAAACAAGCAACAGGGAAAGCCATTTATTTTCCAGACACACTCAGTATGTAGCTTTTCCACAGGTAGTGGAAATAGAAATATTTATTCTTCCATGAAAGCACCACCTCTGCTTAGACTGGTTTTAAGCACAAGCCCAAAGCCATATTCATCTAATCCAGGTACAAGTCCTATCCTCATCAATAACTATAATCTGAGCCAGGCATCTAGTCTCTGTAGTGTTCATGGTCAAGTTTTAGAGCCTGAGTCATTTCATCTATTTTTTAATGCCACATTAGAAGAACTGCACCCTGGAGTGCGCATTACTCTCCAGCAACAATCACACAAATCCAGACAACCCACCTTGCACAAAACAAGTCTGCCTTTCATTTCACGTGCCCAGCTTATTTAGAATGCAAAACTGGTACTTCTAAACCTGTACTTCTGACCACACGAAGCCTTAACACTCATCACCTTAAGTATCTACCTGGGCTGGGATGCAGCTGGTTGGCATCATCCCCTGGTTGGCACCAGCCCCTCAGACACACCAGTCCTGTGCTCCCCTCCCAGCGCTCAGGGAAGGGGCCGGCAGGATGGCTGAGCTCAGACAGGCTGCAAACTGTGTGAATACACCACACGCGATGCCAGGGCTACCTCAAGGCACACAAACAGGACGGATTACCAAGAACATTACGCTTTTGTCTGTTTTCTCACTGTAGACATCGAGAAGGTCTTGGGTGGATTCACTCGTGCATCAGTTACAGCTTCAGGTTCAAGAGAGAGATTTCCCTTTCCTTTCTCTTGAATGTTTCACGTTAGAGGAGACTGAGGGAGTAGGACACCTGGGGATCAGACCTAATGGATTCCAGCACAGAATCAGAGCCTCAAAACCAAATGCCACTGTCGCTGAAATGTTGTTATTCTTTCCAATATCCGTCTCCTTGTTTTGGTGCTGTCAGAACGACCGCGTTTCCTTAGCACACCATGCCCCAGGTGCCACCGCTACCATACTCCAGGAGCTCATACAGCATTTCCAGTGCTTAGGACATAACAGGGGTTATTGCAACACAGCCTCCTGCCTGGGAACTCACATAATGCAAGGTCTGAACAGCAACATACAAAAAAAAAAAGCGCCATAGGTAAGCTGCTACAGTAATTAGATTGCATATACAGCCATCATGAATATGGAAGTGTTTCATTGCAGCCTGCGTCCATTAAAATAAGTACAACCAAACAATTGATTAAGAAAGATAGATTATCTTTTTAGCACGCACGTATGTTTTGCTATCGGCAGCAGCAGAAATATTACTGGTGACTGCACTTCTGGGTCCCAAGGACTTGTTAGCTCTAGCTATTGATCCCCAAACTAAATATACTTTTCTGGGAACGTTTCGCTGGGAATGTCCATACTGACCCAAACTACAGCAGGTTTAATAGGTCGCTTGTGGACTGTAACATGGCTCTCCCTGTTCATCAGGTTCACGCCTCAGAACACCCGCCATTACCCGCCAGTCTCCCCCACTAAGCAGCAAACTGCTGGGATTTGATTCTCCCTTTGTTTGAAGGTACTTATTTGGAGGGGGTGATGGGCTACTAACATCAGGGTTTAACTCAAGTACACAAAAGCCAGGAAATTCACAGCTAGGGCTGAAAATGTGTGCTGACACAGCAGCATTATCTCCTGCCATTAAGCCTTTTCTGGATCTTTTGGCACAACTGCCTGGGTTAAAGCCTCCCTGTCAGCAGAGATTTTTCAGGCTTCACCACAAATTTTTTTGCTTAAGTCAAGCTGCTCGCATCACTCAGATATATTTCTCTTAACGTTATACGAACACCTCATGAAGTTGAGGCACATGTGCACACACACCCCCACAACTCCATGCCTTTCCTTGTGGGGTTTCACCTTCGTTCTCCCCAGGGGCTGTGGATATGGCATGAACCAACTTGCAAAATCCCAGCCGGTCATTCCAAAAGTGGACACAAAGGGGGATTAAGCAGCATTGAATAGAGCTGACAAACAGACCTGGGTAACCGTAGCAATGGGTATTTCAGAGCAGTGTCACATCCCAAGGATCCGGCTTTGGCTCCCCACCCCAGGCTTGGGAAGGTGGGTGGGAGGAGGACCCTGGGGATTAGCCATGGCAGAGCTCTCCTGGGGGAGATGCCAAAAATGGAGCTGGGGGAACTGAGTCTTGGCTCTTTCACGCACTCCCATTGAATTAATTTAGTTGATCTTTAAACAGAAGGGCAAGGATAGGAAGCTTTGGGGGAGTTTACTGGCAAGCGACTTCCCAGATAGGGGAAAATCTCCATCCTGATGGTAGTGGTGGACCTGGGCTGCTGCCCTCCCTTCTCCTCTGCTGACCCAGCCCCATCCAGGGGCTTCTCTAACCTAAAAATAATACCCAGAACAATAAGGAGGTCAGATTTTCGCCCGTTTCACAGAATGGTTTGGATTGGAAGGGACCTTAAAGGTCACCTAGCNCTGAACTTGAACACTTCCAGGGATGGGGCATCCCCAACTTCTCTGACGACCTGCTCCAGTGTCTCACCACCCTCACAACAGAAAATTTCTTCCCAGTATCTAATCTAAATCTACTCTCTTGCAGTTTAAAACCATTTAATTTTGGTTTGTGTGACTAGTGGCCACACAACAGAGGGGTGGCTTAAACGGGGTTAAATTGTGGAACCACCCCAGCAGTGAGTCCACTCCCAAAGGACAACTGGCCTGGGACCAGGCTGCTGGGGCCATGGGAGGGAGGGAGGGAGGGA
>VXBJ01002934.1:919-59934 GCA_013400055.1 Nycticryphes semicollaris
AAAAAAGACTAGTTGAGGCTTTCGTGGAACTTGAATGAAGGAGCAACGCGGGGAAGCGTGAGTGTGGGTTAGCGACTGCGAAGTAACTGCCAGTGTCACAACTCTCACTCCCCCGCCAAGCGAGCTCTGCCGGGGGAGCTGTTTTCCCTGTTACAACCAGGCCGATGTGAACCGTTATCGAAACAAAATATTACCTTGCATAAGGAGGGTGATGTTGAAATTTCACTACGTCTGGCCCTTTGAAAGCCTTTTTCTCTCTATAGGATATGTGGGAAATGAAGAGTTTAGAGAGGTACCACACTTAAAGATGTACTTCCTATAAGGGCAAAGAAAATACCAATGTAGGAGTTATGTAGTGCTGGTAAAGATAGCTTAATCCTTTGGGTAACAGCAGAGGGTTAGCTGGCGCTCCTACCTGCACTTTCTCACAAGAGGAAGAAGGTGCTGTTGATTCAAAACTTCCCGCTCTTCCCTGCCAAGCTGTGTTTCAATACTTTTTTAAAAAAAAACAAGAAAGTGACTTGGATTCCACTGGTCTTGGTCTCACTATATTGAGACCCCAAGATAATGTAATGGCTTTATTGCTATTGTTGCTATAATTATTTCCTGCTGGAACAGTTCCTTTGTTGGAGCAACATCATCCACACCTTTCAGGTAGGATGTTGCTTAAAAGGATGACTGGTTTTACATTTATTCCCGTGCTGCTGGTGCATATTTGCATTTTTTAATTTTTTGCTGTCTTTTTTTCCCCACTTTCTTTCCTCATTTTTGCCCCATGTCATTATCAAAGCCATACACCTCTCAAGGAAATACTTAATGCTAATGTAATTTAAAAAATATTGTCGTTAATCTGTAAGTTTCACTGTAGATTTCCCAGCACTCACATGATGTTATAATATCTGGATAGTCAGCAGTCAAGGATGAGTCTGGATCCTTGCCCCTCTCAAATGAACCATGCTGGAAATACATATATGTATATATATATATTTTTTTTTTTTTTTCCCGGTAGTAGAGCCCCCAGATATTCCGATTCTAATATTTTGGCTTTCTGGAATGTACTGGCATTCAGTTAAACATGAAGGTGAATGCTTATGCGAGTTGCCTGTAATTTGGGAACTACAAGTTAGCAGAACTTTTGTTTTTCCTGGTGGTTTGGGTTTGATTGCATTGAGCCATCCTGCTGAATGTCATCTGACTTGTACCCTGGCAGTAGGCAGATGTAACAAAAGTAGTGTTACCCTTCAGTTGCATCAGCTTGTTTTCCTTGCTCCTGGGACAAGAAACTAAGCAAGCAGGCTTTGTATAGGAAATTCAGAGGTGCTGGGTGCTGTGCAGCATTGTAAACTAACTTTTTCTGTATTCCAGGAGGAACATAGAAGTTGTCAGATTTCAAGTGTATCAATGTTTCAGGGAAACTCGTTTAAATAATTGCCATAAGGATGATTTAGAAAAGCATTCTGGCTTGAGTAATCGTATTCTGCCTCTGTCTTCCTTGTGGATTCAATTTTTAATGAATAATAAAATAACTCAAATTTAAATGCAAGATGAATAGCATTAAAGCTACAAGTGTTAGCATCCTTAAAAAAAGTGTAATAAACCACTGAATTCTTAGGCATGAGAAGTTTGTATTCCAAATAAATTGCAAAATCTAGCTGTGCAGGCTAGGTTATAGAAGGGAGAATGCACTTGGCTTTAAAATCATGGCATTCAACCTGTGGCACCTGCTAAGAAAAATGCATACAGAAAGCACCCTCTCGCTGAGTTTCAGAGGGAGGTATTTGAACTGGCTTGTTCCAAGGAAGGCTGGACAGCTCTGCCCTTACTGGTCATCCTGAAGTACTCATGAACTGCTTGTGGCCGAGAGGAGGCATTGCTCATGTGCTTCTACAGGGCTGCAGGAAGGATGGGCACCTCAGGAGCTGTGTTGGCCCCCGTGGCTTGGAGGACAGCAGAGGTTCATGGAAGTCATCGATTTTAGGCAGTTCTTTCTCTTTCATCTCTTCCTCCCTATCCTTCTTGCCCAGAATAAAGCCAGGAGGTGGGAAATGCAGATGACCAGGTAGGGCTCCTCACCTCTCTGAGAATGGATTATCCCTCTGCCAAGTGCCACTTTATCTGGTTGCCCAGGAAAAATCACTGAACTTGTCAACTTCTCCAGGTCTTGCAGGACTGCTTACGAGTAACGTTCTTAGACTGAATGGTTGGGTTGTGTCTTCCTAAATGGAGGCAACTTGTATGATGTCCCAAAGGGACACTTCTTGGTTGACCTCTTTGCTGACAGGATCAGGTAAGCAGCATGTCAGAAGGCTTTGCCTGTAGCAGTCTTTGGGACTGGCAGAGAGCAGAGCAGCGTGGTGAGCGCGGTACTACCTCAGTCCTGAGCTCTGCTTGTCAAGTAGTCTGTGATGATGCTCACAGAATTGCGGACATCTTGTGTCATGGACCATCTGCTTAATAAGGAATTGTGTCCTTGGTTAACTTGAGCGTAATGTTGAGGGGGAAAAATGGTTGGGCTGTGCTGTTGACAGGAAGAAATAGTTAAAGGCTTGGAAAGAGTGACAAGATTTCCATGGCCCATGATAAATGTCTATAGCTCACCTTAGTGTCTTTGGGCCCTGCACCACTTTGGAGAAACAGAGGGTGGAAAAAAAGCTTAAAAATAACAATGAGAATATCGTTCCTTGATTTCCTTTCTTTTTTAGTGTTCTTGAACCGAGTTTTTTGTGACTTCTGTGTCTGTCTTGTGGCTTTCATTCTATCTCTGGCCCTGGAGTGCTCATTACAGGCAGGTGTTGAAAGGGCAATTAGCAGATATATCTGCTGCGTTTGTGGAGGCATGAAAAAATACAGAACTCAACTGGGTGCTAGGGATCCTCCCTTGTTACCTTACAGCTGGAAGCTCTTCAAAAAGCCTGCCTAATGCCACTGCTGCTGGTTCCAGGGCCATGACAGCCAACACTCTTGACTGTGGCATCAGCTACCTGTGTTGTGTATATTTCTGTTTTACACTTTCCATTATTGCTAACACCAATGGGCCTGAACGTGTGTGGTGTCAGCAAAGAGGAGTTGCCCTGAGTCTGCCTTAACTTGAACTAACAAGCTGATGCAAGGCATGGCTGCTGTATAAAGTTTCCTTTGCACCTGACTTGGAGGGCAACAGCAGCAGGTACAGGTTCTTGTTTGCTGTTTGCAGCTCAGTTGTCTTCCTTTGGATGTTTTGGCTTTGTCCCTGGCAGGTTCTCCATTGCCTGCAGCTTATCTATGCTGATAGTGGGTTCAGAAGGCACAGCCGCTGTTTGTGGCAGGTGGCCAGGGCTGTGTGGCAAGGGGCAGGCCGGCAGTGTGTGGACACCTGTGGGTGGGAGGGAGAGAGGTGATGCAGGGATCCCAAAACTCTCGTGGAGTGATATGAAGCCTGATCTGGTCAGGTTTCTCTGAAGTGGATGTAGAAACTAAAGTAACTTGAACAGATAAGAGCTGGGAAACGTCTGGATGCTGCCGACCTCTGCTTTTGAAGTTGGCCTAATACCTCTCACATACAGTACTCTGAATCTCCTTCTTCATGTTCTAATTATTACCTCTTGGTTGATACTTTCATATTTGCATCTGCTCCTTCACTTTGGAATAGGATGAAGCACTGATTTTAAAATACTTCATAGATTATATGCTTTTTGGGTAGGAAGGGGCGATTCAAAGATTTCTTATTTCAGCAGGATAAAAAAATTTAGCAACTCCATCAAAGTCTGCAATTTCTGGATGTTGATAACCTCGTGAAGCCTAAGCATAATACTTATACCCAGTAGGGGCTAAATAATACATGGTTGCAGTCTTTTATATCCCAATAGTGTCCTCTTTTTAGCGGGTTTGTCAGGATATATTGTTTGCAAACTTCTCTCTTCACTAGTCACCTTTTTTTTTTCTGAGGAGGGGGTTGGTAAAGCTTTGGCAGATTTAACAAGCTAATTCAAGTTGGAAAAAAACAGTGAGTAGATGCCTTCTGCTGTAATCAGTAGAAATTTCAGCTGCTCTGTAGGACTTGATTTTGCTTTCAGGACTGAGTGTGTCTAGCAAAACAATGCCTTCATATCATAATCCCTACAGGGCTGTGCATTTAATGATTTAAATCTTGGCAGAAGATATAAAGCCAACTTCTAGATTTATGATTTTCACAAACAAAACAGATGCCTTCTGAATACCGAGGGACTGAAATATGATGCTCAGTAAAATTAATGTTAAATGCTGTTCATATTTTACAATCAGTTGGAGTGTATTGCAAAAAATTACAGCAACAGATTGGTGAGTAGTAAACTTTTTTTAATCCTTAAAAGAGAGAGAATGTGAGCCTGACTTCTGTTGCTTTTGCAGTATTTAAAGGACCCATCAGCTTGTAGCAGTAAAAAAAAAAAACATCATCCACACACAAGTAACAGCTGCAAGAAATACTAATTATATTTCAGTATTTTTTTTTCCAAATATGCTGGTAAAGTAGGTAAGCTCATGAATTGTTATTTTTGGGTAGTTCGTAATACTAGATTTTTACAGATTATCTTAGAGGACCAGTATTTGTCATGCTTGTGCTCAGTGGGTAGGATTGTATGTGAAGTTCTGCTGTAAGTTGCAAAACTTATGATAATTATCAAAGATGAATAATTCATACTGCCCTAAAAATGGCAGCAAATGGAGTATTCTTATTGTTGATGAGTGTTGATGGGTGTCTTAAGACCGTGGTTTGGTGAACTAAGAACAGTCAGATATTATGATGGCACTTGGTCTTCATTGCTCTTGTTTGCAGACTTCTTCTAGCACATACCTTCCAGTGTGGTGGAGGCAGAGGAGATGGCTTTGTTAGTATTGGCTTCTCCTAGGAGCTGTCTGGGAAATCAAAATTCCTGGTGTGGATGTCCAGGTTAGATTAACAGGTGGGTGAAAGAGCACGTCCTTGTTGGCACAACACCTGAAAACTTTCACTTCTAGTTTGCCAAGAGCAGTTGTTGAGTGGAGCCCTCAAAGCCAGGTCCAGTCCAGTTCACTGCTTGGTGGTGTATTACTAGACAGGGGCAGCCGATGGTGTGTGTTGAAGGGGGTAAGTGTATTCAGAGCACCTTTATGCATGGCTCGGGTACTAGTCACTTAACAAATACCACTTGGTTTTGGTGACCATTTCCACAGTATCCGTGTAGACAGAAGTTAATACTTACATGAAGGTTTTGTTGTCTTCTACAAGAGATTTTCTTTTCTCGGTCCCACCTAGAGCAAGGTGGTAATCAGTGTTAAAAATTCAGTGTTAAGCCCTTGCTTGTCCTTGTGAAATAAGTGAAAGCTCATACAACAGAGTACTGAATGTATACTTTTAGAGGAATTCGACCTTCCACTCGTCGCCATGTGAACACCAAGGAAAGAAGTGTCCCATTGCAAAGTTAATCTGGATTAATTGAGTTGGTTCTCCTCTTATTTAAAGGACACAAAGATTTATTAGGGGCTGATCTTGTTCTTTATTAGAAGCCTACCAAGACACCAGTTAGGCATATAGTATCTCTTGGTTTAAAATTAAGATTTATAGTTCAACACTCGGTAAGTTTCAGGTTTGTCTATAACAGTTTAATAGGTCAATAGCAATCTAGAAACGGTAAATGCAAGGTATTCACATAACTTTTGGTCCTTAGAAAGCTATGTGCTGTGTATATATATATCTCTACAACATGCCAAACAGCTAACTTGCTATTTAAAGAATTTAACTCCAGTGAATATTAGGAGCATACAGAAAACTGGAGGAGAGTGTAATGTATAGATTCAGTGCCTTTTGCAGTGCAATAGGAATTGTCTTTGTCTTGAAATCAGGGAAATATCACTTTGGCTCCTTTGAGGTACTGTTTCACTGCCATCAGCTGAGTCCTCTGCAAATGCTTGAAACTCCTTCATGAAGTAACTTGGGTCCTGAAGAACTCTTAAGTCAGATCATCTCATCTGTAGACAGTCCTGGAACTGTCTGATTACTGGGACAGGAGAGCAATTAAGGCTGAAGTAGCAAAGTTGCAAACCATAAAGATGAGATGGAGAAATGCCGATGGAAAATGATGCCATTTGCTGAAAGATGGGGCCTGAGGACAAGAGGTAGATGTTCTCACGATATCAGATAAGACTGCATGTGGAATGCAGCATTGGCTGGGAATCCTGTATGCCTACCCACAGTAAACCTGAAAACTCTGGGGATTCAAGTGCAATAAATACATTTAAAATTTGAATAGAAACACTAGTGCCATCTTGGAACTATGCTTAAAAAACATCTATGACCCAGCAGTTATTTATAGCCCCTCCAAGAATCAATGCATCACTCAGGCTTTATTTAGGTCACTGGAGTAGGTATCTGTTGTTTGCTATAGGTAAAAGATATACTACCTTGCAGCTGGGGCGGTTATATTTTGCACAAGAGTTCTACTGTAACTGTAAATGGCACAGATATGTGTTCTCAATTAATGGCACTCAACTGTGCATGTAGTCAAGGAGGACTCGGATCTAAAACTTGGGCCTGTAATCTGTGAAAAGGCATCAGCACTATGGGGGCCCAATTGCTAGTCTGTTAAATAGTGATATCCATCTGGGCACCAAAATGCATTGATGAGCAGCTAGCCACCAACAGCTTGGCTAAGACTTACTGATTAAGCAGTGTGTGAAACTTGGCTTCAGATTTTTGCATTTTTAGCGCTCTGTCTAGTTCCTGCAGGAAGGGAGGGAGAGAGGGTGTTGTTTAGGCTCTTCAGAAAGATATGCGGTGTTCAGACTATTTGAAACAATAGATTGTCAGACTCTGCTCTATCCTGCCTATAATAGATATCTTTATCTTTTTCCTGGCTCCCTCTGCTTGAAAAGACTGTGCCTGTACTGGATGTCTCAGGAGATGGTGCCTACTGTCAGCATAGAGCCCTGCTACAGAAAGGTTGGAGTTACTGGAGGCAGCAGCTTTCACTTGGGCTGTACAGCCCTTGGGCTGTTGGTGAGAGAGCTGTGGGTGCGTGGTGGTTTAAAAAAACTGCTCACAGCAACCCAGGCCCTATGGGAAATGGTCCTGCTAATGAAACGGTGATATCAACTGGACAGTGATGTCTTGCAAGTAAGGCTAGTCTCTGGTTTTTAAAAGGTGAGATATGGCCAGACATCTGAGGGTGGTTCAACTTTAAAAGTTGTAGGCCAGAGTCTACGAGAATCTGCAGTGTGATATTTGTGCAGCTGGCAAAGATGCAGCCAATCTCTTTATAAAGAACTTGTGGGTATAATATTGTGTTTTATTTTATTTAGCCTGTCTGTATTCTGTTGTAGGTTGAAAGTGTATTGGGATTATGCCCTTTAACCTTTCCTCCTGATGTGGAAGTTAATGGATTCCATGTCCGTGGGCAAAACAAAGTGTCTTTCACTGGAACTTAAAATCAAGCATCTCATTGCAACATGGCAATTATCTGCACACTAGACACTGGTCCTGAGCTACTGCTACAAAGACCCATTGGTAGAGAAGCTTCCTGAAACAGAGGGACAGGGCACAGAGAGTGATTCCTGAGATATGTAATTATTTGATTAGTTCCATGACATGTGAACAGAATGTCTTGGTTAAGGTCCTGGTTGTGTGGTAAGTGTTTCTGGTTGCTGCTGTAACAGTATTGATTATGGCTTGATCGTTGCTGAATTCCTCTTCCATCAACTAAAATTTACTTCCAAAATTTGGAATGATTTGTCATAAAGTACTTTGTGGATGTAGTGTAGAAGGTGAACAACTAAACATGAGCTATGTGGTATAGACAAGCCCTCTACCCTGCTTGTCCAGGAAATTGAAGGTTGATCAAAGATCTTTTCCTAAGAAAAGCCCCAAACAGGCAATCTTTGTGGCTTCCTAGAAGATCAGTTGTCCAAAGGCAGAGGTGCTGGAGCAAGTGTAGAGGAGGGCAACAAAGCTGGTGAGGGGCCTGGAGAATAAATCCTATGAAGAGTGATTGAAGGATCTGGAACAGTTTAGTTTGAGGGAGGCTGAGGCTCATCCCTCTCTACAACTACTTGACAGGGCATTGTAGAGAGGTTGGTGCTGGTCTCACAGGCGATTAGCGATAGAATGAGAGGGAATGGCCTCAAGCTACAAGAGGGTAGGTTTAGGCTGAACATTAGGAAAGAATTTTTCACAGAAAGGGTGGTCAGACACTGGAATAGGCTGCCCAGGGAGGTGGTTGAGTCCCCATCCCTGAATGTGTTTCAGAGTGGTTTAGATGTGGTGTTGGGAGATTTGGTGTAGAGGAGGAATTTGTTGAGTAGGGCTGATGGTTGGACTTAATGATCCCAAGGGTCTCTTCCAATCTGAATGATTCTATGATTCTATGAAAGTCAATTGTATTTGATTTAAGAAGAGAAGTTAAAGCTCATCATTGGGAGCCCATGGCGAGGTAACCTTGGGTGGCTGCCAGATCTTCATTGTAGCTTCATTCCTGAGACGTTGAGAAGCGCAGCTAGCTGTTGCCTCTAGGTTGTGCTGTCATCTTGGTTTCTTCACCCTCAGTACAGAAATTTGCAGTAAATGTCTAGGAAAACTCAAGAACCAAGTAAGGGTCATGAGGAATAAGTAGTTTTCCTGCATGCTGTACAGTCCATAGTTCATCTGAAAACATACATCCCAACATATTAGAAGGGTTATGTAAATCATGTAAAAGTTAAGTCACTTCAATATCAGGTTTACCTATCATGTCTTTCACAGTATTTCATTAACATTTTCTGTCTCATTAGCTCTCTGTTAGCGCTCTACAGCATAATGCATCTTGATATGATCACTGCCTAAACAGTCAATGTCTCTAATGATGTTCACTCTGGGTCTGTTTGTTTCAGTCCTGTAACGTGTGTTGTAACTTTTACGTGACCTGTTCTGTGAGACTCAATAAATGTGGTTGAAGAATTAAAAAATGTGTTTTTAAAGGATGCCTTACATACAGTGGCATAAACAGATCTCTGCCATGTCCCCACAGCATCTTCTTCAGGTCTCTGGTGAGGTGGGAGAAAGGTGCTAGGAGTTGAATCCTGCTGAGCTGTCATAGCTGTAGGTTTGAAAGAAAAACAAAAAAAAGCAAGGAAACAGGGCAGAAATCTGATGTGTTTTCATTTCTGTGATTCCACGTATTCATTGATCAAATTAAAAGATCCATCTGTACCTAAATATAGCTGTAGTCAAGACTTCAGTGGAGGAGGAGAAAGCTAAGTTGTCAGATGGAATAGCAGTATTTTTCTGGATATTTAACTGTCTCGTGCATCTGCCCCATCTAGTAAAAGGCTGCTTGAGAAAGGAGGGTATCACTCCAGATGCTACTCTTGCAGTCTCAGTTTGTGTGCTATGTAAATGGCAATATGTTGACATTACAGAATTTTATACCAAGTTTTGTGTTGTCTTGCAATTTCCTCTTATGTTTTCAGATGTGGAGGATGAAAAGCTGTTTCTAAGCATGTGGTTATAGCTTGATCTTTTTTTTTTTTTCTTTTAAACCCAGCTCGTGGAGTTTGTGGCTTTCCCTGTTGTATTCATTTAAACTCAGGCAGAAGCAGTCTTTTTAGGCTGTATTGTACAGCAGTATTTTACAGCTTCCAGACTAACCAGGTAGTAAAAAGTTTATTCCGTTAATGCAGTCTTGTTTTACACTATGGAAATATCATAAGTATGTATAGAAGATCTGGGATTCGTCAGATACTGTCGAACTTTAAAGAAAGTTTAATGCAATCCTCAAAAAATGTTGAGGTACTTTTGTTTACGTATCTGTCATTCTCTGATACGTGCAAAAGTCATTTGAATGAGGCGTTTGAGGATGGTGGTTTTAGTGGTGGCCTCTGCAGTAGCCTCTGTTGAAGGCAAAGGAGGTGAGGCACCAGCAAAGGTAGGATGCTCTGTAGCTCCCTTGAAGGATTTGAAGCCGTTGAGACCAGGGATTCCAGCTGTATTTGTGACCCTGATTTGTGACTTTGGATTTTCCAGACCCTAGCCCTGGGGGGTGGGGGAAGGAGNTTCATTAAAACCATGCGGTTTAATGCTTTTGGATGGACCCTTGACAGAGGGGCAGCTTCAAATATAAGCAGTCTTGGCTTTCACTGGTGACCACTGCCCTCTGACTGAGGTGGATAGTCTTGATATAGGCAGGTGAACTGGTATTAATCAGGCTTCAGTTCCCATTGAAGATGCTCTTTAAACCATGCATTACGTCACCTGTAAGTATGTGCCTAATTCTTCTGAAAGTGAAAAATCAATAGAGGTAGCCAAGTCTGGTATTGGTGATGAAATTTGCAGGTTGAAGAACTGCTTAGAAAGGTGACTGTTAAAGTAATCTCAAAGTCTTTCTGATCAAATGAAGTGCTTTGCAGTTTGCATCTTGTACACACATAGTGTTTTGATGTGGCTGTACAGAGTAAAGCTGATTTGTGCTTAGCTCTTACATTTCTTGACAGCTGTTCCTTGGAGTAAGAAACTAAATATTAAGTTATCTTAGCAATGTGGTCAAGTTATTTCTTCTGCAGAATCATAAGAAAGACATAATATTGCTTAGTTTCTAACAGTCTGGATGTTTTCCTCCAACAGGAACTGTTCTTATCAGAAGCAGTAATGGCCAACTAATGCTAGTATCTCAACAAGCAATAGCTCGAGCACAGAGTGAGCCACAAAATAGGACAAGTGTGAGACCGTCTGTACCGACCAGTACACCTGCAATCAGAATACATGCTGTACAGGTAACTTCTCTCATAGCTTTAATTTGACGTGGCTGCATGTTATGTAGTTACAACAGGGTTTGCAAGTAAGTTATGAAGGGTTAAATAAGCATTTGAACACTTTCTGAACAGTGTGATGGTGTTTGCTTGTAAGCATCACTGTGCTTTGCTTTCTCAGTTTAAAAAAAAAAACAACTGTTAGCCTTTACATATGGTGTAGTTCAAATTAAGGAATTCATCTCTGTTGATGATGTAAACTGTTTAAAAAAAAAAAAACAACAACAAACAAACAAAAAAACACAAANGTAGGATGCTCTGTAGCTCCCTTGAAGGATTTGAAGCCGTTGAGACCAGGGATTCCAGCTGTATTTGTGACCCTGATTTGTGACTTTGGATTTTCCAGACCCTAGCCCTGGGGGGTGGGGGAAGGAGGCAGCATTGATAGCTGAATGGTTTCCAAATTCGAGGAAGAATGGGATTGTGTTGTGGCATCTGCCTGATTCTCCTTAGGCTGATTTTCATTTGAAAGCTTTAGTAAATACAGTGATTGTTTGTTAACTGTTTAATTGTTTGTCGTTACAGCTGATGGGGTGGGAGAAAGGTGGCAGGAGTTGAATCCTGCTGGGCTGTAGGTAAGAAAGGAAAACAAAACAAAAAAAAAAAGCAACGAAACAAGGCAGAAGAGTCGTCTTTCTTCCCCTCTCTTCCCCCCCCCNCAAAGTCTTTCTGATCAAATGAAGTGCTTTGCAGTTTGCATCTTGTACACACATAGTGTTTTGATGTGGCTGTACAGAGTAAAGCTGATTTGTGCTTAGCTCTTACATTTCTTGACAGCTGTTCCTTGGAGTAAGAAACTAAATATTAAGTTATCTTAGCAATGTGGTCAAGTTATTTCTTCTGCAGAATCATAAGAAAGACATAATATTGCTTAGTTTCTAACAGTCTGGATGTTTTCCTCCAACAGGAACTGTTCTTATCAGAAGCAGTAATGGCCAACTAATGCTAGTATCTCAACAAGCAATAGCTCGAGCACAGAGTGAGCCACAAAATAGGACAAGTGTGAGACCGTCTGTACCGACCAGTACACCTGCAATCAGAATACATGCTGTACAGGTAACTTCTCTCATAGCTTTAATTTGACGTGGCTGCATGTTATGTAGTTACAACAGGGTTTGCAAGTAAGTTATGAAGGGTTAAATAAGCATTTGAACACTTTCTGAACAGTGTGATGGTGTTTGCTTGTAAGCATCACTGTGCTTTGCTTTCTCAGTTTAAAAAAAAACAACTGTTAGCCTTTACATATGGTGTAGTTCAAATTAAGGAATTCATCTCTGTTGATGATGTAAACTGTTTTAAAAAAAACAAACAACAAAAAACACAAACAAAACACAAAACCCCCAGGAAACGCCACAACAACCCAAACCCAAAAACCTACATAAATAATGACTAGTAGTAACTGCCACCTTGTGATCCTCTGGTGGGATACTTCTCTGAAACTGAGCAAAGCTGATGACCTTCCTCCACTGACCTCTACTGGCATTTTGCTCGCATCTCTTACAATGTCAGCATGCAACAGTGAGAGCAGGTACAAAAGAGTAGCAATCTGGGTGGGTCTTGCCAGCATGCTCATCCTTTAACCATTTTGTTCTGGTAAGGCATCCTATCTAAACGTCTCTGCATCTGTTGTTGAGTATTAAACTGGTAGGCAAATAGTTTGTTGAACAGTCTTTAAACTGTATGGGCTGTGAACGATGCCTGTATTGTTACTGGTGACTTGGTTTATATTGGACAAGAGTGGGTATTAACTTCAATGTCTGTTGTGTCATTGACTTGTCTGACAACTGTTCTCTGCATGTGCTTGTTTGTTTATTTTATTTAAGAACTCTGGCACCCAGTTACTGAAGAAAGTAGCAGCTACTTCTGTGAAACCATTATCTCAAACAACAAATGCTGTGGCTTCCACTGGTCAGCCACCTGCTGTTATACAGGTAGGTGGCAAGCTTTATAGTGAGGTAGAATAAGGGACAAGAGAGAACTAGAGGAAGTAGGAATACATTCTTCTTACTTCTAACTCTAATCTGGTTTTCACCGAGCTGGTAACTTTTATCCTCATGATAAATTCTTTCCTGAATGTCTTTTTTTTAAATGCATAATTTAATTATGCTTGTGCCAGTGTGTGTTAGCTCATCTTCTCTCACTGCAGTAGAAAAAGCATTTTATTATAAAATAAATAGTTCAGAGAGCCATTTCCAGTGCTTTTATACCCTATGACACAGCTTCTTCAAACTCTAGCTGAAGCTTTTCTGGGAGATTCCCAATTCTCTTTCCTGTTTGGGTTCCCTGATTACTTACAGGGGAAAAAAAAAGAAAGGCGTACCTGTGATGAAGTTGTGGGGAAAATGAGCTGTCTGCACCAGTCAAGCTGTTTTTCATGTCCGTTTTTTTTCCCCTCATTAAAAGCAGAAGGAAGGTCATAGCTGAGGACCTCTGTTCTCTAATTAAATTTGGCAGACAAGTTCCACAGATACGACTGTAAATAGACAGTGGTTGGAAATGCCTCACAGGTACTGGATTTTGTCTTATTTCTCTTTATCCAGCGAAAAATATTGCAGGACTCTTCTGAATAGGCTCTTTCTGTAGGGTATGAGACTTCTCCGAGTTTTTCCTGTGTTCTTGGGGACCAGGATAAGCACATGTGATGAAAAGAAAACTGCTTCTTTCTGCTGCTAAATTATTCTGTTCTCCTCGATACCTGGAGGAAAAATTGTGAAGATGTCTGGCTTATATATACCTTCTCTTTTGTGAACAAGAGCTTGAAGGAGACTGGGCTGTAGTGGTTGACCAAGCACTCAGTAAATGAGCAGGATCAGTCATTCAAAAAAACCACACTGGATGTATGTTCTTGACCTTGAGGGTGTTTGAAGGATTGGAGGATATGTTTGCTGACAGCAGTAACTAGCAGTCTGACTTTAAAATTTGTCCTCCTGCTGTTCTTCTCTATCAGCAACTGAAAACTACTCACAGCTCTGTCTGTGATCTTTTTTTCTCTTCCTTCTTGCTACAGACGGATAATGTTGGGGCTAAAGGGGAAAACCCAGAGGCCTCTCTTAATACACTTTCTATTTTGCTTAGAATGGAAACAGCATACGCTTGGTGTCTAAGAAGAACAGTAACGGCTGTTCCTTAGCCACTTTTATTTTGGAATACTAGCTTGCAAACTACAGGTTTGTGATCTCTGCATAGAGATCTTTTATATTCTAAAGTAGTCATCTACTACACTATCCTTGCACTGAGAAGAAAAGGCGGCAAGGATTTCTTCCATCTGATGGAAGAAGCATCCTCACATTCTCATGTGGAAAACATTGAGATTCGTCATGCTATTAACTTCTTCGGTTTTTTAAATTCATCCATCTTTGACTCGGTTCTTTTGTACTTTCCTTAATCAGTTTTTGATGTAATCTGTTTAACTTGTGCTCTGAGATACTCAAAGAGGTAGACAGGGAGTATTTTTTATAAGCTGCATTTTTTTTTTTAGTTGTAGAGTCTTGAACACTTCTAATATTGGATTTAAACAGGAGGAAGAATGACTCTAGGAAAAATTAATACTGTAATGCAATACAGAGTAAATAATATGGATATATCCTGCATCACAGGGCTACTTCATTCCTCACCCTGGGGTAGAACAAGAGAAGAGTGCTGACGAGGGAGTCTGTGTTAAAGGTTGCAGGAACTGTCTGGAAAGATAAAGGAAGAGCCCTTGGGTCTGCCTGCCTTGGCAGCCATTTCCTTCATTAGTTGTAGAAAAACTTGCTGATGTCAGTCTTGACAGTTTTTTGAGGTCACAGAAGAGAAGTATTGGTGTGCAAGTATGATGTCATCACAAAAAGGGGGAGACAGTGGAGAGGAAATAACCCTTGGCTTGGCTGTCTCTCTCCTACCCTTTGTGAAGTACTGCTTGGAACACTGCTATCTGCAGAACATTCTCTAGTTAATGACTCTGGTATTATTCTCCTTATCTACAAAAATATTTCCATTTGTTCTCATTCCTGAATGTTTAAGCTCTGAGGGTAGACAAAATACCTGCACACTTTTATTTTTTACCTTCCCAGGTAGGGTAGCGAAGCTGCAAAGTATCTAATTAGCATCATGCTGGGGTGCTTTCATTTAGATGCAGAGCACTTCTTCTCTTGAAATGACTGCAAAATATGCAGGATTAATGCCATTTTTTTTTTTTTGTGGCGACTCTTTCTCTGTTGCTCAAAGTGAGAATGAGAATTGTCAGTAGTGAAAAAGGTTGAGGGCAGATGACAGAAGTTAATTCCCATATATTCATCTTCCTGGGAAGAGGGTCCAGCACATCTCCTGTTGTTCCCTCCCTCAGCTGATAAAATGCCATTCTGGTCTTGATGTGTAAACACACTGGAATTTGCAGGAGATCAGCTCCTGTGAACCTTGTGTTTTCAGGTTTTAAAAGCCCAGGGCACTGCAACTTGACAGATCTGTGCTCTGTCCCCTTCCATCTTTCCTCCCGTCCATCTGTTTGTGGGATTCTCGTGCCCAGTTTGCCTCCCTGTGGTCTTAGAGTTGTTGAGCCTCATCCTTGGAAGAGGCAGTGGTGGTGGCAAAGATCCTGCAGAGAGCTATTAAAGTGTTACTAACAGTGGGAGCCTGAGCTGGAAAGCTTTCTGGGAGCTGCCTGCTTCTTTCATGTCAAGCTGGTGGCAGCTTGGGGCGGGGGTAGGGAACCCAGGAAAACAAATAATAAATAAACAGAAAAAGTGCAAGTGTCGTGCATTAGTTTTAAATGCTTGCTCACTAATTTTCTCAATCCTGAAACATTTGAAAGCCCTTGAATATTCTACATTCTGCCTGTCCAACTCTGATTAGTTTTTATCCATGCATAAGGTAAGTTGGGCTCTTGTGCTAGTGTTTTATCATTAGTGCAATTAGCAAGCATTAATTTGTGATTGCGGATATAAACTGTAGTGATTAAGTACGTTAAGAGTGAAAGTAATAGTGTATCACAGATTTGAACATAGAAAAAACAGACTTTCCATTTCTCTTAAGGGGTTTGGAAGAAAAAATGACACCCAACTTCAGTTTTCAAATGCTAACCTGAAACTTTTGCTTGTTTCCATAGTCTGCAGGTTCAATCTAGCTTTTTAATTTTCAAGATGAGAAATCGATAGTAGTGGGTTTTGTGGAGGCAAAGTCTTTTACTTGTGTTGTATTCTGTTGTATGAGAACCACTGTGTTGCCTTTTTTGAGTGTGGCGTGGGGTTTTTTTTTCTTTCCTTCTTTCTTTAAAATCTGCAACAGAAGTACTTCAGTCTAGTAACTTTTCCTCTGGAAACTGCTATTTAGCCTGGTTTGGAAAGGAGAGAAGCAATTGTGTTCTTATTTTTTCCTAAACTTTCATTAGTCTGCCATTGCTGGAGCTTCTGAAGCTGTTGGTAAGTTCTAATGAGATTCTAAAAAGAGTTATTAAAATAACGGAATTTTGTGAGGGTTTGTGTCTGGGCGGAGGAGAGATAGAGATCCAAATTGCTGCCCACAATGAAAAAACAGGAAGAACTCGTGTAGGTGCATTTGCTCAGCTGGGTGCTTCTGCTGGCACATGCATCCTTCTAAAGTGGGCATGACATCTTCTGCCTACTGCCTGTGTAATAGGAAGAGTAAGGGATATTGCAATTGGGAGTGGAGCTGCAGGGGAAGAAAGGAAGATAAATAATCACCTAAGGTCGTATTTATCTTCAGGTTACCATCACCTGGCTTAATGGTGTCCAGAATTCCTTAGTCTGAGACTGTGAGAGCCCGGCAAAGTTAATCTATTGGTTTCTTCAACACAGCTTTACCTTTCTGTCCTCACTTTTCAGGCAGTGCTTCATTCTGGGTGAGCCTTTGTAATTTCTTTCCCCGCCCTTGATTTAAAACCAGAATTATGGCTGTGGGGGTTCTGTCACTTCCTGTATTAATTAAAGCCTCTCAAAGCAAAGAAATACAAACTTTAAAAAACAAAGATACAAACTCTACATTTACATTTTAAATAGTACTGTGGACGGAGGGTGCTACCTTATGTGCTAGCAGCATACAGTATGTTTGTCACGTTAGCCTTTGGTTAAAAAGTGTTAATTTTTCTTTTCAGCCAGCAGCTGCAACAGCTAGTGTTACTACAGTTACTGCTGTAAAGCCTTTGAGTACTGGAACACCTGTAAAACTTCCAGTTACAGGACCACCTGCACAAGCGATCTCCCAAAAGGCAGTCTCTGTGAAAGCAGAGGGCACAACAGTAGCACAGACCAGCGCTTCAACAGTAAGGGGGAAAAAAAAAAAGTTTTTAATTAAAAATTAACATTCTCTATATTCATCAGAGGCTGGAGAGCCAATGCAACATCTAACAGTCTTCTCTTTATTTCCACACTAGGAAATGTTAGAGAATGTGAATAAATGCAAGAATTTTCTTGCTACACTAATAAAACTGGCGTCAAGTGGACCTCAAGCCCCTGAGATGGGGCAGAATGTGAAGAATCTGGTGCAAAATCTATTGGTGAGACTCTTTTAAACTAAGTCTACATCAGTTGTGTATCGTTTTTGACACTGACTTCATCATAGTTTTGTCTCTTTTTTTAAATTTATTTTTAAAACAACTGAATAGCTTTGGCTTGTGACTGAGTACATCTTGCCCCTTTAAGTCTTACGTTATCACAACTCTTATTTTAACTGGATCCCATGCTGTATTTTTTCCCCGGACATTCCTGTTTCATTTTATTCACACAGGTAACTGACAGCAGGAGGAGCTGGTGGCGTTAACACAGCTTCTGGGTCTCAGCTACTTTTTTTTCCATGTTAGTGTAGTTTTGAGTCCACAATGGCAAGAGCATTACTGTGGCTGTATTACATATATTACAATAATGTGTTGTAGTGCCACGCTACATCCATATTACTGCTTTACTCCAAGGCAGAACGACTTACAGGTTGACAGTGAAGCTCCAGTGGAATAAGCATGACATTATCTATGTCTTTAGACAATGGGATGGAGAAAATAATGTTGTGGCTGCCACCCTCTCTCTCTCTCCTTGCAGGTGGCTTCCCTGTGCTGTTTTATGCTGTACCCCACCACAGCTGAGTTTTCTTGGTAGCGTTTCCTTGCCACTTCTTGTCTTGGCATTTGACCACTGCTGCTGTTTTGTTGTTCCACCGTAGCAGAAGGCTGTGGGCTGATGAGGGGGGCTGGCTTTGCTAGTGGTATCAAAGGACTTTTCAGTCTAGAAAAGCATGGTGTAGACAGAGGTGGAATTTAAGAGAGCAGATTGTTTGAGGATGCAGCCTTGCAAAAAGTTGATTCCTCTGCCTCTGATGGACTGTACACCTTGCTTCTGTAGGAAAATACTAGTGTTGTTCCTTCTTGTGCTTATAGTACTTCTATTTTTTATTTTTTTCAAGAACAGTTGTTACCAGACATTAATACATCATTCACTCTGCACTTGTTTGCTTTTTGTAGTATTTTTTAAAGATGCTGTTCATCTGCCATTCAGTATGTGTATATGATTTAAATGCAAAATAAATAAATGTTTCATAAGTATGAGGGAAATGAGTGAATAGCAGCTGTGAAGTAAAATGGTCCTTAAGGCAGCATCTCATGAAGTGGGTGTCAAGTACTGAGATATAGCATACCAAATCCCTCCATCTCTCTATCAGTGAGACCTTGGTGACCTGTATCCACAGTTCAGTGACACCTAACAGGCAGCAGATGAAATGACTAAATAGCAGAGCTGCTGTGTAAGCTCTGTTTGTTTGTGAATATACAGTCCTTAAAATCCCTGCTCTGGTCGTGTAGCTCCTTGGAATGGTTGTCATTTCTCTGCAGAGACATAGGTTGGTGCTGGGGTCCCTCTTCCTTCTGTGTCTGTACCTTCCTAGAGGAGGTGATGTGCGTGGTGACTTGCTGGCAGGGTCTCACTTGGGAGGGTGAGAAAGGGTAACCATGTCTAGGGCTGCCCACCACATTAGTCTTGTTATGGGGGCACTGAAGTAGTGAGTGAGGCGGGAGTGTCTCAGAAGTCTGCTGCAGCTTCCTAACCCTTCCAAGTCCTTGAGTCAGGTGTTTGTGATGGAGCAGAGCATTAAGAAAGGAGACTACTCTGCAAGCCAGAGGACTGCAAGCCAGAGTGATGTTCTGATAGTCAGTTCCTCCTGCTTTTGAAAGATAATGTTAAGTGTTCTGCTTTATTATGTTATGCATGCATTAGACTAGAATTGTCTTACAAAAACTGCTGAGTTGTTTTTTGTCTCTGGTCTCTTTAAATTGATCTTCATACAGATAAACTACCTTTACAGAAAATAAGTACTCCAAGTGGTTTTTAAATATTTCTGCATAACAATGAAGTACTCCTTGTTACTCTGTGCTACTTACAAACTTGTTTCTATCAGCTTGCTTCAGTGTGGTGTTTGAACAAGTATCCTTAAGTGTGCTATCTGCCTGGAATTTAAGAAAGTAATTCAATTTGATAATACTGTATCTAAATTACAAGATCGTTCAATTCTAGAACCTTTTTTTACTTAAATGTAAGAGGGAAAAAAAACTGAGTATTGACATTGAACAATTTCACGATGATGTAAATTTCCATGAATTTTTGATACACCTGGGGAAAAAATACTGTAGATTCATAGTTATAACTTTCCATTGAAATTATACTTTCCTCTTAGGAAGCAAAAATTGAACCAGAAGAATTTACAAAAAAGCTGTACATAGAGCTCAAGTCGTCTCCACAACCCTATTTAGTTCCTTTTCTCAAGGTAAGTGTCTGATTGTGCATATGTAGTATTTAATGAGAGGAGAGAGGAGGACCAGAAGATAAAAGGAAATAGGCGCATTCAAATGGGTATTCACTCAGGTCGGTTGAGGAAATGGTGTTTAATCTTGCCTCATGTGACTGTTGCTCTGGAAAAGACAATTTTTTGGGGAAGATTTCGGAGGAGTAATTTATGCTGTGTTCTTAAATCGGAGAGTAATTACCCTCTAGTCATTAGCGGAGACTGATGTTTTGGAAGCTGGTGCATTTACAGGAGAGTAGCTGTACTAAGATGATCTTTTATTTTCTCACCAAAACTAGAGATAGTCTGAGTTCTAATACAGAAGACTATCAACACTGAGTATTTAAGCTCAAAGAATCTACATCAAGCTAGTATTCCTCTCTCTGCTGGTTTGTGTTTAACTGGGAGGCAGAAAAATCCCCCATCTCTTTCTCTGGAAAGGCTCTGACAGGACTACTGCAGTTCAGAAGAAGTAACTCAGGACAACTCTACCTCCATTCAAGCAAATAATCATATAAATAAAAAAAACCCGCTCTCTTAAAGCTTGTAATCACAGATAAAATAACAAAATAAATGTTGTATGGCAAGCATTAACTTCCAGTGAAAACATGGAAAACTTGATTCCATTTACTTAATTGCAATGTGTACTGTATTCTTAGGCTCGCTAGACCTGTACTTTTCCATGGCATGGTAGAGAATCAAGGAGGCATAGTTTAGTGGTAGAGCTGGGAAAGAGGTTTTCTGGAGTTTGTCCTCTTCCTTAGTATTTGACAGCGCATATAATGGTGAACGAGATAATCTTGATATTACTCCAGATGGCTGATGTTAATCTGTTCAAATGTGTGGTGAATAATTTTTGCTACAGTAGCTTTAAATGCTTTACTAGCAAATTTGCCATCAGCTAGAAGACCATCGTCATCTCTGCAGGGCTTGATATAAAATTTTTCTTACTGGTGACTTTTTTATTCTCTGTTTAATTCCCTGGGGGCTTCTTAAATGTCCATGTAAAAGCTAGAAGAACAAACAGCTTAGAGTACGGGTGTTCCTGCATCCAGTGCAGCTCTGGCTGCAGAAGTAGTGGCCTGTGAGTACAGGGTCAGTGTGACTGATGGAAGTTTCCTATGAGCTGTGTGGACTCTCAGCAGAGGTAACTGCCAGGGCAAGTTTGACTTCAGAAATAATGTAGCTGTCTTCTGTAGGGCCTTGGTGGATGAACCCTGGTGGACTTGGGCTGGCTCTGTGTATGTGTGTGTGGCCAGCTCAGATGCCCCTGTCTTGTGTTCCCAAAACAGCATGGGTGAACCACAGTAGCTCCATGCAGACCCGAACTAAGTCTGGCACAGATAGGCTTCATCGAGGGCTGGTGAGCCCTGACAGCCCTAGATTTGTTCATGCAGAGGAGCTGAGCCAAGGGGTGTCTGTGCTGCGCTTGCTAATGCTTCTGCCCCTTGGGACCCGTAACTCATGCACAGCACTATCCTCGTGCACTTCCCATAGTATTCAGCCTGAGTTAGTCATCCCATGGTGTGGAGAGCTGCTACATATGCTGCCCAGACTTCAAGGCCATGTTCCCCAGGAGTTAAGTTGGATTCATCAATGTGGGTCAGACCCTGACCCATCACAGCGGAGCTGTTGAATGTTCCTCCTGGGGCATGCTGTCAGGTACTGGTATCATCTAGGGGTTTTGAGCAGTTTCCATACCCTATAATCCTTGATAAGGTGCTCTTGCCCTGTTAGACTTTATTAACAAAGAAATAGTGTGACTTCAGAAGCATTGATGAAACATTACCATGGTCAAAGTTAGGTGACTTTCTAGTGTTACCCATCCTTTACAACATCTCACATGCCGCTTGCTTTTTTTCCTGTAAGAGCTTAAGGATGTGAAGGCACACACCAGTTAGGTCTGGTCTGTAACTCTCAGCAGCTGTGGCAGGACTGAGTGCCAAATGGAAGCTGACTTCAGGAGCACTTCTCTAAGGTGCTTCGAGATCTGGTGCTGGCCTTGTTTGTGGGGGAAATGCTTGCAGCTCGCGTCTGGACAGAAATGTAGTACAGTTTGTTGCCAATTCACTTATTGCTAGTGAAGTGGAATTTTAGGAAAGACTCTCTGGAGTTGTCTCTTATCTTTGAGCTGCAGGTTGTTGATGAAGTTGTTGCATGTGTTTTGTTTTGTCACTTCCAATAGGTGGAAAAGTACAGTGACTTTAGCTGTAAAGCCTGGTTGATTTTCTAATCTGTGCCCGATGCTTTTGGTAAATAAATTGCATGAGGAAAGCTGAGCAGCCTTTTAAATGTTCAGTTCCTTTTCTTTTTAGATAGATGTGCTACAGAAGGTTTAGATGTCCTAACAGTTTGTTCACTTGGTATACTAGCATGTGAGACAACATGTTCCTTTTGTGTGAAGGCCAGAGCAACAGCTCTGTGCTGGAGACTCTTACACACTTCAGAAACTTAGAGGAGGGGAAAAAAAGGTTTGTGAGAATAAATGTGTATCTGCAGAACTGATTTCTGAGCCAGTAGAGATTGTAAACAGGGAGAAAAATCTGTAGAGGGCTTGAAGATTATTCTGTCCATTAACCTTCTCAAACGTAGCATAGTAAAAATGAGATGTCAGATAGCTCTACTGATGTTCTCTTGTTGCAGAGAACTATCTGGCTTAAGTTGAGCTGCTGCAGCTATACAGGCATTACTAAAGTGGTATCCCCCCCTAGTGTAGATAGAGCTGTATTGGTATGGAAATGCTCATTCCTTCAGAGCTTGTTTCTGACTTTATTGGATAATTTGTAGTTCTGTCAGGCAGGCTCCATGGAATAAACACAGCTGTTACAATATAGCAGGGGGGTTTGGCAAAAAAAATAAATAATAAATGTTTGAAGTAGTAAAGCAGTTAAAATGGTCTTTTTCTAGAACACAAATTTCAAATTAAAAAATCAAAGTTAGGGGTGAGTTTCCCTATAGATGGGTTTTACTACGTGCAGTGAAGCTGTGGTGATTGTTCACCGTTGCTCAGCCTGTGTTGGTGGTTCCTGGGGTCTTCACTGAGCAGTATTGTCATCACGTTAAGGGTGTCTGAAACCTAGCAAAACTTGTTTAGCATAAGCAATTTATTGTCATGTGAAAAATTAGGTTTGGAAGATGAGAAAGAAGATTCAATTGCTAACGTGTCAGTATTGTGGAAGATTCTGCTGATGTTACGTCTAGTGTTTTTTATTTTTTTTTCATTTTTCTTCTAGAAAAGCATGCTTGGTTTACGGCAGCTAATGCCCAATGCTCAGAGCTTTATCCAGCAGTGTATGCAGCAGCCAGCTCCAACCCAAGAAGCTGTTTCGACGTGTACCTCTGCAGCACCTTCTCCTTCGATCACAGTGGCAGCCTCAGCTGTAGCACCAACTTCTGTTCCAGTTACAAAACCAGTGTCTGCCTCTGTAACAGTCACAGCTGCTCCTGTTATAAAACCAGTCTTTGCCAGTGTGGTGGCAACGCCTTCTCTGCAGACCGTGAAGCCTAAGCCTGTTCCTTCTTCTGCAGTAGTGACAGCATCTCTTCGTCCTGCGGCTTCCGTCCTCACCACGACGATAGCAACATCAGGGCTGGCTGCTATCCATACTGTCAAGCCGGTCTTCACCTCTGCAGTAGCAACATCCTCTCTCCAGTCAGCAAAGCCAAAGCCACTACTAGTCTCTACAGTGGCTTCTTCAGCAGCAACCCCTCTCCAGCCTCTGAAACCAGTCCTTGGAACCCCAGTCAGTATTAAAATCTCCCAGCCAAACTCCATCGTTGCACAGCCAGTGGGTAGTCAGCAGGTGGTTAAAGTGAAACAGTTGGTAAGATGAATTTCTTGGTTTCTCTGTAACTGGCCTTCTTTACTTTGACTCTTGCCTTTTTATAAAGTGACTCTGTTTTACCTCAAACCAGGACAAGAGGATACCAGTCTGGATCTTACTTTTTCTTTTTTTTTTTTTAAATTTGAACATGTGAAGCTACTCTGTCATGAAATAATCAATTGTCTGTCATACCTAGGGATAATGAGTCCTTGCTGGACAGGTGAATGTAAGGGTAAGCTCAGTCTGTCAGAAGACATGCTGACCAATGTTCAACCGGACTGAATATCCAGTTTGAGACACAAGAGAACACAAGTTCTGACCTCTGCTGCAGGTCCTGCTCGGCTAGGTTGGCATCTGAAAGGAAAGGCAGGAAATGCTAGTGCCAGAAACAGAAATTGCATATTGGGATACTTACGCTAATTACTATTAGATGCCCTGGTAGAGCTGTCTCTCAACTAGCCACCAGGAATTCCAGTTTGTCTACCTTTCTAGTTCTTACCCTTGATACTTTGCAGGCACGGGTGGCTTGATGATGTGTAGTGATACGTTAACTGAAATGTACAAACTAGCTCAAGGAGCTTTTCAGAGCAGAGTTCCAACCTCCAAATTTACTAAGACATGTTAATTATGAAGTCATGCAAAAGTGAGCTTTTTCTATCAGGCCTCATTAGCTAACAAATTCCTGGTGGAATACATGTCTTATTAAAACAATACCCTCAAAAGCAATGTGTTAACTTTTTTTTTTTTTCTTGGCACAGGTTAACTTCTTGCTAATGTTAATGTTAAATACCAACAGACTGTAGATCACAGGTATACCCAAAAGAGCAATGTTGTGAAATGTATTAAGGTTGGTTTATGAATGTTTGAGATACTGAGTAGCATGCTGTCTGACTGGTCTACCTGCAAATAGCATTCTTTAGTATTTTGAGAGAATAGTCTCCCTTTGGTAGATAAAGATCTTGATTCCTGAATAGGACTTTCTTGTAAAGATTTGCTCCTTAAAAAGGGGGGAAAACACTAGACTTCCTATGAAGCTACATTTACTTTCCATGGGTGTAGTGGGGCATCTAGTAAGTGAATTTCGTTTGTAGTTTGTTTATTGTATATACATGATTTAGCAGTATTCAGACCCCTAAAATGTTTCGCTTTTTAAAATTTTCTTTCTTTCACAGTGCGTAATAATAAAAGATTCCTGCATTCTAAATTAAAGAGCTTATACTACCAGCATTTTACCTTTTCACACTTCCTTAAAAAGAACAAAGCGCTCAGCTATATGGAGGGGATGGAAGTCCTTTTTATGAGTGGATTTGTGTTATAAACAGTTATCAAGCATATGCATTATCAGTCTTCGATAGAAGTAAAGCCAAACTGGAAAAGGAGTTTATACCCTTGCTGTCTTAAAGGACTAAATATGAAATTCCAGCCAGAAGAAAATGAGGGCTTCTTGGGTTGTTCAAGGGCTGGAGAGCAGTTTGTTGGCCACGCAGCAACCCATGTAATCCAGGGGAAAGGTTGGCCATCTGTACAAATAGATGAGGAAGCTTAACTCTACACTAGGGAGTCGAAACACTTCTTGAATATGATATTGGTGAACTCAAGAAATGGCTTCTGCCTCCTCTACTACTGCTGTGTGGCAGCCTATTGCAATTGCTTTCCTTTGCTCTGCCTTATAAGCATTGATTTGCATACAAAAGGTGTTTTTATCCTCATTTGGGTAGATCCCAGGCACACTGATTAAAAGACTTGCTCTTCAAAATACCTATTTAATTTTGAAGGGCTGCATTGACCACTTCACAGCTTAGCCATATCAGGAGCTTGGTGTTTGTTCAGACAACCCATTGGAATTAAGAGGAAGTTCATAGAAGTGGCTGCACCTTCTAGGGCTTCCCTGGTGTATTTCCTTGAAAGGACAGAGGGTCTGTTTTCCTCCCACAAGAAAACAAATCTGGACCTCCTCACTCTTAACAGAAGGGTCCTGCTGCCAGCTGAAAGGAAGCACGTGCCAGCTGTGCAAATCTGTCCATACGATGCTGCCAGCAGTTTCTTTCCCTTTTCAGCCTGCAGGGTTGTCTGATGCCATACACTCCCTCTGCATGCCCATTTCTAATTTAGGTCTCTTGTGCTGGTGAACTTTCGTGTGCCAGCTCCGAGGTAAGATTGGTGCTGCTTAAGAATGCAGCACTGCAGTATTTTAACATCAAAATTGTGACTGGAGTTGTGTAACCTGTAACTGTCTTGAATGGTGGACACAGAGGGACCAGTTCTTGAGGGATGCTGTTAGTATTGATGACATGCCTATGCTGTGAGAATTGCATGTTAGACAGGGTGCCCTCCCTGTGACTTTCTTAGCACAGACTCATTTAAGGGCAGTGGCATACACAGGAGTTTCATCGTAGATAGAAAGCTTGTCTAGCAGCTAGAATAGCAAACACAAACTCAGCTTTTCTGCCAACACATCTTTTCTGTTTCTTGTTGATCTAGTCTCCTCAGTTACTTGACTTCCCTATCCTCCACCTAGGCTATTGATTTTAACACTGTCTGTCTCTGTTCTTTTTGTCTGCCGCAGCTTCATCTTGGATGCTTTGTTTCACACAATCATTCAGGTTGGAAAAGACCCTTGGGATCATTAAGTCCAACCATCAGCCCTATTCTACGAAGTTCTCCCCTACACCATATCCCCCAACACCACATCTAAACCACTCTGAAACACATTCAGGGATGGGGACTCAACCACCTCCCTGGGCAGCCTGTTCCAGTGTCTGACCACCCTTTCTGTGAAAAATTCTTTCCTAATGCTCAACCTAAACCTACCCTCTTGTAGCTTGAGGCCATTCCCTCTTGTTCTGTCACTACTCACCTGTGAGAAGAGACCAGCACCAACCTCTCTACAATGCCCTTTCAAGTAGTTGTAGAGACCAATGAGGTCTCCCCTCAGCCTCCTCCTCTTCAAACTAAACAGTTCCAGCTCCTTCAATCGCTCTTCATAGGATTTATTCTCCAGGCCCTTCACCAGCTTCATTGCTCTCCTCTGCACTCGCTACAGCACCTCAGCATCTCTCTTGTGTTAAGGTGCCCAGAACTGGACACAATACTCCAGGTGTGGCCTCACCAATGCTGAGTACAGGGGGACAATCACCTCCCTACTTCCGCTGGTCACACTATTTCTAATACAAGCCAGGATGCCATTGGCCTTCTTGGCCACCTGGGCACACTGCTGGCTCATGTTCAGCCACTTGGCAACTAGAACCCCCACCTCCTTTTCCACCTGGCAGCTCTCCAGCCACGCTTCCCCAAGCCTGTAGCGATGCATGAGGTTGTTGTGGCCCAAGTGCAGGACCTGGGGCTTGGTGTTGTTGAAGCTCGTACCGTTAGCATTGGCCCATTGATCCAATC
Source organism: Nycticryphes semicollaris (assembly GCA_013400055.1). Classification (NCBI taxonomy): domain Eukaryota; kingdom Metazoa; phylum Chordata; class Aves; order Charadriiformes; family Rostratulidae; genus Nycticryphes; species Nycticryphes semicollaris. The sequence goes on from VXBJ01002934.1 coordinate 27,664, forward strand.
TATCCCAGTCAAGTGTTTTACATGCTGAAGCAAATTTCAGTGTTTTGCATGCTGAAGATGAAGTGTCATTCTTGCTGGTGGTAGGGAGGATCTCTAAGTGTTATCAGTGTGGGCGCTGGTTTATCCAAGCTGGTTGGTGGTTCATTGATCATGTGAATATACAAATGATGCCGTTAACATTATTTCCAGCTTCTGGCATGTGGAAGCTGGATCTTTCAAAAAGTTCGACTTGTGCTTTCATAAAAGCACACAGAAGCAGATGTTAGTGCGTGTACCACTTTGTGAGAGACGCGTGTGAGCTGTGACTCTGTCCGCAGTCTGTCCCTCTACTCCCGTGGTCCTTTCCTCTGCATAAAAAGTTGAGAGATACGGATCTTGCGATTCTTCCTGAGAACTGCCCGTTCATTGTCTGGTTCTCAAACCTCCTTCAGCTCAGTTGTTCTGTGTCAGTGCTGTTATGCCAAACCATAACACTCTTAGTAGATTAATGTGGGGGTGGGTGGGGCGTATCTTGACTGTTTGATGTGCGAAGTACCTCGTTTTGTGAATGTATGATACTTAGCGCTGATGATGTTTACTGATAAATCTGAAGATAGGTGACAGGAGACAGCCTAATTGCTGAAGCAGAATAAATGTCAGTTCTTTATTTATTTAAACTTGTACAATGTTGCTGTGCAAGCACTCTTTAGACTTTCTGAAGTTAGAATAAAAAGATGTAGAGGAGAACAAGTGGTTTCTTTACCCTGAAAATTCCTTTGTATCCTTGTAATCAAGAAATTTTCCAAAGGATGTATGAAAAGTTGCAGCTCGTATTCTGCTAGCTAGGAGGCTTAGAAATGAGGCTTTTAGGGATACTGCAATTTTAATATTTACTTGCATTTTAATAGCTACCCCTGAAGAGGAAGGGTTAGTATTTATGGACTGTGCCTGTAGGTCCGTGTTGTGGTGACATCCTGCTGTCTGGTTTTGTTTTTTTCAAGAGCCTCTTGAAAGAAAACTATCATCCCCCTTCCTTTTTACTCTTCAGCAGTGCACTGAGGTTTTTGTGTAGAAGTTCTACTCTCATTAGGTGTTGCTAGTTGGTACTTCATGTTCCTGTGAACCAATGTGTTCATTGTAATTTTGCTTAACACTTTGAAACTCAACATCTCAGTTTACAGTTGATATTGCGGCTCCAAAAATGCGTTAGTAACTTTATAGTGTGTACTCTTAATTCTTGGTAGTAAAAGGATTTCATGCAAGACTTCTAACTGTTTGTTTTGGTGTTCTCTCTTTTCAACTAAGTGTATGTGATACCTGCCCTTCTAAACTTGATGGCAGGCAGGCTCAATGTTTAGTTGTTAGTCTGTTAAGCAAGACTTAGGAGAGGAAAGCCTCGTAGTGTAATGGATTGTGGAGTCCTCAGTGAAACTTGCATAATATTGTTATTAATAGAGAGTAAGGGTGAGGTGTCCTGAAAGAGCTTGCTGAATGAGCTGGAGCTTAAAGCTCCTCACCACCAAGTTACTAAGATTTTGTTTCTTGTCATGAAGGAAAAAAAAAAAATTATTTTTTTTTTTTTCTGAGCATGCTATTACTTTAAACTGAATGCAGACATCCATGCATGCCTGGTGGCACTTCTGATTGGCTGAACACATGATCCTGTTTCCTTGTCTCTATGTTGAGCTGTTCTTGACGTTGGGTATTTCACTTCCAGGTGGTCCAGCAGCCATCAGGAACCATTGTAAAGCAAGTATCCACACTCCCACAACCCTCAAAGCTGACCCTACAGACATCTGCTGACAAAAGGATGCCGCTGAATACACTTATTCAAGCTAACCAATTTCCTGCAGGTATAGTGGAACCTCTTTAATGGAGAAGGGAGAGGACTGCTGAGGTATTGAAATGAGTGCAGGCTGTGAGTAGATTGTAAGAATGTGGTGGTTGTCTATCGGGAGCAACCAGTTCTATGTGATAAATTGAACTTTTTTACTGTCTGGAGTTCTGATAAGAAACTCAGTGCCAAGTCTGCTTCTGGTACCTGTTAAAAGCGTGTCAATCAAACATTTATACTGGTTAAAATACTGTGTATAAGCCTCTTGCAGTAAACTTCCTTTAAATTGTGATTCTTTTGAGGATCGCTTTATGAGACTTTGCTTCTTCCGTCGCTGGGTCCCTGTTGATGTATAATGTGTGAGTTGGTCTCAGCTAGCTCTGGTTTTCACTAAAACCTTTCACTGGTCAGCACAGAGGAGGGTGTTTGCTAAGAGCATGTAGGGGTTTTGGCTGTACAGAACATGCAGAATGTGACACTCTTATCTGTTTTTCAAATGGACCTAACTAGTTGTTACTGAGTCTGCAGTAGCCTTTGCTGGACGTATGAACTCATTAAACAGTTGTCTTAGCATTTTGCTTTCTGCTATGGTATGTTCTTTGTTTTGTTTCAGGTTCCATTCTGAAACGAATTACCCTGCCAGGAAAGAAAACTCTGTCGCTTCAAGCATCTCCTGTTCAGAAAGTTAAAATAAAAGAAAATGGAGCAACATCCTTCAGGTAAAAACAAACAGTATCAGAAACTTACTATAGGAAGGAACAAAAAGAACAGACAGCAAGAATAGTGGTGGGAACAGAGCCCAGATAAAAGCAACTTTCTTCAGTGACTTGTTTATGATAGGTGGATTTCATGGATTTCATGTTAGAATAAGATCTGGCCATGGGGAACCTGAAAGTTTTGACCTCATAGTAGATGGTAATAATTTTTAAAATAAGAAAACTGTCCTGAGGTTGTATTTTCATTGTGCTGTCACAAATGTCTTAATTATCCAGTGTGCATCAATATGTCTCAGTTTGTCACTTGTAGAGGAGGCATGTTGGTCTCTATACAGTGAGTGCTATTAACTAATCTAAAGCGAAGTTACCTTGTAGTAAAAACTCTGTAGGATTAAAGCAGAGATAACCTCTGTTTTTACAGACCACCAGATAGCATTGAGCCGTTGTTTGGAATGACTGGTTTAAAGCTCTGTTCTCTATTATGAAATCTTTTATTAGCTCCTCTTATGAGCTTGTTCCTGTATGTAGAGGTGAAAGTCTTTGACTACACCTCTAATTACAGCTTCTGGCATATTCTCTAGGCCTTGAGATTACAAGATTGCTTAAAGCTTTTAGTTCTGATAACTGATTAACTTTTCAAAAGCAGAAATTATTTTTGTATCTGCAAAGTGTGATGCTGAAACAGAGGGTACAGCCTGCTGTAAGCATTATTGGTCTTACAACCTTAAGGCAAGCTTGAAGTTACTCTACCAGGGATAAAAGCAGACATTACAGCTTTGTCTTGTTGATCAGTTGACGTTTTGCCTCTTGAAAGCTACAGCTTTGTGTGCACTGATACAGAGAGAGAGCTGTTGTTATTTACGGTTCCATACAGCGTGCACTGAAAACGCTGGTATCCAGAAGTTAAAATGAAAAGCTGATGTTAAAGCAATAGCTCTGTTCAGCTCTCAAGATGTTACAAAATATACTTCAAAATATAATTGTTAAGTAATTTGGTATAGTGTTATTTGCAAAAATAATCTCATAAATATAATTTAAAAACCCCCAACAAAACAGCAACCAAAAAACCATAAAAAAGTCTAGAAACAATTTTTTTTATGATCTTCCAATCGGAACATATCAGTTGTCTCACCTGAAAAAGTTTGAATTCTTGAAGTTGCTTCCCTGAGTTAAGTTCTTAGTGTAGGAAAAACTCTGTGTCTACAGTGGGATCCAAGATGGATTTCTGTTCCTGCTTTTGGATTATGATTGTCAAAGTACTGGAAATCCACGATAATTCAGGTTCGAAATCTCTAGCTCACCTTAAAATTTTATAGTAATTCTCTTCTCTGAAGAATTTATTTCTTTGGACACATCCTTGATGCTTTTCCTATTCATTGATATAACTAAACTTTCTGACTTTAAAAACTAGGCATGAGAATCTTCAAATATCTGAACCTGGGCAGTGTGTACCCAAATTTTTGGCTTCCCTAAGTCAAATGTTTGTGTTCTCCAAGCAGGTGTAGCACCACATAGTGTTAATCTGGACTGGGCAATTTCCTTGCTCTATTTGGTCCTAACTTTTATTCCCACACAGCTGTTCTTCAGCCTGTGATCCATCAACTGAGGCAGAGCAAAGCATCATGACCCCCTTCCAGGTTTTGTGATGAGATTTGTAATAAGCAGAGAACAAGTCTTGTAATTGATGGGGTTGTACATGGCGACTTCAACCCGTGCCTTCTCGTAGTTTGTCATCAAGCCTGACTGCCATTGTGTGACTAAGTCAGGTTAGGATTTGAGAATGTAATACTCACTGAGGTGTACTTAATAAGCTGCAATTTGACATTGTCTGCTTTTTAAATGGGCTGGTTTGGTTGCTCGAGATAAACTGTAGAAAAACTGGTGATCCCCACCCCTCCATTAAAAAAGCCCTTTAAGAAATGAGAAGATTACAATTAGGCACGGGCATTGCTGGCACTTGGTTGCTCCGTGGCCTGTATTGTAAAGGGCAATCGGTATTAAAAGCATCAACATTCTTATAAGCTTCTCTCTGTACTTCTGTAAAGTATATGCTAGAGCTCCCTGGAAAAAAAAAAAGACACATTTGCATCTTCAAATATATATATATATATATATATATTGTTTTGGTTTTTGCATTTATTCTATTCAGTAGAGTTGCTCTTCAAGAACACATGCCACTCTGACTTGTGCATTTTGTCTGGAAGGTACCAGCAATGTCAAGTAGCAAACAAATAGGAATAAGACAGCAGAGCGGAGAACATCTGGGCAGCTGCTCGTCTTGCCCTGTGATGGTGGGGGTCACTGGTGGTTCTTGCTCTGCTGAAATGGTTCTGTCCCACGTAGATGTCCGTGGTGGTACATGGAGGTTTGGGTTAAGTGTGGTTTTTTAGTGTTCCCTTCGACAGTCGCATAAAACGGAGTAAATGAAGACTGATTTCGAAGGAAACATGTGCATTGGTCAGACACCAGAGGGTGCCACAGACTCACTTTTCAACCAATACAAGCACATCCATAGATGTGAGATGCATCTGCATCGCTTGGGCTACTTTTCTAGTGGAATACTTAGTATAAGTGTCAAACCTGACTCCATGCAGGGTAATGCTCAGAACTCTTGTGTTCTCATTGCCCTCTTGTCCTGATAAGCTTAAATCACTGGAGACTGTTAACAGCTGGGAGAGTTTTTCTTGTTGATTTCTGGGTGTGACATGATCAAATGCAAAAAGCATTAAAGGAAGTGGTGTAGAAAAGAGGATTTATGGAGGAATTGCTGAAAATGAAAGCAAGTCCGTATCCAACAGTCTGCATGTATATTCTGGAATGTTTCAATTTTATCTCTTTAGAGAATGATTTGTATAGTTTACTTGAAGCACCTTACTTAAAAGAATTGAGGTTTGTTTGAATAGCAAGGAAAAAAGTATCGTAAAATGTACAAACTTAGCATGATTTCTGAAACTTACATTAATCTTTCATGAGCACTACTTTTAAGGAAATGTAATGATACTTTCTTTGGGTAAAGTGAAGTAAGCGCAGCAGGGTGCAAACTGATCCTTCATCGAGGCTAGTGACTCAGTGACTTAATCCAAACTTCTGTCCCTCACTGAAGAAGTTAGAACTGGTCCTTAAAAAAACTACAGGTAGAGATGTCTAATGCATATAAGCTCTTGTATGTGTGTACTCACAAGAGACTCTGTACATAGAAAACTTAAAGAAAATAGTAACCTGATAAAGGCTGATTTTAGAGAACAGAATCTTGCATATGTAGAAAGGTGAATAGATGTATAGTCTAGAAGTTTACCTCCTTGCTTAAGAATTCGGAGTATGTGACCAGACTGAAAGTAAAATGATTTACTGAAACTGCATGCTCTACAGTTGTACCTAAGGTGCAGGCATCCCTACTTGGATTCCATAAACAGCTCCACTGGGGTCAGATTCCAGCACCTGCAGCTCCGATAGCTTGTGATGTACATTCTTAGTGCTGGTTGTGCTGATTTTGTAGTCTCCTTCCTCAGCAGATCCGTGGCAGTCACTGTGCTTCAGTGGGATTCTTGCCTCTGCCATCTGCAAAGACTTCTCTGTAGTGGTCATTAAGAAGAAGAAATTGGAGTGTACTTGTGAAGATCAGTTAGCACTCAATTAGCATGCAATGAAGCTTCATTTACACGCTTCTTGAAAGATCAGGGTCTCAGTTAGGTTGACAGAGCATGAGTACGTGCTTGGAACTGCTAGCTGTGAAGGGGTATGAGGAATGAAGCTGTTCTGGCAATGATGTCTTAAGCTTTAAATTGTAACTGTGGTAACTTAACCATTCTGATGTAGGATGAAAAGTAACAGTTTTACACTGAAAGAGGGGAGATTTAGATTAGATACCAGTAGGAAGAAATTCTTTGCTGTGAGGGTGGTGAGCTGTTGCAGCAAGTTGCCCAGAGAAGTTGTTGATGCCCCATCCCTGGGAGTGTTCAAGACCAGGCTGGATGGGGCTTTGAGCAACCTGACCTGGTGAGAGGTGTCCCTGCCCATGGCAGGAGGATTGGAACTCGATGATCTTTAAGGTCCCTTCCAACCCAAACCATTCTATGATTTGAGGCACAAACCTAGTTAGGAAGCTATGTCTAGATGTAATGAATGAACCTTGTTTGAGAATCTGTTTGGTCTCCTTTTCCCTGAACAAATCATGTAGAACCCCCTACCCACAAGGACACACAAATGAATGTCAGGAGGAGTAAGGGAAGGCTGAACTCCTTTCCTAGCTAGGCTTCTCTCTAGAGGTTTGTGGGAGAAGACTTGTGCTGAAGAAACCTGTTGAAGCCCAAAGGAGAAAGTGCATATATAATTTTAAGAAAAAATCCCAATACTTTCTTGTGTCTTTTGAGTATTGCTCAAACCGAACCCATGTTGTAATACCGTCATTTTCTACCTGTTGCAAGTCAGAAGACAGTGGAAAAGAGATCCCATTTAACCTAACAATGTCACAGTTCTAACTAAACCCTTGTTCAAGAGTTATGTAGGCCACACAGTATGTTCTGAAGATAAAATTGATCAACATTTGCCCTTTGCCAGCAAATGCTTTTCAGGAGGGGTGTGTTTATGGTTTGGGTTTTGATTTCTTTAGTTTTCCAAATCAAAAAACTTTTGGATTGAGTGCTTCCAACTGTCTGTATTAATAGTGCTGACTTGTGTTCTGATTCTAAACCCCTGAGGCCATTATTAGGGCCTTTGTCACTTTATTAAGCAAAAAAAGGCTTTCTTTTGATGATCTAAACTTAATTGAAAATAACTTGGATATTTTCATTGCTGAAGTCTTGCAAAAACTTCTCCTGTACAAAATTCATTCAGCATTTTAATTAAAATTATCTTAAAGAAAATAAAAATAGCTGATGCACACAGGCTATTTGCTTAACATGAGCTTTGCCATGATTAGAGGTAGTCTTAGTTACGTTAGCCCTAAGCATGCCAGACTTGAGTTTTTATTTTGAACATGTAGACCAAAGCTGCTACAGCCCAATCCAGATAATGGGGGGATATTAAGAACTGCTGCTGTTCTTCAGAAGCATAGAATCCTCCCTGCTGCGTACCTACGGACTATATGATAGGACTGATTTAGAGGGCTGAATACTACTGACAAAGAGCATTGGTATCTTATTTTTTAAGCCCTTGGATTCTGAGCTTGCTCTAAATTTTAGTTTCATGTAAAGGATTTGTATGCCGAGTAACTGAGGCATTAATCAAGCTAACATTTGAGAGGCACTTAACTGAAGTGTGAAAACTTTTAGAAACTGACTGTCACTGTTCATGCCCACACTAAACATCTATTGTAGAGGAGTAACCTCCAAGATACCTGAATGTGGCTGTTTGGTAATAGTCTAGAGGCTTTTTCTTTGTATCCATTTTGAACAAAGCACAAAATCTCATTTTTTCTCTTTAGTAGAGATGAAGATGACATAAATGATGTGACGTCTATGGCTGGGGTCAATCTTAATGAAGAAAACGCATGCATTTTGGCAACAAACTCTGAGCTCGTTGGTACAGTGATCCGCTCCTGTGCAGATGAACCTTTTCTTTCCTCAGAAGTGCTTCAGAAGAAGATCTTGAACATAGGTGAGAACAAAACATATGTAACAGATATGTATGGATGTAATATTTCCTCACCTGTTTCATCAGTCAGCTTCCAACCTTTGAAGGAGGAGTTGGAACTGGTAATATCTGCCATCTCAATTCATGTGTTTCTACCCAACTATATTGAGTTGTTATTTCCTCGTCTAGGAAATAACTGCTCTCAAAGTTTTTTTACATGGAAATAGTTTGAAGCACGACCAGAAAAAAGAAATAGGTGCCTCTCTTACATGTGACAACTGAGCAACTTTATTACCCTTAAAGTTAATGGAACACTTAACAACCATATAGATGTTGATGTCAAATCAAACATTTAAGTGTGCTTTTCTGTTTCTGCAGCTCCTAACTTGATGCGTTACACTGATTTTTCCTATCGGCTTTTGCATTCCTCAGCATGTTCAGATGTGTGCTCTACTGACCAATGTTAGAGATCCTGCCCATGTGATTAGGAAGAAGTTTCAAACCGCCAGTATGCACAGGGCAGGCCTTTGTTTATGACTCCCTCTGTGGAAAAATCTTGTTTCATGCAAAAGAGATGTTAATGCTGTTTGTATCAGTGAATAATACTGTAGAATCTATGTTGAATGGCTGAGACTAAACTGTAATAGGAAGTTTTTAGTGTATGTATCTTCTCAGCTGTTAGTTTCTGAGCAAAATCATAACTAGCTCAGCAATGTCAGAGCAGGGAGCATGCGGTTGTCTAGCACTACACTGACTGGTACCACTGCTGTGTACAGCAAACTGGGTGAACGTTGCTCAGCTCCTTGCTTCTGCTCTCTGCTTGGTGGCTTGTCATAATGGAACGGGGAGCTGCAGAAACAGCTGAGCATTCAGGAAATCCTGCAGTTCATACGTGCAGTCATAATTCTGTCACAGTCTTAACTTTGTGATCACAAAGTCTTTCTATGTGCAACTGTTTTTAGTCCAAACTAGAGAACCTACCTTGTGATGAGCACGTAACCTGCAAATGCTGTCTTCTAACTCAGTACCTGCAGTAGTGATCCAGATGTGCCTTCTGTGGCATAATTGAGTGAAGTAAGTGCTGTGCAACTGCATGGAAGGTGGAAAATACACATTGAAACTGGTGCCTAGAAGCTTTTCTCAAAATGAAGTAGAGGGTTAGCCAGTTATCCTTGGGAAGTAGGAAGATTAGAGCGCTACAAAAGCATAAAGAGAAAGTACTTCTGGAATAATTGTCTGGTTTGGAGTGTGAAGACAATTCCTTGAAAGATGGAAAATACAAGCCTGGCTATTTGATAACTGGCATGGTAGCTGTTCCACATAATAATAATTCATGTTGTAAATGAAAAGTGTTTTGATTGCAAGGAAAGGAATATCGTCGAGGAGTATGACGATTCAGAAAATTAACATTTCTGCTCGTGAACTGAGCCCTCTTTGACGTAAGAAGTGTGTATGTGTGTAGGAAGGTCTTGAGGTTTAGGGGGATTTTGTTTTGTCTTTAAGTTGACGTTACAGTATTCTGATAGTGTAGTGGGAAACTGCTGAGGAAGTGTTGAAAGGTGCTTGAGCAAAATGAGCTTTGCGCTCAGCTGAGGTGGAGGCCAAAGCTCACTGGTCAAGATCATACAATGGCAACAATTTGATCATATCTGGGAAAATATTGTAGGTTCTCCCTGTCTTGTGAAGTTGTTACTCATTTCCAGTTAGAGTAGCAAAGGCAAATGAAATAGGTGATTAGAGTTTTTTACAGTGCGCTGTTTAGCCGTTCTTAACACTCCACTTGGCAATAAATACTGAGATGGGTTTTGAAGGCGGGCTGTATATTGCATCATAAAGAATTACGGCCTCTGTAACTGCAGTTGAGGGGCAAAGAAAACCACTTTTGACGGGTACAGCGTGTGAAGCGTGTGAAACTGCTGCCTGCTGTGCCCACCAGGGAAAAGCTGCTACTGTCCAGGTGCCTTGATGGAGTTGCGTTGACTGATCGATGGTGTCAGCCTTTGGAAGGCTTCTCTGTCAGCAGCCTGCAGTCACGGGAAGGTTGTGGAGGTGATGTCTAGCTCTGGGCATAGGGCTGGGACAACTTTGCCCGGAGCTGTGGCCAGCTTCAGTCGCAGGTGCTGAAACACAGAGAGGCAGCAGCAGCCCGAGAGAAGAGGTTGAAGGTGATGGCATGATGACCCTGGCTGGACTTGGTCTGTGTTGTCCAACCTGCTGTTGTGGGATGGTTGGGTCTGTCCGCCCTGTGCTGGGAGGTTGAGGCAAGTGAGAGGGTCCCGTGTGCCCAGATTGTGCTGCAAAAACTATCCCCGCTCATCCAATAAATGTCATGAGTTGTTAACAAGCCCAGTGTCAAGCAGGGCAAAATGTAATTCTCTATTTTTTTTAATTACTGGAATTAACAGAATATGGCACTAATTTCTACAGCTACTGCTTCTCCCCCTCCCTGAACATGAAGCTTGATTTGTGTTCTTATTAACTTTGTCCTATAAATGACCTTGCAAGGAGAGTGGTTCTGGAGGCTAAGTGAAACAATGTCTATATTTTCTGAAGCTCCAGGCTAAGTTTTATTAATGTAATGTCTAAGATCTTTGAAGTTGTGACTTTACCAGGAAAATCATAATCTCCAAACCTTTATTCATAATGGGTATGACTTCCAGGGGGAACAGAATACCTGCTGTGCTAATTATTTCAATTATCAGCTACTACTAAAACACGTAATGGATTTTCTCTGCTTCCACAGGTAAAAGGCATGACATTATGGAACTTAACTCTGATGTTGTGAGCTTGATCTCCCACGCTACACAGGAGAGATTACGAGGACTTCTGGAAAAACTAACTGTAATTGCTCAGCACAGAGTATCAACCCACAAGGTAAAGGAAATCATTAAGCAAGTTTTGCACCAAAGTTTCCCTGCTTTGCAGATTTGGAGGTAAACCTAACTGTAGGCACATCATAGGCAGTCTGTGCATTTTCAGTATCTACCAAAGGCTGGTTTTGTTGTAACTGTTTATAGCTTCAAACTATTCCTTATGTTTTCCATTCAACTTCTTGGATAGGTGCTCTTAAAACCCAGTAAATGGGTACTTTAGAGTAAATGCATGCATTTCTCCTCCTCCTTTTCCATAGAAGTGGTGGCTGTTACACAAAATCTGTCTTGCATGATAAATGTAAAGCTATTTTTTAATGTTCTTGGTGATTGGGTTGATTTAGGGGCTTGTGTTTGCTTTATGCATTTACTGTTGGTAGAACTGCAGTATTGGCTCAGTAAAAAGCCTTGGGAAACTGAATGAAGTATTTTATTTTTAGAAAGTGCTCTATGTGATGGCAGAGACCCCTTTGATCTTAAAGTTTCCGGAACTTTTTTTCCACCAGTGCTGCTTAAGATTTCCTCCCCTCCCTCTTGTATTAGCTCCATTCAATATAAAGTATATTGGATTCCAGGGAGCCAGTATCCCTCCAGGTGCTTGTACGGTGCAAATGGGAAGCAATAACTTAGCAGTGGCCAAAATAACTGTTTGAGGCTTTTTTTTCCCCTCATTCAATAATAAGATATTAGTCCTTACCTTTTCAGTATTAAGCTGTTTTAGAAAAATAAAAAAAAAATGGAAGTCAGAAGCAGGATATATCTGTCAGCTCTTAAGTTCTTGTGTGTTTGGGTTTTGGTTTTGTTGTTTTGGTTTTTTTTTTTTTTTTACAGGAACTTTGCACTTAAAATTTCACAAGAACAACTAACTGATGGGATAAGAGTTATTTTTGCAGCAAACACTTTTTATAGGCTTTTAAGTGCTGGAGAAGCAATAGTAAAGAGCAGGAACTACTTGGAAACTTCCAAGAATTCATAGTGATGTCTGGAGCAGTTGGAGTGTGCTGGTGCTTGCCAGAAGAAGATGCAGTAGCAAAAAACCCAAACAATACAGAAGAAGCATAGAGTTTTTTTATGAGAAGTCTTCAGAAATCTGCACGTGTTTTGTATTGTCTCTCCAAAGTGGGAGATCCAGTAGAGCTCATGAGCAAAAGTGAGGTGGAAGCTGAAGTTGTGAGTAACCAGTAGGACTTAGTGTCTTGGAGACACCAAGTGCATAAGGGAATGTTTTTGGACAGTGGGCTTGACGGGGCTGGTTTCTTTCTCATTGAACTCAAGCAGTAGAAAACTGATAGGTTTTTGTCTGATTGAATTGCCAGAAGCAATGATGAGATTGTAAGCCTGCAATAAGCTTGCTTGCTTTTCCTCTTTTCTCAGAAACAAAACAAACAAAAAGTAATGGGCATAATAATCCTCGAGACACAGGTACCCTCTTACATTAGGAAGATAGTATTATGCTACAAACGAGTCTCCTGTAGGATTGTGTTTGTGAGGAATAATATTGTGAGAGATGCTGACAGGCTTTTAGAAATCTAAGTTCAAGAACAGAAGAATACGGGGGTTTGGGGCCTTGTTATGTGTTATGTATTTATATTTACACATCCCAGGATTCCATCTCCCCCGTGCTTGCCCCTGTCCTCTTTTCCTTCTAGGCTACCAATAGGTACAATGTGTGCAATCCATATATTTTGGAGAATTATCAAAGCCTTTCCAAGAGAATTGGGTAGTTGGCCTGTAATGCTTTGTATTGCCCTATCTTCATTACAAACCAATGGACAGTAATAGGGATAGGTGCGGCGAAACCAAAGGTGACTACTGGGAGCGTAGAGGTTGGTGTGAAAAGCCAATGTTTCATGGGATCATAATTGGGAATGTCTTCTTCCTGGTTTGCTCAGCTCATGCCTAGCAGCTTACATCAGATATCCCTCTGCAGAGAGAGTTGGCAGGGTAAAAACTTCATACCATGCCCCCAGGTAGACTTGCCAACTTTTGCCCATGTTTGCTAAATTTAAGAAATAAAAAGAAAAAAAAGACAGTATAAAATTGAAAGTTGGTAACTTAATTAGGATAAAACTGTCATGGTGGTCTCTCTATCTGAAGTAGGAATAGCCTTTCAGGTTGTTGTAAGTTGCTCTTTTGTGATGCAACTTTTGTTCAGTGCCTTTACAGAGCCTTGGTAAGACCATAAAGGCATTTAGCTAATGGCTCTGCTTCCTCAGCTGCTTCCCTCCTGTAATGTGTAGACCTGCTGAGGTATAAGAGTCTGCATTTGGCATAATATATGATATTCAGGACCAGAACTGACAATGACAACTAAATAGTACGGCGATTAAAAACCATTTTTAATGTGGATGGATTCTGCACAGCACGAGATGACTGCCAAGCCCTGTGTTTGGAGCCCATGAGTACATGGCTTCGAGAGGCACAGCGTGATGCTGAGTTGTGCTGTAAGTTGTGCTCCATAAACATATTTTCCCTGTGTACTGCAGTACTAGTCCCGTGCAGCTGAGGGCTGCTCTATCTGTAGGGCAACGTGGAGTGGTTTAAGGAGTAAGCACCTCCAGATGTGTAAACAACCAGCTTCCTCCTACCCACACCGTGCTGCCATCGAACTGCAGCATGCAGAAGTAACTCAGCAGAAGCCTTTCTGTTCTTAACTTGGTTTAGGAGTTGACTGTAAACAGCCAAAGCTTAATAGGTTCCCACATAGTAGCTGAGGCTCTGCAACTGCCTGTGTTGCTGCTCTGTTCTCAGCAAGACTATTCAACATGACTTGAACCGTTCAGATTTTGTGGGACAACTTTTGTCTTTGTGGGAGTCTTCCATCTTCTTTCCTGGTGGACTGAGGTGGAGTGCAGCTTCTCTGTGTGTGAGTGGGATTTCCCTTTGTGCCCTTGCAACACATTCCTGGTACTAAAGCTCAAATGCCTGAGTCAGGTTTCAGATTGAGTTACAGGTATGTGACAATCTAGGAAGGGAGCTGAAAAGTGCAGACAAGGCAATTCCTGAATTTGTTGCCAGCTCTATTCTTGCTGAGGACATACCTGGGAACACTTTGCTTCAGTGCTACGTCTTTCAAATATGCGTAAACCTAACGTAAAAGTTTTGGTAGGAATTGGCTGTGCTTTAGAGCACATCCATGGAGAAGTCTTACAGTATGTACATTTCTCTTGAAGAAAAAAAAAGTGTGGAGGAATGAATTTCATAACAAGATTGTATAGAGGCGTTAATGTGCTATTGTTGTGTGAAAGCAATAGCTTCTTTCAAGATAGCAAGTGAACTGTGGGTTAAACCTAGCTAAATTAAAATAAAAACAACTTTTAAACTGCCAGATGTACAAGTTGAGCTTTGACACATACGCATCTACCCTCACTGTGTGTTGTGGTTATGTGCTTTATTTATCTACTACTTTAAATTCTGTTCTCAATAACACTTGTAACTTTATTGTTGTTGATGAGATGAAATGCTGTTATGAATGCACCCATTTCTTGTTCCTATAAGCTCCTGGAAGTGCATTGGGGTGCTTCTGGTTGAGAGGCTTGCATTTCTAAATGGCTTAGGGTCTTGGCTTTGGCTTTAAAAACGTGTCTAGCTCTGACATTAGGCATTGCAAAGCAAAATACTTCTAAACTCTGGAAAAAGTAATATTCTGGTAACATGGCCGCCTTCTTTATCTCTTCAAAAGGGACATGATGGTGTATTATTATAAACTGCTACTTAAAAACCAGCTGTACTAATGTATGAGAGTGACTCAAAATGATGTTAAGGTTTTGTGGGGAGCAATAAAAAAAATCTTGAGGATTAACAAAAGAGGAGGGAAAGGTTTGTTGAACTTCTTTGCAGAGCCATGGACTCTGTTTGGGAAAGAAAGTCTCCTTAGTCGCAACACATGGTGCGGTCTGAGCCACAGTTGGTGCTATGTGACAATGTGGTGGCTCATTGAAAAGGACTAAGCTTACTACCAGAAGAAGGATTGATTTCAGGATCTGACTGGGTTGTGAGGATTCAGACTGGGAGACAATGGTGCCCTGCAAGAAGACCTTTACTTTTCTCTCAGCTTTTAGAAGTGTATGACTGAGTGTGGGAAGAAGAATCTGAAAACTGACATCACTGGTAGTCCATACGCTTAAAATATAGCTGTAAAATATTCTGTGCTTATTCCAGAACAGTTGTGTGTCAAGGTTGCTTCACTAAAGTATGAGATTGAGGTAAGGCAGAAAGAAGGGTTTCTGAAACTGTGTAGTGTGTTTGGCTGGTAAAAAGCCTAAGGATAAATATTTTTAGGAAAAGATAAGTTCACAAAGTAATGGAGAAAGATGACTCTATGATGTGCATCAAAGAGTGGTACAAACAGGTGGCACAGATGTGCTTCATCTCGCATGGGCTCCCTGCCTTGTTTTGCCTTATGCCCTTTGGCTACCATGTGGCTTAAATGGCCTGTCTTTAGAAGAGCAGAATGATAATAAGAAGCTTTTCATTGCCATTTGACCAAGGTTTATATCTTTCCTTTCTCTACCTTCTTTCCTGTCTAAAGTAAAACTAAGCTCAAGACTTCTCGGTGAGGGCAAAAATAGTATGAAAAAACACCAACTGCTTGTTATTTTTTTTTTAGACCAAAAGGACCATAGTCTTGTTTCAATGCACGTGCATTCAGTTATTGTTGGAAATGTTCATCAGTATTCTCTGGCCCAGCATTGCACAGGAGATTGGACCAGATGACTTCCACAGGTCACCTTTCATCATAATATTCTATGACTCGAGGGCATCCATCAAGGCAAAAATATGTAATCCTAAAGCTATGATAAACCATATATCATTTATGTCACCTTCTCCAACCTCAAGATTCATTATTATAACTAGTTCTGAACCACCCCTCTGCTCCATAACACCTCCTTTTGGAAATTCCTGGTGAAACTTACTTCCAATTCTGGATTAAACGGGTGAAACAAGAACACCAAACACTAGAAACTTTAAATGTCAAAATTTAGGGTTTTTTCATCCTTTTTCTTTAAAGGGGCAAGCATGTGATGTTCTGCTGGTTTACACTCCCTGGTTTTTTTTTTTTTTCTTCCCTCTTAACCTGTCCAGGAGACAGTCTTATAGGTATCCAGTAAGCGTACCAAGTTGCTGTTTAAAACAAAATTGTAGCCTTTGAAGACTTTATTGCTGTTATAGTCAATATAGACTAAATGATGTTAATGTCACTTGCTCAGTAACGTCTTATTAGTCACAGGTGCCAGGGAACATACATCAGTGGAGAGGAGATGTGTAAAAGACTACCTAACACCTAAAGTCTTTCTAAAACAGCCGGTATTTTTCGGTTTTGAAAAAACAGTGTCCTTCTTTTCAGGTTGTTCCCATTGCTTTTATTAACTTCAGTGGTGTACATGAAAGTTTGGTTGTCCATAACAAACTTCTCTTTCCAGGGGAATGATAGTTACATCGTATCTAGTGACACCAGAGCACAGCTGAAATTTCTTGAAAAGCTTGACCACCTAGAAAAGCAGAGAAAGGCCGAAGAGGAACGTGAAATGTTGCTTCGAGCAGTCAAGGTAAGAACTTCACAAGTAGTGGTGTCCTTTAGACTGGCAAATATCTTTGGGTTTCTCCTATTTCTGTTATGAATGTAGTAACCATAACCCTTTAAATGAAAAACTCTGTTTAGGATAGCTTAGGCTATACAGAAAAGGATTTTGGCTTTTTACATTCTTTAGCAAAATAGCAGGATTTCTTTCAAATGTGTGGTGGATTGAACTACTTTTGAGATTATTCCTACCAGTCGAAATGAAAATATTCTCATAGCTGTAAACTTCCTTCTTGGTTCTGTTTCTGGCTCTGAAATTGGTCTGTCTTGCTCCATATCTGTGTATGGCTGCGTTTGAAAAAGTGGATCCACTGTGTTTGTTCAAACTGGAGCCTGGTGAGATCCATCACCCTGCCAGATATGTTTTTCTTCAGTCAGATCAGAAGCCTAGCCTTGGAGCTGGCATCTGTGAACCACTGCAGGTACATAATAAGTACCCTGCTCCCTCCTCTCAAGAGCAGGAGGAAAAGAAAAAAAAAAAAGAAAAAAAAAAAACCAAAAAAGCAATTGGTAGATATTGCCCCATCAGATGTGACTTGGTCATCTTCTGTTTGTGGGTTTTTTTGATTGTTTCAAGCTGAATTCTGGAGCCCCATGGGTGGAAATCTAATCTAGACTTGAAAGAATCATGTTGTACTTGCATGACTATGACTCCCATTCTTTTCTATACTTCCTGTCCTTTTTAAGTGTCTGCTGCTGACATGAACAACATCATGCCTAGACTGGACCTGACTGACAGCGTTAGCATCATTTTCAGCTTAATCTTGCTTCAGGCTAGAGCAGAGGCAGCCGGCCCAGATGAGGAGGGGGGTTGTGCGTATGTGCATGGAGGGGGAGGGAAGCCAGTCTGGATTGAGGCATTCACCCCTGGAGCTAAATCCTTCAATCACCAGAGAAAATTGTCATTTATTAAATATTTAAGGGTTACGATGCTGTTTGGATGCCAGTAATTTCTGTTCAATCTTTTTCCTCTTCCTTTGGTAGAGCCGTTCCAGTAAAGATGATCCAGAGCAACTGCAGTTAAAGCAGAAAGTGAAAGAGGTAGGACTTTCCAGTTACCATGCTTGCCTTTGTGTGTTGAGAGAAGGTTGGCAGCCCTGTCCTGGCAATTAGGTCAGGGTTTATTTTGCTGCTGCATACCATTTGCAGAGGCCTTGGGGAAGGACAGGAACTGCCATAGGCAAGGGCAGTGCTTCAAATGAGGTCAATGAATTATGAGCTCTTTTTTTTAACGTTTTATTTTTGTAGTTTCAGTCCTGTCTAGAAACGGTCCTTTGTAAACTGCAGCAGTACACTTGGTAGGAATATAATGTGGGATTAGGAAAAAAAAAAAAAAAAAAGAAACTTTGAGATTTAGCATCTGGGACTGTACAATAGGCTACATTTTTCCAGGGTAATTGTTCGTTTTGTAAATCTGATACTGCTTATAATTCTTTGGCTGGGAGGCGGTACTGGGATTTAGTTTTAAATGGAAAACGCCTCTGGCTTTTAATTTTCTGGGCCCAGCAGTTTTCTGTTCTGGAATGGAGCCCTTGTTTCACACAGTTCATGTTTAGCTGCAGGGGTTTTAGTTTATAGCTTAGACTGGTTAAGCTTTTACTCCCAGAGGCCTCTGCATAGCAACTGTAGAAATCAACAAATAAGTTCATTTATGTCTGCAGCCTCCTCTCAGTAGCTGACTTTTTACATTTCCCAATATCCATTTCCTGACTTTTCTAGCCTGAGAGAAAAAAGCTCCACTAATTGGAGCTTATTTTAATTGAGCCTTAATATTGGATCTCACTGGAGTTGCCCCCAGAGCTACTGGGAACAGAATGAAATGAAAGTACCTAAGGTTGAAGATTTTTGTGTGTGTGTGTATGTGTGTGTGAAATTTTTCACTTGACCTACAGATTCTTTTCCCTGCTGAATAAATCATCAAGCCTGTTCACATTTCTGATTAAGGATCTGACAGCAGACGATAATAAAGACAATTGAGGTGTGAGATGTGTGATACAGAGCTGAAGAAATTGGTTTCTATAGTTACTTGACTGATTTCATGCAATTTTTAAGGATCTTTGTGCTAAATGAGAGTTATTTTCTGAGCAACCCTTTTCCTTAACTGTGCCTCTTGAACTATGAAATTTGTTGTTGCTTAACATTGCTGCACTTGGCTTCTAGGTGCCAGCAGCAGCAGCAGGTTATTTATGAATGCTTTAAAGGCCCTTATTGTTTGGATTAATGTAGGAGCCCAGGCAAAACAAATGGAAATCCAGTAAAATAGTATTAGAATCAATGCTCCGGATTTGCACCATAGTAGCAGAAATTTGTAAAATAAGAGGAGAAAGAAGGAACTTGCTTTAGTATCTATCTTTTAATTCTTTCTTTCTGCTTATAGCTCTTTCTTTATGCTTACAATCTGTGAGGACAAAGTTGCCCTAAAGCCCTTCCCAGTTTGCCTGTAGTGCCACCAGCATCAACAATCAGTGGGTGATGCTAATTTGTCTTGTTTTGTAGGTGGCTTTACCTCTGCATCATCTGGTCGTTTCTAGAGGTTCTTTCTTTTAATAAAACACTGCCAAACGCTTCATTTATGCAGCTTCTTTTCTCTTTTCCTCTGAACAATAAGGTGTAGGGTCTGGAAAAATATTCTGTAATCTGGATATTCAGAACAGAAAAGTCAGGGTCTTTTTTTAGATTGGTTGGTATTGTTAATGAGATCTCTTATAAAAAAGTGGCATATAGAATCATAGAATCATCTAGGTTGGAAGGGACCTTTAAGATTATCTAGTTCAACCATCAACTTAACTCTGACAAAAAAACCATCACTAAACCGTATCCCCGAGCACCATGTCAACCTGTCTTTTGAATACCTCCAGGGATGGTGCCTCAACCCCTTCCCTGGGCAGCCCATTCCAATGCTTAATAACCCTTCCTGTTCCCCTGAAAATAAAAATAATTTCCTGATATCCCACCTGAACCTCCCCTGGTGCAACTTGAGGCCGTCTCCTCTTGTCCTGTCACCCATGACTTGGGAGAAGAGACTGACCCCTGCCTCTCTACAACCTCCTTGCAGGTAGTTGTAGAGAGTGATAAGTTCTCCCCTCAGCCTCCTTTTCTCCAGGCTGAACAACCCCAGCTCCCCCAGCCTCTCCTCATAAGACTTATTCTCCAGACCCCCCTCACCAACTTTGTTGCCCTTCTCTGGACCCACTCCAGCACCTCAATGTCTTTGTTTTAGTAAGCGGCCCAAAACTGGACACAGTAAGCGAGATGAGGCCTCATCAGTGCTGAGTAGAGGGGGGTGATCACCTCTTGAGTCCTACTTACCACACTGTTCCTGATACAGGCCAGGATGCTGTTGGCCTTCCTGGCCACCTGGGCACACTGTTGGCTCATGTTCAGCTGACAGTTGACCAACACCCCCAGGTCCTTTTCGGTCAGGCAGCTCCAGCCGCTCTTCCCCAAATGTGCATACATATAGGTGTACAAGAAAGGAGCCAACAGCAAGGAGAAGGCATCTGAGTGTAGTGCTTGGTGTTCTTCTAAATGCTTTAGTTCACCTCCTTCAATATAGATTATCTTGTGCCAGACAAACACGTTCTTCATCGCGTTTGCCCTGCATATTTCTCTGTGCTGTGCTGTTCCCAGAGTGATGGTCTCCCAACTGCTTCAGCAAAAGAAGAGGAAGCAGATGTGCCTTGTGGGACAGCATAGATCGTTGTGTTGGTATTGCCTTGCCCTCTGTCCTGCAGCTTTGCTTTTCAGACAATGAGGCAGCCAGAACTTCTTCAGGCTTCACATACCACATGGGAAACCCACCTTCTGTGCCAGGGCTGCTTTCTTATCTGTGAAACTGGAGTCTTGAGTGGAAATGAGCCCAATTGCAGCCTGTCAGTTTTGGCACTTTATTGACAGTTTGGAGATAAATGGTCAGCACAACTTTGCATTAAAAAATGCGAGTAGAGCTGGAGTAAGAGCAAAATAAAAATTAACAAATATCCCAAGGCTGAAACTTGTAACACAGATGCATGGTGTATACTGGGATGAAAGCCTGAAAAGGCTCACTGTTGCCTGTCTGTCTTGTGTTGTGAGTGTAGCCTGCTCCTAAGAAACCACACTTGGGGGAATTTTCATACCTCTGTCAGCTGGAATCAGATCCTTTCCAGGCCACTCTGGCTGAGTATCCACAGGAAAGCCTGATCTGATCCCCTTAAAGTTCTTTAAGAATGAATATGGGCCTTCCTTTCTCAAAGCTGTCTTTTATGTGTTGATGGTGACCCCCCAGAGAAGGGAGAGGGTGTGGGGTAATGAGACTGGAGCATGTTCTAAAGCAATGTTTCCCAAAATGCAGGGTGTACATCCTAACAATGAATACTTATAAATCCAGGATGTGCTGTCATCCAGCAGCTGGAGGCAACTTCTTAGCATTGCTGGAAGTACATCCAGAGACTCAGCAGTGGATTCTTTTATCCAAAAGGCTATACATAATTGCTGTGACCTTTTCATCCCTTTTTGCATGACCTATTGCCTCAAACTTCCCCTGTGCTAAGTCATTTACTTTCCTGTATTCTTAATCTATGTAGCTTGCTATGAATTAAGTCTTTATTTACTTCCCCCTTTCACCTGTTTCAGCAGATTTTAATACCTACAGAAAGTGCACATTCTTTCTGAGACAGCTGTGAGGCTTGCCCCAAGCCACTCCTTTGTGAGCTCAAGAATTTTGTCCTTGTTCACCTCATGGGCCAGCTCTTTGTACGGTGACATTCTCGAAGTCTGTGTAAATTACCCCTGCTTTTCATTCAGCCTTATCTGCCACTTCAACTTGAGAGGATACAGTCCTTGCATTGTCCCTGAAGTAAGGACTTTTAAAACCATAACTTTTGCTAGGTGCTTTCTGCTATTTCTTGTTCTACTTTCAACAGCACTTCCAATTACAAAGAAAGCGTTCAGTTGATGCAATTTTTGTAGCTGTATTTATAGCTTATCTCTGGCCTCATCCCTATTCTCAAATGAGCTTACTTGAATTGAGTAAGTGTAGGATACCCTCAAATGCACAAGCATGCCATATGAACAGTGAGTGCATCCCAGAAGACCAGTAAAAATGTCAGTATTAAACAATGTGTACTGTGAATTTAAACATAAACCCTGATCTTTTGTACTTCTGTGCTTGTAGTATGGTTTCGGGAAGCTTAAGGCTGAGGCTGGGCAAACCTTTCAGATTGTATGTGTGCAAGATTGCTGCTTGGCTTTGAGCATGGACTGATGGCATCTTTGCTTGTTCCATAGTACCTACGTTCTGCTCTCACCTTGTGGCACCTTGCAGCGTCTATTGGTGGAAAAACGTGAGCAGCTGCATCTTAAACTAGGGGAAGGAGGTTGTGGAGCAAGCAGCTGATGGACAGCAGACCTGCCTGTCCTCTTACTTGCTCTTCCAGCAGCTCCGTGCACTTAATGACTGCACATGTGCTCCCAATCCCTTTTTCCTGACTGTTAGATGCACTGGTGAATTTTACTGTTAAGAATTTGACACGGGTGTCCCAAGACGGCAGCAGATGGGATGCTGAGAAAATTCAATACCTTTATTTTCTTCCCAGTCAGTTTGTATTAAAAAAACCCTGGGTTTTTGATAGAGACAAAACAAACCCAATCAAAAACATCCCCAAAAGTCTGCATGATTCCAGTGAGTTCCTGGGTGCTATATAGTAATGACTGAAATTTAGTTATTCTGTAGTACCTTTTTTTAAAAGAATTTTTTTTTTCCTTTATTTTCAAGTGCCCATCTTAACTCTTTCCCTTACTTTCTCTCTTGTTCTCAGATACCAAGCAACTGTAACCTGATTCTTTGTCCGTGGCTCTCCCTACTGTCTCCAACCAACATTTTCCTCCCCCCTCACCCCGCCCTTCTTGTGCTGCTTCTGTATTTAGTCTTCTGGACCAAATAGTTCAAATTCCTTAAGACCACTCTTGTGGCAGGGGAAAAGGAAAATCCCTAGTTAACCATAACCTCTCAAAAAAGCAAACAAGATGCTGCAAGCAAAATAAAATCTCATCACGATCAATTGGCTTTTTATGAGCCTTCAGTGACATTCTGAGAGCTTCTGCTTAATTATCTGATTTATATTATCTTTATTGTTTTGTAGTATTTATTACCTGCTTCTGCACGGTTTTGGGAAGGGAAAAGAAAAAGTGCATTATTATCGAAGAGACATTAATTTTGTTACCTGCAGTATAGCCCTACAAATAGCAAAGGCTTGTCATCAGAGATTTGATGTGTTACAAGTCTTGCGGAAAGTCAGGGATGGAAATCCTTAAAAGTGTTAGCTTATTGAGCAAACTGAAAAGTGAGCCAAATCCCTGCTTGTGTGACATTCATCTTGGGTGTTTTGAAGGAGTGTAAGAAAAGAGCAGCTGAGATACTGTGTCGGATACCCTGAAACCAGCTGGCTGGAAGATGATAGCAACTGTGTTTATCTAGTGAAAAACAGCAGCTCCCCCCAAACTCCTCCATTAAGCCTGTTCTTGGGTTTTCAAATAGCTTTTTCTAAGTTTTGAGAGACTATAATGGACGTGTAACCTCCTGAAAGTATGGCCTTGGATTGGAAACTTGCTAACAGAGGAAATTCTAGGACTAAAAGTACAACAAAAAATATAATAAGGGAAAGTAAGAGGGTTCTGTGCCAAGAACAAGTGTTGGGTGGGCAGCACGATAAGGTGGAGAAACCTGCAGGTGGAAAATGGGTCTTAAACCTTCTCTAGCTTTGAGACCTCAAGAGTGAGTGAATGAATACACAATGTTACAGCAGCTAAAAATAACTCAAAATATCATGTGTTTATAAAACAGTGATTGGTTTTAAAGTAATGTCTTGCAAGGGCCAAACACTGACCTGTTGCAATAATGCAGGTCTGCTGACTGTCACTGAGCAGCCTTTTCATACACAATAGCATCTGAAACAAAAACTACAGAATATATTGCTTTGGTGTGGTGCACTCTAGTCTTCTCTTGGCCTTGCAACAAAAATAGCCTGAGCTGTTCCTGAAAACATCTATAAAAAGAGCTTGATGCTGGTTGCTAGACACCCAGGAACTTCTTTGGTTCTTCAAGTAAGGCAAGCTGATGAGACTGCACAGAGGAAAGTGTGTTCCAGGTGTTCTTGAACACACAGACATGCATCAATAATTGTTAAATGAAACAAAACAAAAACATCTTACAAGGAAATACACACTCCACATATGGAAAATTCTTAATGAGAATAGACAAAATTAGGAGTCAGTAAGTCACTGCACTCTGGACTTGTTTTCTTAAATTCTGTGGGGACCTAGTTATTTATATATTAGAAAATGTCAAATCTCAACTGAACAAATTTTATTTTTTTTTCCTCTGGGTAGATTACTTAATGGCTATCCTAGAAGAAATTTCTGTTCTCCAAAACATCTTATTGCACCTTTTAGTTGTAGACAGATGAGGCACAAGTGGAGGACACGGCCACTGTAGGGGCTGTTCTGCCACCGAAGCTTGTATGTGGAATATTTACCTGAAAGAAACGTACAGCATTGCATATAGCCTTGTTGTAAGTTAGGACTGCATAGCAAACCAGTGCCTGCTATTCTGCCTTTCTGCTCTTAAATCTAAATTACAACAGAGGGAAAAGTCAGTGGAAACTAATTGTATGGCTAATTAAAACAGTTTGAAAGGAAGCAATTGCAAGAAGAGAAATTGCATTAAAGGCAGGAGGAGTGGATGATAAATGTTTAAATATGCAGCCTTCAAATGTCAGTTTTCCTCAGAGAATGCCCCCCATATGAGAAGTCTGCTATTCAGCCACATTCAACCTGTAGGGCAGAAAATTTTGTATAGAAAAGGTAGAGGCTGGAGGCAGTAATGCTCATTGAGCTTTATGACAACCAGTGCGAGAAGCTTGGGATTGAAAACAGATTTTTAAGGTTTATTTTTCATTTTCGTCGCTAGTTCCTTAAAATGCTTTAAGGGAATGTGAAAAAAATTTGAGTTCTTTTTTTACCAAAGACAATGAAGGGAGAAGCGACTGGGAGCAGTAGAAAACTTTCAAAGTGCTAAATGGAGGATACAATGAAACACAGTAGAACTTTGAAAAAGATGGTCAGGATAAAGAATTAATAGAAACAAGAGAGAAAAGTCAATTCAGTGGGATAAATGGCCCCACTTAAAAGGTTACCTCAACACTCAGGTCTTCAAAAGTGTATGATAAAAGGCAATAGTAAGGACCCATGTGGATGTCCCAGTTCCTTTTTCATTGAAGCAAGCTGGAAAAAAGTCAATGTTGATATTTGGTTACAGTTGCTTTGACTTACTTTAAATTTAAATATTCAGTAGTTTGCTGTTTAATTTCTTTATTGTGGAACCTGAGAAAATTAGGGGCTTCTGCCTCTTTTGTGTGCTTATATTCCTTGCTTTTTTTTCCCCCCGCAAGTCTTATACAAATTCTTGTTCATCTACTTTAGTGCTTTTATTACTCCTGATGTACTTATTGCTGGATAGCACACATAACCCTTAGGCATACATTAACTTGTCTTCAGCCTTCCCTGGTTTCTTTTCCTGCCAGTTTCTCTGTTACTTTAAATATTTATTTAATCTGTGCCATACTCTGTCAGCCTACAATGTCATATGTGGAGACATCCCATTTTTATCTTGATATTAAGCCCAGTACTTTATAAGTGTGCTTTTTAGTCTCTCCCTTATATTAATTGCAACCCAGTCCAGAATTCTGGTGTTTAGCTTCTCCATCTGTCTTACCAGCATTTCTTCTGAACTCATTTACATCCATACGGCTGTTTATTTGTTCTTCCATTGCCAATACTGTTTGGGGGTGATTTTTTTTTCTAAGCATAAGCTCGTAAGACTTAAGTCTGAGAAGTGGAGAAAAGGAATCTCTCCTCATTTATTTCCTAGTACTTTACATATTGAAGCTCCCGCGGAAGTGGGCAGTGGTACTAGTTTCTTGGGACACATGTCATCTGCTGGCACTGGGCCAAACAAGTGCCACCTGTTTGGCTTTGCTTTAATCTCAAAGCTGTTTCAGCTCTGTGAGCCTTGGCTAATACAGATGTTTAATTTCTTTTCCCTACCTTTAGAGAAGTCTTCCCTGGTAAAACTAACTGTCCTTGAGGATCTAGAGAGTAAAGGTTTCATGTTTTTATCTTCTGTGAAAGCTTATCCCAAATACCCCATTCTGCTTTGGGTACTTTGTGACCAGACATGAGGGGTTTCATTACTCCTTTTTGAAGGTGAATGTGTATTCAGCTAGGTAGCTCTTCTGTTCCCCCAATCCTCTCCCCCACCCCACCTCCCCTTGGGTAAAACAGCCACCTGTGGCTGTACACATGATGGATTAGCTGGTGTGAATTAGTCAGCTTTATTTGCACTGGAGTATACTTTTCCCTTTCTTCGTTTGTGTTTGAGGGATTCTTCCTTACAGTATTGAGGGAAAATCTTGTGAGATTTCCCCAGCTTGAATTATTGGTGCTCTGATAATGCTGACAAACAGCTATCGTGTGCTTTGTAACTGAAAGGGTTTGAAACGAACTTGCAGTATTGCTTTTAAAAAAGTCTCAGCACCTCACAGCTGAAGTACTTCTTTTCTTCTTGAGCAACTTGAAATTTAATTTTTAATATTAAAATGTCACCGATGTAGTAGTAAAAATAGATTTTGCATATTGTCTGAAATGTAGAGTATGAGACATAAGTGAGAGAGAATTTCTGTGGGCAGGAAAAGAAATATTTTTCTCAGTAGAGGATTGAGCGAAGAACAGAGAGGTCAATTTTAAAACCTTTCATTTTGTGTGATTACAGCCATGCTGCAAATGCCATTTCACTATAACGGAGGACTTTAAAACATACCTTACTTCGTGATTTGTGCTGCAGGTCAGATTAACTAAAATGGTTATTGTGTCACCCTAGAGATTCCTGCTTGCTGCAAGACCAGACTTTAAACCCTATTTTTATTATTAAAAAAGCCAGCAGCAACAAAGGCTATTTTAGAAGTTCTGAGACGTTTTCATAGCAATTTGATCTTTATACACAGGTTTTTAGAACTCTTTGTACTGCGATTCTTAGCATATGTAAAAATCAAAAAGTGGGGAGAAGGAGCATGAACATTCATTTGCTGCTTGCCTGGAGACTGTCCCCTCTCAATGCCCTTTTTGAGGAATGAATTTTGCACAGAACATGTGCTGGACTCCTCTGTCGTGGTGGAACAGGAGCATCTTTCAGCAGATGAAGTAGGTCAGGTTGAGGGGAAAAACCTGTTAGTTTGTGGGTTTAATGCGTGGCACAAGTTCCCCCTGCTCCTCTTGAACTCCCATTACGTGCTTCTGTTGTTGAGGGAGAAAAATCACCTCTTTCAAGATACAAAGCTGAGTATGACAGTTCCTGATGTATCCTGTTTTAGTCAGAGACACCAATATTAGTAAAACTGTCCCCTAGAAGGGAAACAATACCAGATGCAGCTTCTATGTTACATTTTAATAAAGTGTATATACAACTTTTACTGTCTTTCACTTACTGCAGTGATCTTTCTGCCCTAACTTGTGTGCTACAAAACTGTCTGTTAAAGAAAGATTTGACTCAATATAGTTGCCTCTTGCTCTTTCCTAATCTTGTTTAGGAAAATCTGGCAGTAGTTACTCAGCCAGTGTCCTCAGGTATCCCTTGATGTTATCTGCCTGTCTTCTCCTTATCCTGTGCTTTTAACTGCTCACACAATGTTTGGACATTTAATCTCACACTTTTTAATGGAACAAAACTTGATGAAAAGATGATTTTGCTGGCTTCAGCAGGGTAATTTGGATGCCTGCCTGTATCGCTTAATGGGGATCTGTTGAGTCTATTATGGAGATTGAGTGTTTGAATTCATTTGTCTTAATTATGGTTCTCAGAAAAATCCCCGAGATGTCTAGAATGCAACAAGGCTATGATTTCTTGTTTTCTTTTGCTTCAAAACTCTGGTGAGATTCTGCCTGATTTGAAAAATCCTTTGGCTGGTTACAAAGTGGAAAGTAGGTGATGGTAGTAGTATGTGTTTCTGGCGTTGTCTTGGGAACCGTGTAGCCAAAGGTGCTTCAGTTCTGCTTCTAGAATGTGCATCTTATCCATACCATCCACCAAGTACCATCCTGTCTTGTGTTATCAGTGAGGTTTCTGCCAGCACTGCTCCCCAGCAGCAGCGCTTGCTCCTGATGGTGTCTGAGTTGACAGCACGCTTTCTCAACCCACCAAGTCCCTTCCACCCCATGCTGATGCCAACCCAAAATTCCCTTGGTATTTAATTCATGGCTCTGCCTCTTGTCCTTGGTCTTTACTGTGGCTGCCCAACAACATTGGCTGTAGAGGGGTGTGTGTGCCTGTGTCTTATTTCAATGTTGCTTCAAACCAGTGATCACGTGTTCAGCAGCCACCCATTTTTGAGATGTCTAACTACAGTGAAGCTGGTTTGTATGTATTTTGTAGGGTTGAGGGAGAGGGGGTGATATGTTTTCTGATGACTCCTAGTGATAGAAGCACAAAGTTAGGCTAATAAAGCCCTTTTGATTTCATTTGTGTTTTAAGTTTAATGATTTTAAAAGTCTTTTTCATTTAAGTGTAGCGATTCTTAAAACGCAACATCTTTCCTGATGGCCAATGATATGACAAGGGGCAATGGGTGCAAGCCGGAACATAAGAGGTTCCACTTAAAGATGAGGAAAAACTTCTTCACGGTGAGGGTGGTGACAGAACACTGGAACGGGCTGCCCAGAGAGGTTGTGGAGTCTCCTTCTCTGGAGATATTCAAAACCCACCTGGATGCGTTCCTGTGTGACCTGCTCTAGGTGTTCGTGCTCTGGCAGGGGGCTTGGACTAGATGATCTTTCAAGTTCCCTTCCAATCCCTGATATTCTGTGGTTCTGTCATTCCCCTTCGTGTTTCTTTGCCCCTGGAGCCTTTTGGAATTTAATCTGCCTCCAGACAATGTGCCATGCGCATGGCATTGCTAATGCCTCTTCTCATGGCAAGAAGACTGTGGTGGACATGCAGCCACCATGACAACTGAGCTACATTGCTAGCAGGAAGGTGTACTTCTACAGGGATGCTCCCTGTGAGTGAGGGTGGCTCCAGGTGTTGGAGGCCTGAGCAGCTGTGGCTGGAAGTCAGCATGTGCCTCTGCCAAAGGATCTCAGCCTTACATTGCTCCTGATTAAGCCAGAGGGTAATGAAGACATCACATAAAAATGGTTTCCAAGTGCCCGTGTTTCACAGAGTTGGTGAAGTTTCAAGTTACCTTTTCAGAGTTAGTCTTATTCCCCTCCATTCCTGATATGTTGCAAGGTGTTCCCGAATACATATTTATGACTGATGTTTAAGATGAACTCCCTTTAATATTTTATACAAATAGGCCAGCTGGGGTAATGTCATCGAATTGCAGGACTGTAGTTTTCAAGTTTAAAAGACATAAAACCGTACAGTCTCTAAAATACTCTTAAAACCAATGCCTACATACTTTGAAAAAGATAAACAGAAAAACTCCGTTCAGAACTGAAGTAATTATGATAAAAATGGTTTTATATGTTTACGCTGCCCACAGAAGCAAAAAATAGACTGTGTGGTAAGTGAGTGACGGTATCTAGTGTTGAAGTACTACTACATTTCTGTAAGGAAAAGCCTACTCAGTGTGATCAAAGCTGACTTGCAAATGGTGTTGTTTTCATAACTGAATCATTTGTCTCATCTTCCAAAAACAAAAAAAAAAACAAAACACAAAACAAACAAGAGCCCATCTACTCTCAACATAGGTACGTCAAAGTCTTGCGTTCCCAGATTTATGCTGAAAAATCGTGTGTGTACTTTGAATCTTACAGGGCAGGATGTCTTTTTAGGAATCTTGCACTGAAATACCGTTTTTATTTAAATAGCCTAGCTGGCTGCAATACTTGATGTGAAGCTGCCAGCATCACTGAAATAAGAGCAAGTCTGCCAATCTGCAGTAAAATTACAGACTTGCACAAAAAAACAAACCAAACCCTAAAAGCCAGCCCCCAGAACCCCCTAAACTCTCAGCAACAAAGAAAAAAAGGGCCAATCCAACCACATGGTATGTGGCTTTTTTTAATTGTGGATTCTGACTTTTGTAGGAGCAAGTTGAGGAGTAGTGCTGTGTAGGTCCTACAAGCTCATTTCATAGCCAGCTGAATTCTCTTCTCCAAGTAGGATCTCTGAGAGCTGAAAAGCAACCAGAATGATAGTGCATTCACAAGCTTAGTAAGCAAAATAGCTGTACTGACTGAGGAATTGTAATTAATTTTTTTTTTTAATGATTTGTGGGCTTAAGGGAAGGGAGGAGAGTTGGATGCCTTGCTGCCGTGATATGGCTGTACTTTCTTTAATGACGTGGACATGCGCAAGTGTAGATAATTTCCATCCGAACAGATTTTGTAAGTCCTGGGAGTGGGGAAGAGCATGGGCTAAGGAGCTGTTCTAGGTGCATGTCAGATCATTTAAGGTTTGATGTCAAACCTAGAGGGTTGTGTTTAAGGACAAACTCAAACTGAGTAAATAAATAAAATCTTCCTTCTCTACAGAGAGAAAGTGCCCTCCCCCAACCCATGCTCCAAGTTGGACAGTTGGTGGGTCTGAAACCAGTGTGGTTGCATTAGCAAGGTGCCCAGTCCAATCTAGTATTAGCAGACTTGACTAGATTGAGCTGCAGAACAGCTGGCATCTATAGTTATTGCATAGAATGAAGTAGTAAGTACCTCAAAATGCAGAGAGAAAATTTTATTTTTTCTTAAAATCCTCTTTGACTGTGGAGTTCTCTCCCATCCCAAGTTTACCTAACCCAAGTAGAGGTTGTTTCTAAGGATTTCTTTGTGTTGAACAGTTTTTGGAGGTGAGTGAAAATAAATATAGGCAGCATATCTCCAACTTGCTTCAGATATGATTCAAGTATGTACTGAGAAAAGAGAGTATCAGTGAACCTAGAGCATCCTGTTCAGCTGGATAGTAAGATGTTACAGAATGGCAATACTGAGTGCTGGGTTCGGATAAATACAGTGTGTGAAGAAATTGAGTGTCTTGCTTGTGCAGTCATGAATTGAGATTTTGAATTAAGAATATCCCCAGTTCACTGAGCTAGCTAACTTCAGCTTTTAGTCCTAATCCAGCCTCACAACCCAGTTCTGATCAATATTTTTTGTTAATCGGAAATGGCAAAGTTTATGAGCTGAGGAACCAGCAGCAAGGGTCCTGTTAATGCTGTGGTGATGTCTCCATAAAAAACGTTACTTATGCAGTGCTATCCATAGGGCTGTTGGTGTTTCAAGGCTCTAGGCATGAATGAGTATTGGAATCTGTCAAAAATGCCCAGAAAGACAGGAAAAGATGCTGCAAAAATACATTGTTTCAGTAGGGACAGCATAGCTGATGGAAGCTACCATAAAGAGAACCAAGCCCTTTAGCATATTGTATATCACAATTAATGTAGGTGTTTTCTTTTTAAATTAGATGCAACAATTGGAGTTAGCACAAATGCAACAAAGAGAAGCCAACCTCACAGCTTTGGCAGCCATTGGACCAAGGAAGAAAAGACCACTGGATTCGTCAAGCACTGGATCTGGGCTGGAGGTACGGAGATGGCTTGCATGTTGTTATCTTTATACCGAATTATTTTTCTTTCCCTGTAGGAAGAAGTGAAAATTCTCTTACACAAAATGACTGGTTACATACTGTAAGAAAACTGCTCTTAAGTGTTAGATATTTGAAAGCATTGCTTCTGCTAAATTTGATGGGGATATTTGTGTGTTAGAAGAACAACTCTGTGTACAGGACTGAATGAAATGGTGGCTCAGAGAAACTTCTGTCTGCAGTGGAGGGTAATGAAGCTGTGGTCGCCTTACACAGCATGCTGCCAGTTGTCATGGCTGCTCAGTTGAAGTCACGACTGCTGTTTTTGATGGCTTTTGAAGCGGCTCTTGCTTTGATATCGGGCTGTGGACTTTTTTCTGTGCACAATACACAGGAACTCTTTTCAAATACACTGTGAGTTTGCCTTGGCTAGATCACTCCCCAGGAAGCAATAAATAAGATCACTTTTTCTGGCTCATGCTGCATTTTAAAAGTGCCTTGAAGGTGCTTTTAACTAATCTTGATCTGAACAGATCTCTTAATATTGTGCTGGAGTTTAACTGATTCTGGTACCTGGGAAGCTTATGGGGCTGCAGAAGTTCTTTCCAATGAGACTGACGGCCTACTTTTGTTAGCCATCACCTTGGCTGGAGGTGGGAGGAATGTGTTGTGGGCTGTCATTCAAGTGTTGTTGCCTCTTTTGTTCCTCTTTCTCATGAAGCCTCAACTTTGCTCAAGTGAGCAACTGGTTGGCTTGTGGCCCAAGCACCACAGTGAACAGAGGCCTAGAAAATAACTCTTGTGTGGAAGCAGAAGTGGTGGCAAAATTCTCCTTTCTGATAAACCTTAAGTCTTTTTCATGCTGATGGCCTAGGAAGCTTAAATAGATGCTAGGTTTGAAAATACTCTGGCATTTTTGTGTGCTGGAGTCTGGAAGGACTTTGTATAAAGCTCAGTTATTTGCAGTGTAACTGAGACGGTGGTGGCATCTGTCCTGTAGGTTTTGTCTCAGCCTGGACTGTGACAAGAGACCTCTCTGAGGAGGCGAGGTAGACTTGTGTCTCTGATGTATATATATATATATATATATGTATATTTATATTTATTTT
>VXBJ01002934.1:60612-138330 GCA_013400055.1 Nycticryphes semicollaris
TATTTATATTTATTTTTTTCTGACATGGAAACACAATTAACCTCATTGAACACTCCCTGTTTTACCACAAGTGAATTACCACAAGTGAAGTGAAGGAATCTGTATCTAAAGCTGTAGAAAGCAGCGTTCCCAGCTTTTGAGCAGCTATTCTTCACTTCTTTGAAGTCTTTTAATACACTTTCACATGAAGCTGAAGGGATAGCTATTTTTATTTTTTTTATAATACCACTGGAAAAACTTGAAAAAATGAGTTTAGCACAAGAACAGTTTCCCCCATCCTTTTCTCGTCTTCCCTCAAGCTTCCTTGAGTAACTATTCCTGTTCTTCATAGTGGTTTTCTATAATTATTGCCAGATTTGTTTCTGAATATTTAACAAGTCTGCCTGTTAGGTACTTTTCAGCTATTTCTCATTGTCTGCGGTGTGTCTGCTTTATTAAACACTTTCATGAAATTGTGCCAAAGTGAGACAGATAACAAAGTTGCTATTGAAAGCTGGTGATCCATTATTTAATTGTCAGTTTAAAAGAACGTGGACACAACGTGCCTAAAACAAACCTTGAGAGCCTGTCACACTCACAAATTTACTCGCCGTATTTTAAGATGCGTTTCATATAGGTTGCCATACTAGGCTGAGTTGCAAGGGCAGTAGGTGAAACTACTTTTGTTTCTCACATGCAATCTTGCATTCCAGTGCCTCATACTTAAGCTCCGTGCTACCAGAAAGCAATTCTCTGTTGGCCTTTTTTCGTGAATTTATGCAGGATAGCAAACTTGAGAAGGATGTTTAGACTTAGACGTTTAAGTGTCCCAATATATCAGAGCAGGATTTATAAAAGGCTTAAGACTTCTCATGTAGAATAAAGAATGGTTTTGACAAACACTCTCTAGTTCAAGAAGCAGAACATTTGTAATACATTCATGATAACATGGCAAAACATCCTGAGCAGTAAACAACATTCCATTCTTCAGAGATGAAAGGAGGTCTTTGAAACTGAAAGCAAGTACAATATGGCCTTAGGCTGATACACATTTGGGCATCTTTAAAATCATCTTTTTGGGCAACCAGTCTGAGAATAATTTAAACAGGCAGGATGTGCTTTCTCATTTCAAATTGCAAATACAGACAGCTTTACTCTCAAGTAATCTTAAATGTCAGAACTTCCTGACTATGCAATGGCAAGGAGTAAATCTGTGCATAATACTCCTGTGACCACTTTTTTTTCTTTTTTGTTTTTGAAGTCTAATATCTTGGTAGATGGGTATGATGGAATAAGTTGTCCCTGAATACGAGTGGTGCTTTGACAATATTGAATTAAATCAGTTATGCTAACTGCATTTTGTTTTTTTAACTGAGACTTTCACTTTCCTTGGGTAATGTTCTTTGTACAGCGTTTGTGTCTCATGTGTCCATGTTAGAGCAAAGTTGAGTCCGTTCAGCTTCTTTTTGTCATTGCCGACTGCAATAATTAAAGAAGAGGAATTGTTTCAAGCCATTATTGATGTAAACTGAAGCCCTAAGGTATTTGGGGAGACAGGGAAGAAATGATCAATTACAGTATGTATTAAAAAAGAGAAGGTCTGTAAGCAAATTTTTTACATATTTGCTTTTCTTCATTCAGTACCAAAATGTAATGGGTACTGGAAGAGTGGTTCTCAGCAGACTGGGTTGATGTGTGTCTGCTACCTTCTGTTGCAACAACAGGAAGTATAAAGGGCTAGGAACAGCATTTTCTTAGCATACCATGTTTCCTTTCTCCACAGATGAGCAGGTGTTTAATTGGGATGGTTCTTTAGCCTTAGGTATCTGTTTCCTCTGTACTCTGCCACTTGGTTTTGCACCTCTTCTGGAAAGTCTTTTCCCTGGTGTAGTTGAATGTCTGATTCCTGTACATTCATCTTATCTTTTTCTCTGAAATTACGCCTTCTTTACTTGGTCTTTTAAGGACACCTATTATTGATTATTGTAATCTGGAAACTAGAACATGTGGCGATGTGAGCGTGTTCTTTTCAGCTGGAAGCCTGCTTACCAGCGGCCACATCACTTTATAGTGCGGCAGGTGGCAAATAAAGAAAGAGGTTCTTGCCTGGAGATTTGTCTGTCAGCGAATTTGGACCTAAAAGCAGTATAAAAAGAGTAAACTATATGTTGCCATAATTATTGCTAATGTATTGCTAAATTTGAAATAGCAGTAGGTGCAAATCCATGAAGAATATGGAATGAAAAACTAAGGCTAATGCTGTAGGCTAACTTAAAAAGAAAAAAGGCATCAATATAATGGGAATTCTTTCCCTCTTCTGTTTGGAAATGCTTGTTTGTGTAGTTTTGCATGTTCTCTTTGCTACAACTTAATATTTGAATGGTATTGTTCAGAAAGAGTAATTTGAGAAGGCCCTGGTAAGAAAGTCCCTCTATTGTGAAAATGTGTTAATTGGTGCTACTTGTATTCCAGAGGTGGTAATATCTTCTCTCTCATTCTGGTCCCTCTGGACACTTTTGGATACAATGAGGGGGAGAGACCTTTGGATTTCATTCATGTGTGTTTTTGGGTTTGTTTATTTGTTACCCACCTCTTTTCCATTTTGGGGGGGCATGTGGTGAACAGTAATGAATTAAAGGGTGGGAAGAATTGAAAAATAACTCCTCTTGAGAAGGGACAACACTTGTAAAACAAATCAGAAAAAAGTAAACTTGAAGCCACAGACGTATTCTCCTGGTTCTGTGTTCTGTTTCATAGTTTTTATTGGTTGGTAACATGCCCCATAATGTTTTAAATGCTGAGAAATAATCAAGGATTATTTTGTATTTAGTTTTACTGCTTTTCTGATGACAAAGCTATTTTGTAAACAGCTTTGTCTC
Organism: Nycticryphes semicollaris; assembly: GCA_013400055.1. Lineage (NCBI taxonomy): Eukaryota > Metazoa > Chordata > Aves > Charadriiformes > Rostratulidae > Nycticryphes > Nycticryphes semicollaris. Next base: position 63,471 of record VXBJ01002934.1, read on the forward strand.
ATTCTCACTATAACTGGAGTCTTAGAAGTTTGAAAATCCTTGCAGATATTTAAAGCTTTCTTCAGTGAGGAAAGAGGCTGCAGTTGTGAGCCCTTAAGCTTTCTTTCCTTCTGTCCAAAAGTGTCCCGGGTCCCAGCTCATCTTTGTTCTTGAATTGAGGGCAGTATATTTGTGTGGTATCACGCAGAAGGAAGGAAAAAAATCTAGATACATTTTTGAAAATGGAGTTAGGAGACTGGCTGTTACTCTTATGATCGTGTTCTGAAGACTGTGATTGGCCCATTCTGCTTTATACAGGAAAACTTACGTAGATGCCTGCAGGTCTGTGTAATTTGGGGGGGGGGGGGGGGNTTTTTTGGCTGGATAACATGTTAACTACTTGGATATGTCCCAAACTGCTGCTGGTGGCGTGTCCTTCACTTCCCTTCTTCCAGGTTGGTCATGTTGACTGACTCAGGTAAATCTTGTGTCTTGTCTTTCTTTTTTGCCTGAGCCAAATGGCAAAGGAAATTTTCTCCTTCCAGATACTGCTTGTGGCTCTTCTGTCCCTTACTAAAATTGGTTGCTCTGTTAGTACATGTGAGCCGAGCCTTGCCTTGCCTTGCCAGCCGTGGTCTAGGTCTGCTGTGGAAACTGAGGCTACTGACGGTGCTGGTGATATCCTGGGGTCAGTGCAGAGCCATTCAAGTACTTTCTTTCTGTTAAACTCTTAGCTCTGGCCAACATGCATAAAATAACATGATACTTCCAAGGTGATGCACATTTTCTGATACAGCAGTCCACAAATAAGCTTGTGTTCCCCTGGGAAGACATTTGGCAAGAAGAAATAGGAGAAATGTCTTGTTGACCACACTGGTCGTTGTTCCAATTTTAGTATTGATTGTGGGTGCACAAAACAAGTGTGTTGTCTTCTCTTTTAGGGCATGGTCTCTGCTGTATCTGATCATTGTTAGCAGGACTTAAACTTAACCTTCTTGCTTTACAGCTTAGGATGCCAGTATGCACGTTGATCAAACATACTCTATGTGATGCATGTTTAAGCTTTGGAAATGCTCTTTAGGCTGACCTGGGAAGAACTAAGGTTTAAACATCAAGTCTTTTTCTGCAGAATGAAGGAAAATCCCAACTCTTCCAAATTCTTGGGGAAGAGAGATGTTTTGGTTTTTCCACCGTGTGGCAATCAAATCACTCTTTTTGGTGTTGTGGGAGGAATGCATGTTACTTAAGAGGTATCTGGCTTTGCACTCTAATGAGCAGCAGCTGTAGAAGTTACTGCCCCCTTTCTGGCCATGAACTCTGCTGATGAGAGGACATGCTAGCATAATTCATCGACTCCAATATTGGTATTAAGGACGTGACTGTGTCTAAATGTGAATTAAACGCAGAAGCTGGCTCTGTACTGAATGGATGATAGGCTTGCTGCTCCCCGTATATCCATGGGGCACAGAGGGGCTGCTGGCTGATGCTTGGCATTGGTACATGATAGTCTGCTAAAGTATTTTCTTAAAAGATACAGAAAATGAATTTAAAAGCAATCACTTCAAATTGGACCTATACTACTTGCCATGTAAGTTAGGTGTTCAGAGTCAGGCTACAAAATCCATCTCTACGCTTGCAGGGTTTCCCTCTCTTTCTCAGCATGTCTCTGTCTCTACCACACCTCCCTCCAGCCCATTTTGAGATTCAGGTCTGAAGTGATACAGGTTTTTTTCTTTTTTTTTTCTACTTTGCATATGTTTAACATATGCAGACTCTTGATTTCAGTTTCTGGTTCTTATTCAGGCTGTCGGGACAATTGAAGAGTCTACAGCGTGGCCATACCTTCGGGGAAGAGGGGAGCTAAAAGTGTTACTGCAATTATAAAATATGGCTTCAGCATCATACTTAGCTGCTGCACGACCTAAGCACAAGACAGGAAGCGAGAGAGTTTCAGTTTCAGCGCTAAATTTCCTGGCTGCTGTCAGTCTAGGCCATACATACACTTGATGTGAATTTTTTCCCATGTAAATAGGCAAAAATATTCTCGACTGCCATTCACACACTTCAGAAATACAGTTCATTGGCCCATATCGTGCCTTCTCTGTGCTAGAGACGAACTTAATTCTTCCTATGTGTGAAAGATATCTGCAATTTAAATGACTAATTGCATTGTAGCTTTAGGCTGAACATATTGGTAATGCGCAAATGTTGATGACATGTGAAGGGTCAAGAGATTTATAATTTAGTTGACAATACATTGCTTAAAATGATGTGGCAAAGAGCCAGAAAATTTCAGCTTAATAATTGTCTATTAACTAACATGACATATTTGTATAGTATTCATTACCTCCAGGTACAGATTAAGCATCTGATGTAGCCATACGAAGTGACATGCGTACATGAATCTTGGGCATAATAGTGAATAAACTGACATTACATTTGCAGTAATTTGTTTCAATATGTAAAACATGTTGTTGCCTACGTTTGAAAGGACTTGTAGGAGTGTTGCAATGAAATCTGAGGAAAAATGCATAGTTGAATAGCATTCTCTATTATATAGATCTGACAGCTTCGTGAAGCTTCTTTGTAGACTACTGCAGATAACATCATAAATATACATGTTTGTTTTCAGCTGCATGAGAAGCAGCCTGTAAACAGAATTCTAACCCTTTCAGACATTGGCTCATTCTACCCTAGTGGTCTTAAATAGTTTAAAAAAACACCAAAAACCCCAGCACTCAATGCTTCCAACTTTATTTTTTAAAAATATCGTATTTACAAAGTATTGAGTAACAAAGTATTTTAGTATTTTGAGTGTGGGAGTCCTTCTAGCAGACTGAGGCTTGTTAGAATAGGCAGCATCACTAGGCTGGCTTGTCACTAATATTAACTTTTTTCACTTAGTTTTCTCTGGCCTAAATTATGCATTTATTTGTACAAGCGAAACTTCCACAATTCTGACAAGGGTCCCTTCCTTCCTTTCTCCCTGCTGCTGGGAGAGATACAGGAAAGTGTCTGACCACTCCACAGTGCATTAATGGATTTTTAACCCTTTTTTTTCCTCCTCCGAGGTGGGAAACCTAATGGACAGGGTACATGAAATAGCACAGACATCAGTGTGACCACAGGTGACAGAGCTGGGGATGGAACCTGGATGCTTTTGCTCCAATTTGCTAGATGCCTTTACCACCTTCCAGCAAGGTTGTTTCTGCACACAGCTGTAATTATCCAGTGTTTGGAGTTGTCATGGAAAACTGTCTCGCGCCTTTGTTTCCTTCTGCTGGTGGTATTTTTACGATGCGCAGCAGAACTGCTGCGACGGTTTGCTCTCTTGGGACCTTGGCTCTGAGATGGGGGTGTGTTTATGCCACACCAAACATGAGAATGAGAACTGTTGGCTTGACTTTTTAACGCTTGACTGAATGCTTTGCTCCTTTAAAGTGGCCCCTTCTTAAGAGTTTAAAATTTTGAATGCGATGGGTGCGAAGCCGTTGCATTTGAGAAGGGAGAATGTACTCTGCCAGGAGCAGCTCACTGAGCCTGATCTGGACTTGGTGGGAAGGAAAGTGCCTACTGACTTCTCTGAGCTTTGTATCAGGACTTGTAGGCGAGCTCTGAGCAGCTTTGATGTCCTTGTCAGTGCCTGTGATCCAGACTCAGAGATATATCAGCCTTCCAATATCTGCGGGGAGCCTACAGGAGAGCTGGAGAGGGACTCTTTGCCAGGAAGTGTAGTGACAGGACAAGGGGTAATGGATTTAAATTAGAAGAGAGGAGATTTAGATTAGGTACCAGAAATAAATTCTTTACTGTGAGGGTGGTGAGGCACTGGAATGTGTTGCCCAGAGAAGTTGTGGATGCCCCATCCCTGGCAGTGTTTAAGGCCAGGCTGGATGGAGCTTTGAGCAACCTACTTTAGTGGCAGGTGTCACTGCCCATGGCAGTGGGGTTGGAACTCCATGGTCTTTAAGGTCCCTTCCAACTCTAACCATTCTATGATATTATATGTCACCTTTTCAGAGAGAGTTGGTATTTAATTCTCAGTCTAGCCACTGGAGAGAGCTCTAGAGATCTTCCAACAGGTTTCAGGAGCAACCTGTCAACAAAACTAGCTGCACATGGGAGTAGAGCGTGGGAGTACACAATGTCTTCTGCTGCCAAGATCACTGAGAGTAACTGGTCTCTGTTAAGTGTACTTAAAAGGCTCTGAGGATCAAGAAAGAGTGACAACATGTTGCTTTGGCAAAGTCGCTGATTTGACTTTATTCTGAGGAAGGCCAGAAGCAGGACTGCAGCTGTTGTGGCCTCCTGGGGCTGGTTTTAAGCTAGTTGGTGGTCTCGGTACTGTGAAGGCTGGTTTCCAGTAGTGCAGAGCCATATTGCTGCAGCTCTTTACCGAGCTTACAAACAGGGTCTGTCAGCTGTTGATACCCAGACTGACTGGTAGTATTTATGCTGATAGCTACCCCTCCTGGGCTGCATGTCTCCACCTTGTTTCTCTTTCGGAAGGAAAGTGGGGTGCTTGGGGTTCAGTGAAAGACAGGAACTTCAGGATATGGTTGATGTCTTCCAGCCTCCCCTGCGGAGGAGTGATCCCAATTAAAAAAAAATAAAATAAAAGACAGGAAGAAAATGAAAAAAAAAAAAAAAAGTAGTTGCTAAAGTTGCTAGTTAAGGCACTAATAATTAGGTGTTGCAGTGGGGGGGGTGCAGGCTGGTTGCAGTATCCTTTGCTAGAATTAGTGCTACAGGGGTGCATTTTATGTTCACTTATCTTTGTACTTGTCTGTGGCCTGGTTGAAAAGCAGCTTTTTTCACTTCCCCTCAGAAGATGCTCACAAAGCTGTCTTAGGGTAGGCTGGAGACTTCTGCAGTGAAGAATCCCCCAAAATAGCAAGACACAAGCAGTTGATGCCCAAAAGGGAGGGATGGAATAGAGATGTTTGGGAGCAAGGAATGAGCTGGTGGTGTTCTAACCAGGGTATTAAGCTTTCAGAAGCAGTATGGGGGAGCATCTGTGCAGGAAGGGGGATATGAGCTATAAAAGGGAGGACTGCAAACTGCGGCCTAGGGCAGGCAAGATCAACCTGCTGTCCAAGAGGAGGCTCTGAGAACTGAGCAGCAAAGAAACCCTCCCCTGAAGTCTTCCTTGTGTCAGCTGGAGAGCTCAAGAGTTGGGCATTTCTTAAATATATCTTGGACATTAACAGAGGCACCTGCGATGGTTCATTTTACTGTGCAGATGGCATCTTAAGTGTTTTCACTCTGGTTCTCTAAATGTTTTATTACAAAAATATAAGTAGTACGTCACCCTCCACTGCTTGGTCCAAAGTCCAGAACAAACCTATGAAAGACCTGGGGACAGCAGCTAAAAAGAGTTAGTGCTCATCCTCTTGTAAACTTCGTTCAGAGTGAGTTCCCCAGCAGTCCCAGCTGGCACTGGAATGACCTAGGCAGTCTGTTAGCTTCTTTAATTTTAAACCATCATGCACTTTGAGAGAAGGACATTTTCTTTTAACTTGGATGTGTTAGCAGCTGTTGGTTTAGGTGTATTCAATAGCTAGTAAAAGAGTCCCTGGGCCCTGGAGGAATGCTGTACTCAGTAGCTCTGATAAGGTGGTGTGATGTGACATGGAACCAAGAAGAACAAACTAGTGTCTTAGCAATCAGAAGTCCAGGATAAGCTTTGGCTTTGGATGTGATATTACAGCATAACATCACTTTATGTCTCTGTGCTGGGCACGATGGGTAAGAATTTAAGAATAAATAAACTCTGTCTCAAATACGGGCAGCTTGGTGCTCCTGCCCTGTTGTGACATCTTGCAGCTCCAACAGCTTCCAAGCAGGCTCAGGGATTTGTGCTGTCCCCCTCCTTTTTGTAAGGATTGAACAGCAATGAGGTGTCTTTGGTCTCTTGTTAAAGGTAAGACTTCAAGTCTAATGACTGTTTAGAGAGAAAATTCTTTCACCTCCATAAAGTTCTTTGAATTATAAAGGACATTGCTGCTGGGTTACTGAAAACCCTTGGGGTTTGTTTCATTTATAACATTGCCTCGGGCCTTCTGCTGCATCCTGTTGGATTGACCTCCTTTTCAACCCGTGCTGGCAGCTGCATTGCAGCACAATCTTTTCCCTGGATCCTTCAGGGTTGTCATATGACAAACTTGAACTGTGACCCTTTTGTGTCTTACCAGGACAGCAGTGCCCTCTCTGCGTGATGTGGCCAGCAGTCTTCCCCACGCACACATTTGTTCCAAGCCATTTAACAAACTGAAAATTTCAAGTGATGGCATTTCATAGTGTTTAATAGTATCGACTGTAAAGCAAATGAAATGGTGCTGAATACCCTGCGTGCTGCTAGTAAGAAATACAGCTTCCATTTCTGCAATATGCCCTGGTTTTCAGTGGTTACTGTATGCTCTCTGGTGAATCTCTTTATTTTTTTTAAATAAATTTCAATGCTTTCCCTCTAAAGACAGTAGCATTCACTCCTATAGAGTGGTTTTCAGTGGTTACTGTATGCTCTCTGGTGAATCTCTTTATTTTTTTTAAATAAATTTATTTCAATGCTTCCCCCCTAAAGACAGTAGCATTCACTCCTATAAATAATCCAGCACTGGTCTGTGTTTCTAATATATGGAGGTTTTAACCAGATTTCTCTAAGCAAAGTGGGCAAAGTCATTTTGCTGAAGTCTTGCAGAGAGTGTTAGGGTAAGAACTGATAGAGCTAACACGGCATCCAAGCAACGCCGTCTCCAATTGGTGTTGATGCTGGCAGGCATTGCCTTGCTGAAGTTACAGAGGCTGAGCACTCGTATTTGTACAAATTGCATTCATTACTGAGAACCCTCCAGTAGCGATAAGAGACTGGCTGTGTAGCGTAGATTGGCTCCAAGATAAGTAGCCAGTCTATTGTGCGGCTCCTGGTAATCTTCCTTCTCCCCGCCCCTAATAATAAATCTTGGGGCATTTTGGAATGCGTGGGGGTTGCTCATTCCAGTAGCTTGAATGTATAACTACTAAACATCATCATCTCCTACCAACTGTGCTTTCATAACCAAGTGAGGCAGCCGACTGAGATGAATAGACTGGGATAGTGTTCTGAACGTGCGGATGCTTCGACTCCATGTGTTTGTTGCTCCCTTAAAGGACAATTCACAGGTGAGGACCAGGGTAAGAGCTTCTCCCAGACTTATTTCATGGTAGAGCCCAATCGTAGTGATGGTCTTCTTCAAGAAGAGATGGAAAAATCTGGAGCCTTGCACAGCCTGGAATTCTGCTCAGAAGCCATGGTAGTACCATTTTTGTAGTCGGCTTGTCCTTTCTCAGTGCAAAGTGTCTATGCAGTATGACTTCACTGAAACGGCAGTTATTTATCTTACCATAATAATACAGTTTTAAAGAAAGATAGAATTTTCTGTTTGCTTTGACTGAAATAAACCATCAACTGGCAGGTGCTTGCTTTGTCTTTTTAAGGTATGTAATGTGCAGTGTGACGGCCAGTGATAGGACAAGGGACAATGGGTGCAAGCTGGAACATAGGAGGTTCCACTTAAACATGAGGAAAAACTTCTTCATGGTGAGGGTAACAGAACACTGGAAGGGGCTGCCCAGAGAGGTTGTGGAGTCTCCTTCTCTGGAGACATTCAAAACCCGCCTGGATGCGTTCCTGTGTGACCTGATCTAGGTGTTCCTGCTCTGACAGGGGGGGATTGGACTAGATGATCTTTCAAGATCCCTTCCAATCCCTGGTATTCTGTGATTCTGCAAGGAATTCTGAAGTGCTGGTTTTCATCATGCAAAGCTGAACATCAGCAAGCTAGTTTTATGCAAGTAGGCAGTATAATCCAACCAGTGTGGTTAAAAACTTTTATTTACATGGAATTCTAATGTTGGTTTTTTTCTCTCCCTCCTCCATTTAGGGTTTGAATCGCAATGGAATTGCTTCTGGATCATCAGGTTTTAGCCTTACAAAACAGCTTCTGTGTCCAAGAATAACCCGTGTCTGTCTCAGGGACTTGATATTCTGCATGGAACAAGAGAGGGAGATGAAGCATTCTCTAACCTTGTACCGTGCTCTGCTGAAGTGATTAGAATTTACATTTCACCTTGCTTTCTACTGCCAAAGAAAACACTGAAGCATTGTTGCACTGTCTTGAAATTCCAATTTCTGGAAAATGATCCGTTGTAAGGATAACTTTTGTTTACAGATAAACATTTTTATTAAATACCTAACTTAGCACCTGTGGGTTTTTTAATAATATTTGGCTTAAACCAGTGAAAACAGAGCTGCACACATGAGCACCTCTGCCTACCTGCCTGCATTTAACTGACTTGTGGGCTCTGAGGGCTTGATATGTGTTACCTAGTTTATGTATGTCACTTGCTTCAGTACTCCAGAGTCTGCAACATCTGTTCTACATGTAGTGCCTTCTTCTAATCCAACCTTATTTAGGGAAATAAATAACACTTCAAAGGCACTGCATAGCATGGCAACTGTATTTAACCATGAACCAGCAGTCAGTCAACATGCTAATGTATTGCCTGTCTCACTCAGCATCTCCTTAAATTTTCTGGGTTTAGAATTCCTACTGGATGCTCGTTTGTGGAGAGCAAAGTAGCAAGCAAAAGGAATGAGGGGTGCTTTATCGTCCCACCTCGTCTCAACTGCCCTCCCCCTTTCCTCTGAGACAGTGAGTGAGGGAAGGAGACCAAATGGGTTGTTCTTGTGATTGAAATACATCAGACAGCACAGTTAGGGCATACTTCGATGTTTGGGGAAAATTTGGAGTTACTAAACTTGAATACAAGGAGTGAAAGAGCTTAAAAAGAAAAGGGTAAACAGAAGAAACAGTTTTATCTTTCTGTAGATAGAAGAAAAATAGCATTGAACCTGAGCATAGATGTAAAAAGAAATGAACAAAAGCAACCTGTGCTGACTGCAAAAAGGGGAAATCTTGAGATACGTTGAAACTTTGCAGCTGGAGACTCTCTTAAGGAGAAGAGCAGAGATTGCAAAGCACAGGATTCACTGCTTTATTTAGGATACTGACTTCATACCTTAACATGGTGTAACAGGGAAACTTCCCAAATAGAAAGTATTTAGACAGTTGCCTGTTTCCATTCAGTGAGGAGGAGGACTCCAGATTATTTAGACTGTTAGAATAGATTCAAAGACTTTCTGCTTGCTGGTAAAGACCGCTTTGTGGTGGAAGGTAAAACCATCTGGGGTCACCCTTCTCCTCAGCCTCCAAACGTTTTGCCTTCCATGACACAGTGCTGTGTAGCGTGGCTGTTTCCTAGGACCGGTGGGAAAGGCACTGACTCTATTGAATGGCTTCCCGCTGAAACTTTTTGCTTTTAAGGAAGAAGCTTCCTGCGGTTATTTGGTGTGCCACTTCAGAACCTGAAGTGGTGGCTCAAACGCCCTCCACCGTCAGAACCACTGCAGATAGTTACCAAATTCAAGAAGTTGTGAATTGGTTATGGGTTGGGTTTTTTTTTTTCTGTTGAAACAGTAGTAAACAAATCTAGTAAATGAATGCTGTAAGTTATTTATATATATGTATATATAGCATATATATATATAAAAGAAAAGCAGTACTTTGGCTAAGCTATAGTTTGCAAGATATTGATGGCATCAGGCAAAATTGTTTTGTATAATTAAATGCTTAGCTTTACTTTTTATGTAAAGTGTAGCATTTTCCATGTTTGTGTACTGTATCTTATTGATCAGATGTTTAAAATTATTTTAAATACTGCATTAAAGCAATTATTTTATTAAAAATAATAAACTGATAACTTTGTTTCCTGATGTGAGGGATCCAGCGTCTGAAGCTGTCATCCCCATGACTAATGGCGTGTCTCTGAGAGTGAGCCCTGGCTGGCTGCCCATCCCAGTGATTGGCACCATTGCCCCACGTGATGTGTTAATGAGAAGTTATCTATATTTTAAGGCTTTTAAACAGAACTAAGTGACAGATACAGGAGTTAATTGAAGGAGGGGTGGGCAGGGAGGAAAAGCAACCTCTCATTCACCTGACTTCACCCAGTCAGTCAGCTGGGGTTCTTGTTTTTGTAACAGCTGAGCAGAGGTGAGCACTTTCCACGAGTTCTGGGAAGTGAAAACACAGGAACAGTCTCAGACTTCAGCAATGTGCAGAGGAAGAATTGTCCTAAATTATTTTTAAAGCAACTCACAATTAATTAAGTGCAGGTTGGAGAACAAACAGAGCATATGCATGTTGGCCTCCCTCTTTGTGTTCTTTAAACCGGCATGATACTTAAAATGCAAAATGTTGGAGAAAATGACTTAATTGATAAATAGAAACATATGAAGTATGACATATCATTCAAGTGGTTTTATGGCCTGCCTACGATGGAGATTACATGCTTTCATAGCTGCCATAGCGGGGGTCTCTTTCACCAGTAGTTCCTTCCTGTGGGCTACTTCTTCATCTCCAAAACACACCCCAACCCCCAAACTTTTATCCTGTAAGGAGTAGCAGACATTTTCAGAAAGGTTTTTCAGCATGTCGTTAGGCCTAATTTCAAACAGGGACAGAAAAGCCCTTGGTGCAAAGGCTAAAAATACTTGTTTCCCTCCCAAGTGTTTTACCTGCCTCTTATTTGCCTCAGCTTGGCTTCTGAGAAAAATAGGTGTCCTCTAAAGTAGCACTTGGTTGATGTTTGGCCAGGAGTTAAAGGAGAGTTGACCGTGGGTTCTAGTCTTGTTATGCTTTATGGGAAGGTGGACTGTTCTTCACGTAAACTCTAGAGGCCCACTCATAGCTGATGAAGACAAACCATGCCATCCATCCTCCCTTGGCTATTAGTTCTCAGCATGCTCATGTTCCCCCCCTCCCTGTGCGTGAGGACCTAGCAGCAGAGCCTTCTATGCCACTGATAGACCCTCTGAGAGAGGGTCTAAAGCTTACTCCAGGCACTTCTTGCTCTCCAGATAGCCTGCTAGCCTAGTGGCTGTTTCTGATGCACCAGCCTGCCCAGGGAGCCATCCCCGCTGCTCGACTCTTCTGCCTTTAGAGAAAACAGTATTTACACTTGCTGCTGTGCCAAGTTTTCTATGTTATGTGGACACAAAAGGGGCCCTGTACTCTTCCTCCTCAAGCTACTGCTTTTTCCCTTTATTGGCATTTTCACGTCCTACCACTGAATCCAGCCCTTTGCACTGTCTTTGACTCCAGCTTTTCCCTTCTCCCCCTGGGGAAGACCAGCCGGAGTACGCTAACACACCCCGCAGCTTTGTTTGAGGTTTAATGAGGAAGGTAGCGGGGGCCCATGAGATGTTGCTAGATGATTCCTCAAAGCCAGTGCACTCTCTTGGACACTTTGACACGAGTAGCTTAAGGCTACTGTTTGCATCAAGTTGTTCTAGGCTCACTCTCTTGTAGGCACCTGTGTCCTGCCATGCGAGTGCACTGTGCTCGGCAAAAAATGCTGTCAGCTGTTCTCCGGGTTCGTCTCTCTGCTCTGTTCTTTGCTTTCCTCTTTGTTTGTAATCACCAGGGTGAAGAAGGAAAGACTAGGGCAAACAAGGATGTCCTGAAGGGGCAGACAGTCCAAGTGATTGGACTCGATGCAATGAGCTTGCTCCCAGCAACTTTCCAAATGAGGGCTGCTGGGTTTCTGAGGCCAAGTGCTGCAGACGCTTCCCTCTGCACGTAGCACACGTGATGTCTACACATCCTCCGAGAGCTGGATCCGGCCGTTGTTATCCAAAGTCCCATGGCTAGAGCCTGCAGCTCTGGAGATAACTGCAATTTGCAGTGAAGGTTTTACTCCTTTGATGAGTGCAAAATTGTGTACCAGGACTGAAGAACGTAGCACACTGGATCTCTCTGTTTTGTCACTTTTGGTACTGGGCTTGTTAGGACGTGTCAGTGGTTTGTCCAACCCTCATCTAGTGGGAAGGCTGCCTGTTTGGAGGCCATAATGTTAGTGTTTCACTTGCTTGCAGGTCTTGGGTAAGCTAGGTGAGCAACCCTTTTGGCTTTATTATGTTCTGAAGAAAGAAGCAAGCAAGAAACATTCTCTTTTCTTTCCAGATATATTAGTCGTTGTTCCTACCACCTCTTCCTTCCTCTGTTCTTATAGGCATGAGCTAGTCAGTCCTTACCTTACTGGTAGCTGTACTAGCATGTTAGCTGATAATTTGCCTACCTAGTGTCTTCTCAGGATCCCCAGATTCACAGTTCACAGGTTGCCTACAGGGAGCCTGCTTTTGAAGGAGTTTTTGCTGTGAAGGAGGGAGGAAAAAGAGGATCTCCATCCTGGACTTGAAAGTTCAATGGCTATTTGAGAGGGGAGGGAGAGGTGGTGCAGGTCAGCCCTGAGGCTGCTACTTTCTGTGCAGGGAGCAGGTTCTCGCAAGTAGTTGGTGTTTTGTGGCAGGCAAGACTTCTGCCATTAAGCCCTGCTTCAGTCAAGGGGTTTCTACAAGGTCCTTGTAGCAGTAGGTACTTGGGACCTTCCAAGGAATGTTTCCCTGGCAGAGCTACCTAAAGTTCCTACTGGAGAATCTGTCAGAGCCAGTCATCTGTTCTCTTCAATCCCCATCTCGCAGTCCCACAGCTCTGCCAGGTGTCTCCTCTTCACCTCTTTCTGTCTCAGAAGTAGGAAAAAGTATAGAGCCCTGTCTTGAGTGATTCAGCTGGACATTGGGCAGTATCAGGACCAGCACTGAAGCCCCGAGGGTAACCACTATGTATTTCTCCGTAGCTCTGCCTAGCAGTAGTGCCACTGAAAAACTGTCTCCCCTGGGTATGTGCCATGGTGGGAAGGAGCAAAGGTGAGGGTCATCTGCATGGGTACTGCTAAGACAAAAAACTCTTCATCTCAGCAGCTTGGCTTAAGTGCTCCTGCTTCACAGGCTTTCCTTGAAGAACTTCAGTTATCAGTGAGCCGCTACTCTCTCTACCAGATCACAGGGAATATTCTTTTACAAATCTATTTGGAATGAAAAATTATCTGAAAGATCATCTGTATCTTTTTTTGAGAGCTAATTCATAATTATGTGTAGTTTCCCAAGCTTCTCGAGATATTTGCGCTTCCACTTTGAAGTGTTTAGCGTGACGGGGTTTATTATTTACAGTTATTTGAAGGTGTTTCTTATTTCTGTCCTTAGAAGCTGGAAGGGAGGAGGGATAGTATTTTTTTCAAGTAATTATGTATGAATATACATGTACTCTGTGTGCTAAGTAACTTTTTAAAAGAAATACCCTACTTCTTGTAAGGGCTGAGTTGTAACGGCTCCCAGGTGTGAAACTCCAGCAACAAGGAGAGAGGGAAGGAGAGGAATTCTTGAAGAGGTTGCAAGTTTTAATATGTTAAAATCCTTTGATACCTTTTGTGCAAAATTAGGCAGAGAATAAAGACTGCCTTGAAGATCTGATCAGCAGGACTTCTCAAGAAGGGCGGGTAGGAAAAGGAGAAGGTACTCAGGGGTACAAATTTGAAGGCAAAGCTCGCTCCTGTCCCAGAGCTTCATTGATAACTTTGCATGCATTCTGGCAGAGGCTTTCATTTATAGAAATGACAGAAAAGGGCCTTTCTAGATAAAAAAAATCAACACAAAAATACATCGAAGTAGGTGGATATGTGTATGCAAGCCATGTATTTAATGAAGCCGATTTATTGGGTAATCTCTATTTGGGGAAGAAATCCTTGAAGTGTTTCTTGCTGTTCAATGCAGTTTTCATTCTTTGTGTTTCCTAAAATTTGGAGAAACCCCCTGTAATCATTTAATCTCTCTTTGAAGGAGTGGCTAGAAGGATTATTTCTGGGTTCAGCCCAGTGCTGTGGTCTAGCCACAGAGCTGAAGCAATGCAGGACAGGGGGACGCGTGCTGTCTACTAGAGTGGGTGGCCTGACTGATGCTGAAAGAAGAGGCTGGAATGAGCAGATTTGTAGATACCAGAAGGTGTGTAGATACAGCATGGGCTAGTCAGTATTTCAGAGCTGAAGCAGTTCTCCTCTATTCATGTGAATAAACCACAGAGTGGGGCTTACAACCCGCACGAGCATCTGCCCTGCATCAACCCGATGTTGTAAACAGGGTCGTGCTACCTCTTGTCAGGGCTGGGGCTGTAATTTTCTGCACCGTGCCTTTCACCAGCCGATTCATTAGCCCTTTGCAGCGCGACTGGCAGGCGGTGCGAACTCCAACAGGCCTCATCTCACACAACTCTCAGAGCCTTTGCTTCTAATATGAAAGCTTTCACTTTCTTTATTACAGGGAAAAAAAAAAATTGAAAGTCACCCAAACTTCAGGTACAGAGGGCAAATATTAAAAGTAAGGTTGGGTTTTGCCTTTGAAATTCCTCTCTTAGAGACTGTTGGTGAGTGATGCCCCAGAGCTGAGGAGGATGGCTCCAGAAAGAGATCCCCTCGAGTGGGTAATCAGCCCTTCACAGCAGTCTGCTAGGGATGCTGAAACAGAAATCAGTGTTTTGAGTTTTTTTTTTTTTCCCATGCTGTAAAGAAGAACCTGTGGGAAGGTTCTGCCTGTGTCCTTACACAAAACCAGGATATCCAGTAATTAGTGAGAGATACCTCTAGGGCAAGCTCAAATTTTGCAACACTTCCCAAGGCAGGGAAAATGCCGTGGGCTAGGGCAGTCTTGGGAAGAGAGTGAGTCAGGAGCTGCCTTTTTTTTTTTTTCTTTTTTTTTTTTTCTCTATAGTCTTGATCAAGTCAAAACTTAAGAAAACTTTGCAAGGACCTGACTCTTCCAGACCTCCCTGTCCCTGAGTGAGGCTCATCCACCTCCTGGTGTAGATGGCTGCCAGAAAAAGGCTTTTTCTCTGTAATAGGCTAAACTTTTTGTGGCCCTGAGCCACACATGACCTTCCAATGATGGCTGGGAGTGGGGAAGCCAAGCTGACCCCCGGGACAGTATCCCCCAAGGCAGAAAGCCGGGGAGGAGCAGCCCAGAGCAGCAGGGGCAGGGTGCTGCCTCTTTTGGTGATTTTTCTCTCCCCTAGAAATACAAGTTTGTGCTTGAGAAGGGATTTAAAATGCTATATAGGTGTCACCTGCCTTGGGCGACAATTTGGCACACACAAGATGAAGCAGCATAGGGTTTGGGCAGTGTGGGTGGTACAGGGACAATTGGTGGCTGGGGTCATGGGTGGCACGGGGGCAATGTGTGGCCAGGGCCATGGGTGGTGGGGGCTGACAGTGACCTGTGCACAGCTCCCTGCCCAGGGACCAGGACCCGGGAAGGACTGTAGGGCTGCGCTGGCAGAGACAGCCTTGGGAAAGCCGCCTGCCTGGCGGAGGGCCCAGAGGAGCCAGCACCACCCCATTGCCCTGGGGCCGCTGGGCATGCCCAGCCCAGCCCAGCCTGCTGGGGGCCTGTGGAGCTGCCCTGCCTCTGGGCTGTGCAGGGCTGAAGTCTGGTGGCTCTTGGCCAGGGGATTAGGTTGTAGGCGGGTGGGTGGGAGGCCTGGCTGTGGGGTCTTTGAGCCCTCGTTGGGCCAACCAATCCCCCTAGGTGCTCTTTGGTCTGTCGCAGCACCATACGCTCGGCCTCCTCAGACCTGTCCCACATGGAAAAGGTCTCCTTGCCAAGCTGTCTCCACGCGTAGCAGGCGTGCCCATGTCTCTGTCCGGGCAGTAAGCCACACACAAGGGGCTTGAGCTCCTGGCATCGGGATGGAGCACAACACTCCCTGGCTCTTTGAACGAAGATTCCCAGATGCTTCTGCATGAGACGCGGGTGCAATGGCCCAGCTTGGCTTTCCCACTCCTGCCTTTCACCCGCTCCACCTGGTTTCTGTGATGTTGGATCTCCTTCCCACCTCCCATTTCCCCCCCTATCTGCCTTAGTTTTGTATTTTGTCCCTGTGCTGGTGCCTTGTAGCACAAACACACTATAGCACTGCTGGCCTTCCCCTGCTGAGCTCCTTATCCTTTCTCGGTGGTTTAAGCCCTGGCAATGACTTGTAAACACAGAGTGAACTCTGTGCTTTGTCCTAGGACTCTGTAGCCTGGCTTTATCTTCTGTGCTCAGGTGAAACCCAGGTGAAATGCTCACAGCTAACCAACAGCCAGACTGGGTGCTTCTACCCTCATCTTGCAGTTGAGCACTTCTGGTCTTCCCAAAAGCTTGCCTTCATCTTCCATGGCTGCTCCTGTTCTCCTCCCTACACCTCAAGTAATTTGTTTCCCTTGGATGACTACTATCCTTTCCCTGCTATCTTTGGGCTTGCTGTTTTGATTACTTTCCATGGGAGACACCTCCTGCACAGACAGCTCCTCAGCTGCCATTCGTCTAGTCTTAATGGCTCACAGATCTTGATGGCAAACCTGTTATCCTCTGCTAAGGCAGAAATTGTGAGCACCCAGAGACACCCTGTGCATGCTGAGACATTAAATCAAATTCAACAGGGCTCAGTTGCTTTCTCTTCACATGATCTTTGTTAATGACGAGGCAATGCCCTTTCTGTTGCACATGCCCCCTCAAGAGCTTCCAAATCTTGGACGCAACTAGAAAGAGCCTTGAGGAGTGCTGACTCCAGAGGTCTCCACCATCCTCTCCCACCTCCTGAGGTGTTGGGGACACAGATTCCATTTTTCCCAGGAGGGCAGCTTTGAAGCAGGTTGAAGCAGTTTTCCTTTCCTGCATGCGCCTACTGCAGAATGGAGGTTGGCTGTCCCAGGCAGCTGCAGTGTTCCCTTTAGGTTGTCTTCTCCAAGCAGGGATTTGCTACAATGCCAATAAAATGTTGTTGTTGTTGTTGGGCTTCTGTGGCATCACAGCGAATGCCACAAGAAGAAAGTTCTCAGTTCTCAGCAGCTAAAGCCCTGCATTGGGGATTACCCTCCATCTAGTTTTGGTAGTTCCCCTTCCTGAGATGCCCATCTCTGAGGATCTCCTTGGCACATTGCTTGAGGTAGTGGAGTCCCAGAGTGGCAGGGGCTATTTATACTTCCCTAATATTTACCGCAATGAAGTCCTTTCCTGGAATTAACTGTGAGTCCCAAACCCACCACCAAGGCCACATCTCGTAACATCTCCCATGCCTGGCCCATGCCAGCAGCACACCCCCATGCTGCTGTCAGCGCTGGCGCCCTGCAAACTCTCTCCTCCACAGCAGGTCTCCCTTTTGCTTGCTGATTGCTGCTCTGCCTTCAAGTGGGCAGGGATCCCTCACAGGGAATGGAGAACAATCTCCACTCCCATGGGTGTGGGGTTTTGCCTTCTGTTGTGCCAGCAGCAGGCTGTCTATGGAAATCCAAATGGTGGTCAGCACAGGCTTCAGATAATTAATAGTGTTTCTTTGCAGCTAAGGTGGCACTTATGACCCTCATTGATACCTGTGGTGATAAAGAGACAGGGGAGGAAAAATCAGGATTTTTTGCTGCCTTGCTGAACACAGATCCAAAACTCTCACACTTAATCTCTCAAAACAAAATCATCTTCTTGTACACTCAGGAGAGGCCCTCGTAGGGGCTTATGTGCCTGTGTGCACCCCAGACCTCCCTGCCTGATGGAGGCAGAAGCTCAGCTTTCCCATAGAAACACATGGGGACAGAGAGGAGATGTCCACCACAGTGATCCAGGGCTTGTCTGACACCCCCAGCGCAGCTCCGGTGGAGGGACAGCATTTTCCTGCTGCTCCCAGGGGAGAGGAGCCCTCACCCAGTCTGTCCCACCCTAAGGGAAAGCAGGAGCAGGGAGGAGTTGCTCCAACTCGCCGTGGTTATTTTAAAGTTGTGGGGGATTTTTTTGTTGTTGTGTAGCGAGCAGCTCACTGTGAATTTAATAGATGAGTTTTGCTATCGGTAACAACTCCCCTAACCCCCAAGCAGTTTATTTCATGTATACAAGAGTGAAAAAGGGAAAAGTAAAAATACCTCTGGGGAAAATAAGGGGTTGGGAAATGGCTGTAAGTGCAAGCACAGGATTGCCAAACCCACACGTTCAAAAAGCATGAATCAGATCTCCAGGAATCACTAGACTGGTGGTCTGAATTTCAAATACAAAATCTGGGCAGTTTCTGAAGGGTATTTCCCTCCATGTTTTCAATGCTCTAGGGGAAGCTGCATGCCCTCCGCTGGGGAGAGAGCGCTGATGGGCTGGAGTCAAGCCTTGCATGTGCTTATAGGAACCCATCCCTCCCTGTGCTGGAGCCCAAGATGATCATTCCACCCTCCCAGTCCCCTAAGTCTGCCTCTTTTCTCTGCTCTCTCCTGCCATGGGGCATCGCTGCCTCTCCCTTGCATCCCTCCTGTGCTGCCTGGAAGGACAGCTGAGCCCCAGTGCCCACCTCACCCTGGTGGGTAACCACAGCCGCTTGCACCAGGGATGGTCTTCTCCCTGTGGGTCGGTGGTGAAGAAGTAGCATCTCCATTTTGTCCCACAGAGTTTAATGAGAGAGGAGCCACTGCTTGGAGTAGTTCAAAGATATATGTACCCTGGGCCATAAAACCAGAGCGGCACTGCCCGAGGTAGGGAGAGTGGCTTGTGATGCCTGTTTTGGAGGGACATGAATCGCTCTCCACACTTGGTAAGAGCATTCTACAAGACAGAGCTGAAGATATTTTATCTGGGGGTACAAGTGGATACCTCCTCCCCCAAAGTCACCCCAAAAGCCGGCAAAGCTGAAAAGGGGGGTGCTGTGACAAAATTCCCCAGTCCCAGACTAAGTCACCCAATTTGCTGGCGCCTGAGCCCCTAGGCAGTGAGCAGCCTTCACCCACACCTCCAAATATGGATGTGCTGGCAGGAGAGGGAAGCTTCCCTCGTCTCCTGCCTCACTTGAGGGCCTCTAGATCTATAGTTGATCTAAACTGCTGTTGCCCAACTCGGCCTTGCAGAGTCAGCTTTGCTGCAAGTCCTTTCTTGTCTATCCCTCTGCAGTCCCTCAACCACTGCCAGCCCTGCGATGTTGGTCCTTCCAAGTTCTCCAGTTGTGCTCCATCTGGTCAGCTACAGCTGTCTGCACCAGAGGTGACCTCCATGGGGAGACTACTTCCAAGGTCTGTTGACTACACAGCACCATGAAATGGTCTTTCCAAGCCCACACACGTTAGTGTTGCCCCCCTGCACTGGACCAACACCTCTTCTGCTTCAGCAGTACCACTCTCATCCTCGTGTGTTGCTCGCTTGTCAGTCTTATGCCCCGGCTCACAGTTACAAGAGAGTACTCACTGGGACTCCTTTGTGTGAAATGTGGGGAAATCCCAGGCTTCGTGGCTCTTCCTGAGCATCCGTCAGGTAGGCAAATTACCTGTCGCAGGGAGAGGATTCAGGAGTGAGAGGGAATTGCATGCAAATGACAAGAGCAGTCAAAGAACCCTAGTTCTTCCAGACCTGCTGAGGTTGAAGTCTGCAGTTGGCAGTGCACCTGCTTCAGTGAAGGGTGGAGCTGCAGCCATGGAATAGGTAAAACCCCATAACCTTTTCCTTCAAAGCCAAGCATTGTATTTTGCTCCAAAGCACTTGTACCATCCACCCATGGAAAAGGAATCCAGGTGACTTCCAACCCAATGGGGATGGACAGCAAGCAGTGGGCAATGAAACCACTCATGTCTAACAGGAACAGTAGCTCTTCAACGGTAGCTCACGAGCAGGAGCTGGTTGGCTTCCAGAGCAGGAATGACTCATAACCAGTTTATGGTTACCTGTAAGACATCATGCCCAGCTCTGGGATCCCCAGGGCCTGGTGTAGCAATGTCTGCTTCCTGAGTTCAGTGAATGGGAAAATGTGCCTCACTCCCTATTGATGAGCATGAATTAATCCACTCTTGCCCTGGGTTGGAGCTAACACCAGCAGCATCAAGCACTCCCTCCTGCTGCATAACAAGCAAGTGTGGGAGTATCCTGGCCTGAAGGACCAGGCATATTAGCCTGACCTGTAAGTGATATGTCTACATCAAAGAAGAGGTGAGAATAAAGCATACACACACAGCCAGCTACAATGGCACCTCGTAAACGTGCCTGCTTGCCTCATTAGAGGCTCTTTATCTGGCAGATGGACTCATTTGCCAATATAAACATAAAGAGACAAACACAGCGCACATAGTGCAGAAATAAAAGCAAGATGAGCCCAGTACATGTGGAGATCCCAGAAGAGCACAATCAGAGCCCAGGAGGACAGACTCAGCCATGCCCCAGCGTAGTTCTCTTTGATTCCTCCTCTCACAGTCTCACTTCAGCCACAGCTACTTGAGGAGGAGATCAAAGACAAAGAGAAGTCCTTCTCAGTGCTCAGTGGGGTCACAGATAGTACATTAGGGCAAGGACTGGGGGAGAAAAGTCTCGCCCACTGTAAGAGAAAATCAGGTTTGTGACCACCCAAGGAACCTGAACACACAGAAATCCATAGGACCTGGCAAGATGCATTCCCAGCATCCTGAGAGAATTGGCTGATGTAGTTGCCAAGCCACTCTCAATGATATATGAGAAGTTATGGCAGTCGTGTGAAGTCCTCAGTGACTGGAAAAAGTGAAACACTGCACTACTTTTTAAAAAGGGTAGAAAGAGGACCCTGAGAACTACCGACCTGTCAGCCTCACCTCTTTTCCTGGAAAGATCATGGAACTAATCCTCCTAGAAGGTATGCTAAGGCACATGAAGGACAGGGATGTGATTCGAGACAGCATGGCTTCTCCAAGGGCAAGTACTGCCTGACCAACACAGTGGCCTTCTATGATGGAGTGACTGCATCAGTGGACAAGGGAAGAGCTACAGATGTCATCTATCTGGATTTCTGTAAGACTTTTGACATGGTTCTCCACAACATCCTGCTCTCTAAACTGGGGAGATACAGATTTGATGGGAGGATGGTTCAGTGGACAAGGAATTTGTTGGATGGTAGCATCCAGAGGGTAGTGGTCAATGGCTCGATATCTAGATGGAGAGCAGCGACAAGTGGTGTCCCTCAGGGGTCTGTACTGGGACCAGTGCTGTTTAATATCTTCATCAGTGACATAGACAGTGGGATCAAGTGCACCCTCAGCATGGGGGCTTATGAGAAGGATGGGAACAAACTTTTTAGCAGGGCCTGTTGCAAAGGGACAAGGGGTAGTGGATTTAAACTAAGAGATAAGATTTAGACAAGATATAAGGAAGAAGTTTTTAACAATGAGAGCGATGAGACACTGGCATGCTTTGTCCGGAGAGGTGGTAGATGCTCCATCCATGGAAACATTCAAGGTTGGGTTGAATGGTGCTCTGAGTAACTTGATCTAGTTGAAGATGTCTCTGCTCGTTGCAAGGGAGAGTTGGACTAGATGACCTTTAATGGTCCCTTCTAACCCAAACTCTCCCATGATTCTATGATCAGCCTACACTGTTGGTTGGAGCAAGGCTATGACTTTGCTCCCAGGCTGACTCTGTGGTGTATTGTCTCCAGAGGAGTAGTTAGCTCTGTCTTCACTCTCAGTCCACAGCTGGCCCTCACAACCCAACATGCTTGCAACAACAGAGCAGCCCATGTGGGCCATGATTCCTAGGAAATTTGCCAACACGACACGTAGGCCTCCTGGCCTCTCACAGTGAGATGATAGAGGATGTAGAGCCCCATGTCAAAGCCATTTCCAGCAGCTCGCTGCCAGCAAGAGCTGTGCTACAGCTGTGTCTCCATCCAAATGCTGCTCTAGGTCAACACAGTGAACCCCTTCCAGATACGTATGGAGTTCCCACTCTTCCTTGGGATTGGGAGTGCACAGTGTAGGGAATAAGGCTTATCCTTCCAAGTCTTTTGTCCCACATTGCAAGCCTGATGTATGTATCCTATTTGCTTGATTTCCTGGTAGGACTTTCCATGCCAGCACCCCAGCTGGCCAGCCGTTCCCCACAGCCAGCTTGCACATTTCTCCCAACTGCCTCTCTCCTGGGTGTTGTGTGCCACGGTTATTTTGAGACTCAGAACATCAGCCCATGAGTGGTGAGTGAGCTCTTTTACTCATCTTAAGCTCCCAATCAGGTTCTTCAATGTGTGCAGGCTCTGGAAGAGCTCTCAGGCTGTTTCTATGAAGCAATATCTGCCTGGTTTTAGCTATGTGTGCCATCGGCCTGCTGGACTCTTTATAAAAAGGGAGGGATTTCCCACCCTTTACTGCAAACTTTCACTGCTGGCAAGGGTACTTTGGTCTGGGCAAGATGACCTTGGAGGGGATGGCTCTGTTCTTGATTTCTGAATACCGCTGACTCTTTGAAAGACTGGGTTTGCTGCTGGGTCTATGCCCTTGGAGCAGCAGCCCTTACCCAGCTAAATTCAGCTGGGGGAATTCCACCTGTAAGACCTGCAAGTAAGGGCAAAGACATCCTCTGCTTTGTCCCTGTCAAGTTTCTGCTCCCCAAGGCCTTGCTTTCTCTGTTGGTAGTTCCTGCATGCAGCGGCAAGTCTGCTCCCCATGTGTTTCGCTCAAGCTGAGATGCCCACACATTTTTTCCATTGTGAACCTGGCTACATCTCTGCCAGCTCACGCAACCAGCTATTGTTAAGTAATTGTTTGAGTCATCCACTGAGCCCACGCCCAAAGCAGGCTTTTCAGATTTGACACATGGGAGATTCACTACTGTTGGTGTGGCTTTGGGGTACTCTGCCTCCTGCCTCCTCCCAGGGGGGTGACAGAAACAGCCTGGAGACACTCCAGATGGGCTAAATGTGGCCATTTTCACGCCCGCCCTTAGGTTCCCGGCTGCCAGCCACCACCAACCCTTTTCTCTCTGTAACAGAAACTTAATACGATACAGAAAGCAACCCAGCAGATTGCCCTCATGCAGGAGCTTACATTTGCATCCCAATGTTGCTAGAGATCAGAGGTCTCCCTTTCTCTCCCTATCCCCGCAGTCATTACCAGGTAATGCAGAGCAAATATCAGAGCTGCTTCCCCCAGCGGTGATGATACCTCCTCCTGATCCCTACTTGACGTGTGGGATTTATAGTTCAATTTATGTTTGGCATGGTTGCTGCTCCCCAACTCCAGCAATTAGAGGATTTGAGAAGTGCATTGTGGGGCCCTGATTTTTCATATGGTCATTCTGGCTGACACCACCCTTTTTACCACCTTTTTACATACACAGCCAAGACACTCGGCACATTTTCAGAAGAGAGAAGATTAAAAACCCAACCAAAAAAAGCCCAGAAAAAAACCCCAAAGTGAATTACAAATTTTTTTAAGGCTAATACTTTATAGGGCTAGTATGCACAGGCCTGGGGCCTTCAAGATAATATAATCTAGTACTCGGAGATCCCCTGATGAAAGGCACTATATATGCAAAGTGCTTTATAAACATTAATTAGTTAATGTTGAAAATTTTGCCGGGAAAAAAAAAAAAAAAAAAAACAGAAAAAAAAACTACCCAAAACCCCCCTTCCCACCCTCCCTCTAGTCCCTAACTCTACAAAGTTAATGATTCTGTGTGTGGAAACTTAGAGCATATTTTAATTTCTGTTTACTTCTGGGGAGATGGAAGCACTGGAAGAACTTTCATATACATTATGCTTCTGCAAGCGTTGGTAACATGGCTGCTTCTCCTATTGTGTGATTTAAGCTTCATGAATGAGGGCACCTCGACATCTACAGCATAATCTTGACCACAGTGTTTGCAATAAAACTGCCCAAGCTCTGCTGGCTCAACCCTTCATACTCTGTAATCACCAACCAACCCATATATGAAGGTCTTTGCGATGATAACTTCCATTCCAGGTCAGCTTTCCAAACCTTGGGGAATCTCAAGCACGGGGCAGCTGGTTTCAGTGTCACCATATAGCTTATGCACAGAGAGAAATGAACAAAGTACTACGCTTGTTAGTTAATGCAATAGGAGGGAAACTGGACAGGCTGAAGGATAAAGAGCTTGTAGCTTGTTGCATGTAGGTTTAGATTTGCCTGAAGCCCTCATCTGCACTGGTCTGCTGGATCCCCCCAGCAGAGCAAGCAGAGCTACTTTCCACCACAGTCTGTCCTGCTACTTCAGAGCAGCATGTTCACCTCTATGCTTTGCAAAGTAGGCAACACTCTTCCCCACAAAACCTTCTTTGCATCCTCAACAAGGCCCTTTCAGGCTCTACTCAGTCCAAGCAGGTCTGTACCATGTACCCTCCTAACACAAACCACCACACCAGCTTGCCTGGCTATGCCTACTCTAGACTCATGTCCATCAGAAAAGACCACCAGGTCCCTTGATGCACAGCCAGGATGGGTCATCACATTCCACTGCTCTCCTCCCAGCTGAAAGGGCAGTGGAGAACCTGAGGGAAGCAGAGGCGCAGATAAACTTTCTCCCTAAAAAGCTGGTGGTATCTTCTGAAGCCTGTTTCCCCCATTTGTCCTGTTTGAACCCCAATCTCAAACCCATACCTGTTGACCCAGATACTGGAGTAAGTGTGCTTGATGGAGCAGGTGAAACTTTAATGATGGAGTCTCAGAATGCAACCTTCTCGCCGCAGCGTGATGTGGCCCAGCAGTGATTTTCAGGGCTGGGTCACTCAGGTCCCCATGGCAGTGCCCAGATGTAGGGAGCCCCTTTGTCACCTTCTCTGCCAGCTGGTTTTCTGCACGTGCCCGCTCCTTTCCTCAGCACCCACAGCAGCCAACAGTGCCTCGCTGATGGTGGCCCTCTGGTCCAGCACGCTTTCGTTTTCCTGGGTCCTGTGCGTCTCCAGGGCTGCTCCGGAGAGCATTTTGGCTCCCCACGACACCACACTGTGAGACATCACCCAGTCCAGTTGCTGCCACCTCCAGGCATAGTCACAGTTTGTCTGAATCTCCGACTTGGGTGAGATGTCTTGGTAGAGTTTTGCCTGTACACGAACACAAGATCAAGCTAGTGGAGAGCAATCGCTTACACACGTAGTTAATACAGATATGCCTGAATGAGCTAAGCTACACTTTCATCTTGTGCAGTTAAAGGTGTTTAATTTTAATCTTGTGTCAATGGGGAGGGGAAAAAAAATGGTATGAAGTTCTAATAAATAAATCATGCCACCGAGTGCTCAGATCAGCACATCCTTGCTAGAAGCAGTACAGAAAAAGTCGCCTTCCAGCACTGCAGACTGCTTTAAAATACCCCTTCAAATAGATGTTGCAAGCCAGGGATACACCAGTGCTGCTTTGTTGACTTCACATCATGAAACATTTGCCATTCTGAGGGTATGCAACACTGAGGAAGGAGAAAAATGTGAAAAATTCAGCAGTTTTTGATGTTCGACTTGAAAACTCCCGAAGACCTCTGATTTTTTCCGAAATCATTGTGCCTGGCTGCTCTCAGGTGCACCACGCTGGGCACCTGCCAAGGCAGCCGCTGAAATTACGAGTCTGCTCAGAAAACCTAGATGGGAGATTGCGATGGAGGAGACTGTCTGCGCTGCTGTTGCTGAAGCTACTGATTCTTACCTCCTCTGTTTTTAAATTATTTTGCGGCATTCTTTGCTCTGAAGAAGACAACTGGAAATTTAAAATGCGAGAGATGCCTTTTGTAGTGCAACAGGCAAAAGACTTGATTTTCCTGGGATTTCTTGGATGCTCAGACCCTGGTTAGGCTCCCACGATAGCAACTAGCACAGGGAACTGTTGTGTCTCAGTCAGATGCTACCAATTTCACCAAAGCCATCCGTCTGTGCCACAGCAGAATATGTATTAGGACAAAAGCTGTTTACCACCCACTGATGAGCTTTTATGTGTAAAACGTTCCTTTCACTCTGTGCTGAAGCAGACACTTGCTTTGATAGTTATATGAAAAAAAAAAAAAAAAAAAACCCTTAACCTTGCTTCAGGATATTTATAACCAAAACATGCAGAATTACTGCAACATAAAGTCTGCTTCACTGAGTCTTGCTGATTTAAAAAGGACAAAAAAAAAAAAGAAAAAGAAGGTTAATACAATAAAGAAAAAAAGACAGATGAGTACACCGAACGCAGTTCAGATCTACAGCACTATATTGTCCCAGCGATGCCACCAATTCAATTTAAATCCTAAGGAAAAAGCTAATGCTATTGAAGCACTGAAAATTAACAACAGCCCTGGCCTTGTACATCACCCCTCCACGACAACCGGCACATCAAACACCTTCACTGCTCTGCAGCACGGAGACAGTGCAGAGGAAAAGTAGCATGAAAGTGAAATGGTTTCTCGTCCTCTGCCCTGCCAGAGGCAAATGCCAGCTCTCGCTCTTGTAAGCTGTAAGGCGAGGCAATCTACAGCGTTAGGGAGAGAAAAAGAATACCACACTAGCAGGCAGGCAGGCAGGCAGAATGAGACAGAGGTATTTTTAATTGATGCTAGACGAACATAAATAGATGAGGCTGGCGCTGAGCAGCACAGCCCTTTTTCTCTCTTCTCTCTGCCATGTACCCATGGTCCCGGGCTCATAACCAAAGGCCAACATGACATCAGAAGCCCTGTGGTGTTTTGCCTTTGGGCAACAGCCGGTAAAACTGGTTTCATCTGGCAGATGAGCGTGTGAGCTGAGGTAATTGGTGTGTTCTTTTCTGCCTCAGATTCCTTATCTCATCCTGAATATTCCCATAACCTCCCTTTTTCCAGCCCTTTTGTTTCTCAACAAAAAAAATATTTACATTGAAATAAACAGTGGGAGTCTCTAGATCGCATCTCAGGGAGACACAGGTGCTGGTAACTTCACAACAATGAGCAG
Organism: Nycticryphes semicollaris; assembly: GCA_013400055.1. Lineage (NCBI taxonomy): Eukaryota > Metazoa > Chordata > Aves > Charadriiformes > Rostratulidae > Nycticryphes > Nycticryphes semicollaris. Next base: position 90,083 of record VXBJ01002934.1, read on the forward strand.
CACAGTGACAGCTGCAGAAAAGATAAGCTAGAAATGGGGGGACTTTTTCTAGTGGGTTGTCTCCCACTAAACAGAAGGGGGTTGAACAGACACCATTTGATAAAGGAGCCTCGCTCGAAACAGCTGCTGCTCCATTTTTCTTTCACTCCTGAGATCGGTTTGGATTATTTCTCTGTGGTGTTTCGCAACTGAAGAATAAAAAAACCCATCTGAATGTGATGGGAACACAACGTGTAGGTTTCTACAAACCAAGGCTGGAAAGAGCCAAGGCTGCCTATTTCCAGGGCTGATTTAGCAGTGCTTTGCCAGCACAGCCATCCTAGGCTATGCAGAGGTTGAGTGGAAGCCCTCACATCAGTCCCTGCTTTGCTGGCCGAGGAGAGCAGGGTCACAACACAAATCCTGCCAGTAAAAGCATATTTTCTACTATATCCCTGAATGTACCTTATAGGGGGTGTGTGTGTGTGTGTGTATGTGTTCAGTTAGATTAGCTATGTGACTGAGGGGCCTCACCCAACACAGCTATTGGTTTGGGCTCATCCTAGCATGTCTACAGGATATACACACTCAGAAGACTACCATAGGGCAGCTCCACAGTCAGGCAATGTGTGTGTAAGCTGGGTGCTGGGACAGACATTTCTGGCTTGCCTGGAAGATGTGAACTTCTACGAGCTGCCCTGGAAAGAAGTTGGAAGGCAAAAGATTTTCTCCTTCCTTCCAAACATAGTACTGGTAAATATAAATGTAGCAGAAGGACTGGGCATGGTGCCAGCAGATACTCGCTGGAGGTAAGGTCCCTGCTCTGACATGTTGGATCAAACCAGGTAAGATGCTGCCTCCATCATCTGTAACATGAGGAAATGTGGTCTGCTTTTCAGACACATCATTCTTTCTACCGACAGGTCCCAGTGGAGCTGGGGGTGCTGTAAGCATGGAGTAGCTTGAGAAATCTGGCCACAGACAAACCCAGAGACTTAGTTTTAGCCTCTCATGTTGTTTCTCCCCTGCTCCCTTGGAAATCACTGGTGAACCTTCCCATTGAAGTTGAGCTGGACCCCAGGTCTGTCAGCCCTGGCCTATATTAAGAGGGAGAAGAAAATGCAGATCATAAGATACATTTAACCTGCTGAACAAGGCTAAAACACAAATCTAGTGGTTATGTTAAACAGTCCAAATGAAAATTATCCAAATGTACAGGATTATAGGAGAAGAAATGAAACAAACGACTGGAAAGAGATGATGAAAAATGGGTTAAGAGAGGAGGAAGATCTAAAAGGTGGGAAAATCCACTCTAGGATGAGGGAGAGGCCAAAGAAGATGTGAAAGCAGGTGACAAGTGCTGGAATGTGGGTATGAAACACAGGAGGTACTGGGTGCAGGAACAAACACAGGGGCTTTAACATCAGGGTATAGGCTGCGTCAGTGACGTGAAGAGACACCCCCAAGGAGTACCTCCAGAGAGGCTGGAAACTGCCTGGGCTGTTTGTGGTCTCTCTGGAAAAAGACAGAGGATGTAATGAGGCAGGGAAGGAATGAAGGGGGGTCCACCTGTCCTGCCCACCCTGCCCCAGGCACCAAGCCCAGGCCTTTTCTTAAGCCCCTCCCTCCGGGAGTCACTGCATTTTCTTGGGGGGCTTCAGGGCTTCCTGCAGAAGTGAGGAGCACGGGGCAGGGGTGTGTGGTACAGCAAGAAGCAGGGCAGTCACAGGTGGGTCCTCCACTGTTGAGAGGTAGCTGAGTTAACCTGAGAGGGCAGCTCTCCCCGCAGCCCCAGCCCCATAACTGCTGGGCAGCTCAGGGACAGCACACCACGCTCCCTGGCCACCAGGTTTCAAACCAGCATATGAAGCTGGGAGCGCAGTTTCGACCTCTCTTTCTGTCCCTGTCCTCTCTCTTGCACTCGAGAAATTTATGGCTGCAGTTTTGCCAGGGTGTTGGTAGCAGAGCAACATGCTCCCCCCCTGCTTCCCCTTCCCTTCGGTGAAATACTCACCCTCACACCGCTTTGGCAAAGAGACAAAAGCCTCAGGTTCAGAAAACACATTTTGGACTTTTAAGAAGAGCAAAATGAGACAGCTGCCCATTGTGGGAAATTTAGCTTAATGTGATACTGAATTCAGCTGTGTAATACACCCAGATGCTCCAGCAGCGAGTGTATTAAAAAAAAAATATCTTCAATAAATAATGGAGATGTGAATAGGGTTTTTTTGTTTGTTTCCTTTTTTAATGAAAATGGCAAAACAGTAATTTGCTACTGTACATCTGCATCAGTTATTTAACATGACATCTTGCAGTAGTAATAATCCATCAACATCCAGCATTACATATGGATTCATAAAAAGGTTTATGCTTGTGTTGGTGCATTTGCTGTCTGCCAAACCAATTATATACATTTTACAATAAATTATACATATTGAACCAGGAACCTGCTGTGTTAATTGCTCATATTTTTATAGGGGAAAAATGTGGTCATGGAGTGATTTTTCTTTTTAATCATATTGAAAACATGGCAGAAGAAGATGCTATGTTTTCAGTTTTTCAGAGCTGAAAAATCAGTATTTAGCCCTACAATCAGTAAAACAAACCAAAAAATCAGGAAGAATGAACTTTGAGAGTGCTTCTCGCCCACCTTTCCTTTAAGCATCCCTGTCTTAGCTTGGTGAGAGATGGAAACACACGCACAATTTCAGTACTGTGAGTGTCTGTTGAAACAAAGACTAAACTTCTACTGTACTAGAGATACCCCGAAATGCTTCCTCAAATCAGGGCCCCACAAAGGAGCTGTGAGGAGCGCTGGGTCTACCTTTCTCAAAGCTCTGCTCTTCATTTGTTTGTTCTTCGGCAACAATGTCATGTAATTACGAGCTGCAGCTTTGCTGTTCACAGACTTTCTATGACTAACATTTTAAATATAGTTTATTACATCAAGCTCAGCGCTGGCACCCGATGGTTTTCAACCCCCGTTAGGACTAAATCCCAATTCAGTTTCCCACTGAAAGAAAATGTTGTAAAAGATCTCTTTCAGTTGAAATAAACAAGAGGATAGAATTAAAACCCCAGATAATATGACAAGGGGAGGAAAACCAAATGAAGTTTTACTTTTAAGAAGATGCAAGACAATTGTGATGCTCCAGAAATAAACAGTGTAACTTAAGAGTGACACTTGGAGGAAGAAATGCATTTGTGGCTTCTCTGGATCTCTGAGAAGTGCAAGGAAGCATGAAAGACTTTTCCCAGCTGTTTTTAATTTTTGAGGCAGCCTATTCTGTTTCTGACACTGCTTGAAAGGCTCTGTTTTTATTTATGCTTGGCTTATGAGAGTTCCTAGTTGGCACTTCGGAGAAGAGCTCTTCCTGCAAGAGAGTATCATCAACTTTATCCTACTGAGTGGAGCAGAGAAGGTCTCCTTTCCTGCGCTTCCCAAAGCAAACCTTTCCTCAGGCTCTGCCCTGCCCAGTTTCTTTCAAAATACTATTGAATGCCAAGGTGGGGAAATGGACAGACACAGAGTGCATATTCATTTTCTAGAAAGACAATCATGTCTTAGTGTAAATAATGGCTGTTTCTGAAAAAAAAAAAAATATATATATATTGTTTCTATTTCTTTTGATGCACTTTCTAACAATCCATAGCATATTTTGGGCAAGACAGAATGAAGTGATGGCCAGGCAGAAGATTGACTTTGTAATTAGTGTACAGATGGTGTCAGGAGAAAGTAATAAGAACATAATTTGCAACAAAACAGGCTCTTTCAGGATACCTTTTCTTTTTGGCCAGCATAAAGTGGCTGACCTGTATTTTTTTGTTGCAGTAACAGGTGTAACAGTTAAGTTTTTCTTTAAAGACTGAAAGCAAACAAGATAATTTTCTCCTCCATGGACATTCACTCAAATGACTGTCCTTCTCTCACTCTGGTATCCTAAGGAAAAAGTATGTGTTAATCACTCTGTGCACGCACAGTTTGGTTTCCTTCGGTGTTTATCAATCCCACATTTTACCGTTGCTACCTTGAATTAACAAGTGGCACAGACCTAATACAGACTTGCCAGTGATGATAAACACTTCACCTATGACGCTGCTGTTAACCTGTTTTGATGATTTGTGGATTCTTTTTCCCACATTAAGACCCTTTCTTGTTTGCACAGCGTTCTTCCTTCCATACTCTACTTCCACCCTTGCAGAGCTGAGCTTGCACTGCAGCATAGCAGGACCAGGACCCAGGGCACTGTGCCCTCCATCCAGCTAACCAACTACTCAAGCAAGCACTAATTGTCACTCAGGGACACAGCTAGCCCATCCCAGCAATGGCCTCCTCACACCCCTATGTGCTTTGCCAGCACCCTCACCCCCTGGGAGGCCCCAGTGCCTTTCCACAACAGGCTTTGATGCCCTTCTCTGGTCTGCTTTCCCCGGTGTAATTTTTTTAAATGAGCCTTGCTGGTTTATTCCATGTGCTGGGAGCAGCAGGCTTACAGTAACACTGCTTCATGCTGATAGTGCTTCTCCTGGCCTGGACACACACTTCTGCAGCCAGCACTCTGGAAATTTTGTGCACTACTAGTGTGTTGATCTGTAGAATGAAGAGGACCTCGATGGTGCCAAGCAGGGCAAAAGAGCCACATTTCACTCTCCCTGACAAACCTTTCAGATCTCAGTCAGTCCAATCTTCTTGGAAGCAACAGAAAAACAGAAGTTGAGGTTTGAAGGGATCACTGAAGATCGCCTTGCCCTTCCCCCCCAAGCTCAAGCAGGGCTACCTTGAGCTGTTTGCCCAGGACCATGTCCAGATGGTTTTTCAGGACATCAAGGCACTTGGTGGACCTATGTCTAGAGGATTGTCTGAGGGTGAAGCAGGGAGTTAGGGACCCAAGACACCCTGCTGCCATTAGCACTCCTCCCACCCCTGGAGCCTGGATATTCCCCAACAGCGGGTACAGGAGCTGCCCCAGCCCTCCGCTCTCACTCACTGCTGGGAGGTTACAGCCAATTTTGGGCTGGTCTCTCCTCACCAGTGCTGCTCTCACAGCACTCACTCATGCAGCAAGGTCCAGCAAGCTGAGGAGGAAGGACACCATTAAAAGGGTCCCCTTGGTCACCCACGTCAATCGGCCACCACATCTGCTGCGCAGAGCAGTAGATGAGACCGTGCCAGCTGAGAATGCTGCAACAAAAGTAAAGCCAAGGCAAATACCAAGGACAAGTAAATGCCCTAGTTTTTAATGACATGCATTGCAAGAGGTGGTTCATCGTGCATGGCAGCTGATATCAGGCCAATGAGAAAGACAGCAAAAAGCAACAACAAAGGATGTGGAGAAACCTTTAAAGTTAAAAAATAGTGAGTTTTAAATTAAGGCATACTAGCTAAGACATGCTAGAAAAACACTAAGATAAAAAGTAATATTTACTACCAATACATGCAGAAACATTTTTCTTCTCAGCTCCTCATCACAGTATGGCCCCATATCACATCTTTGATAGCTCTCATGGAAGAGATTAGAAAAAGACTCATGCGCATCAGGGAACAGGAAAGAGGCTTCTCCTAAATGCTGTGAGGAATGCAATTTTTTTCCCTAACAAAACAAACTATACGCTATTCTGATTGATTTATTATCTCAGCAGTGCCCTTGGGGCGCAGTGGATATATTCACATTAAGCAGGTAAAGACTTAAGAATAATTTAAAATTGAGAGTTGCAGATCAGATTGATTTCTGCTGTTTTACAGTGAAAAAAAAACAGAAATGCTTTACTAAATTTAGGGGAAAAGACAGTTGTGATTAAAGGTGTCAGTGAGAAGGTGGTGAGACTACATGTGGCAGTGAATTCACTGTCAAGCTGGTGCATGAGCAACGTGATGCAACTGGTTTGGTCTCGCAGAGAAGGTCCTTCCCTCTGAGCCAGACATTCTCCAAGGAGCAACTGGGTGATTTTTCCTTTTCAGAAAGTGGCAGATCAATCAGGAATGAGCTTGAATGCATGAAACCTGTTAAACCCACCAAGTTACATGCACTGTACTTGATTTTTCTTAAACAGTGTTTCTTTGTACTTCCTCGCTAGCCTTCAAAGTACTCCGAGTGCTCTGCTCATGCCATATCTGGTTTCAGGCAACCAGTGTGGCAGTTTGCCTGAGCTGAGAAAATATGCTTGAAGTCTGCATTCACAGGCGGCTTCAACATCCTAAGGAAAATGCTTTGTTTTTGTAGCCTGAAAGTATGTCACAAACATGAATAGAATTATACGCTCGCTCTCCCTCGCCCTCAATCCTCTTTACCTTAGGAAAAAATTATACACTTCCAATTACAGGGCCAGTTAAAATCAATACAAAGGTGGGAGAAAACAGATCATTTTTCTTATGGAAGTAACTGTTTTCATTAATTTTTCATTAGTCCTGCTTTTGTTGTGCTATCCATCACTGAAGGAGCTGGTATGCAGTAGATTACATTTAGGTTATCTTACATGCTTCCAGGATTTAGTAGATATTGCCTGATAAAGCTGCGAGCTTTATGGCTTTAACTTACATCTATCAATAATGCATCAGAAGAGAATTTTTCTGCGGAACAGCTGTCCCTGAGCCAAGCAGCTTTCTCCTGGAATAGCTGCACTAGTTACAGCTGAGACGATAGCACAGTGTTTAAACTACTCATCTAAAGGCTACAACTGTGAGAAAGAGGAGCAGATGCTTAAGGAGGAAGATAATCCGTGAGGGTCTGAGCTCTAATTTCCTGCTGTTGTCATTTTTCTTTTGGAGAGTTTGAAGCCAGGAGCCAGCTGTGCTTTGCCCTGTCTCAGCAACCACACCTGAAAAGCGTTCCTGCCATTGACCATCCTGGCGCATGTCAGGATTTTGTTGTGATCACTGTATGAACAACCAAAGCTCTTTCACAAATTGCACTGGAATTATTATTTTTTTTTGTTTCCTCCCTCACTCCCGTAATACCTGAGTTCTATGATAAGGAACTAAAACATCAGAAACAGAAAATTATGGTCACTATTGCAGAGTAGGGCCAGAGGAAGGTTATGAAGACAGCAGTAGACCCTACTTAAGGCATGAAAGGTAAAGGGAATTTTATTTATCTTTCTCTCACTTGGGAAGGAATTAAAAAAAATAAATCTCAACGGTACATCAAGCCTACCATGGCTGTGGATTACTTAAGCATATTCAGTCATCTAAGTGATGCTTGAGTAGCTTGCAACTCTCAGTTTAAAAAAAACATGTGTCATAGCACCTCACCGATTCCTGCCTCTTTCTATACTGTAAAAGGGGTTGTGAAAGAGGGTGGCAGCTGAGCGTGACTCTTGAATAGCAGCTCTGCCACCCAGGTGGTTGGAAGCCAAGCCTCTGCAGCCTCCCCAGCTGCAAGATGAGTTTATTGCTACCTTCTTCTCTTACAGGTAGAGAGATGCTTAATTGAAGGTTTGTACAATGCTTTGAAGAGGCCAAGCACTGTGTTAGGGCCAAAACTGTAAGTCTTGAGCTGCCCAGGCAGAGCCCCAAGCAGAAGAAAAACAAACCTCCTGAACCGGAGAAAGTGAGGGAAAGAAACGCACAGCTACTTTTATTACTTATCTGACAATAAATGTTTTTAATGTGAGCTACCCAGAACTGAAGTATTTATTCAGAAGCAGCAGGGCTTAGTGAAATCATGGCTACAGATCTTCAGAACGAGTGTTCACACTCCTGTTGTTTTGTCTCTTCTTTTTGTATTAAGTGTAATTGCTTGGCCGTTAAACAAATGAAATATCAACCATCCGTTGGTGATCCCTGCTAAGCTCCCTGGTTTACACTACAGCCAGAATGAGTTTCGGAGACTTCAGCATGTGGAGTTTTTAAGTCAATGCCCAAAGCGAGATGTGCACTTGACAGGTCACTGCCCTGTCCTTTAGACTGCATCCTAATGGTAAGCAGGCAAGGCCAGCCTTCCCACACTATGTGCTTTCCTCAGGAAAATTAATAACAACACTGACAAGCTACATAATAGGACAGAAACTAGAATACCATTTGTGGTTATAGATGAGATCATTTATCAGTCCAAACTCCAGAGCAGAGAGATAGATCTCCTCCCCTCTCTCTCCCCCTGGACCAGCAACCCAGAGCTGCACTCCAAAGAGCAGGAGACAGGGCTTGCTAGGCTGTGTGAGGGCATCAACACCCCACACTGCCTGAGGGGCACAAACACAGCCCATTCACTCCAGCAATGGGCTCTCTGGAGAGCAGAGCTCATGGACATAAAGTTTCAAAGGGGCTGAAAGAGAAGAGTCTGATCAAACCTCATTTCCTCTAACCTGCAATGGAAAAAAGCTGTATTTTTAGAAGCAGCACACAATAAAGATGATGAACAACTGCTGTCAGTGCAAGAATACTGACAGCCATGCATCTTCTCATAATCCCCAAATTACACTAATCCGTAATTCAGTTCATAATTTAGGTGTGGGGCAAGTTCATCATGAACACAGAGGGCAGAAGATGGGATCCAGCCCATAACATCTGACAACAGTTGAAAAATAATACACTCTTCGTTATTTTAGGGGACTCAATAAGGCCCTAACCTTAAAGATAAAACAAGAAAACGTGGAAAACTTCAGAGACTCGAGGAAAAGTGGGTTTCTCCCCAACTGTCAGAGGACATCTCCATTTCTGGAACTCACCCTTGTACAAAGAGAGGACATTTCGGCAGGTTAGCACTAGGGCTGCCCCCCAGCCATGGACATTAGCAGCCTGGTCACCAGCCAGCAGCGCTACCTCATCTTACAAGGGGATGAACTTTTGTGCTATGTGCCTGCACCTTTTTTGGAAAAGAGCTAGGGATGCGATTTTAGCAGTTTCAGTCTCAAATAAAGGATCCCAAATGCTGTCAGTTTGGGGGTCTTCAATAACCAGATCAATGAGGTAGCAGCCAAAGCCAACACAAGGACCTGATGCAGTGTATTGATTTTTGGTGGTGGCGATCCCTCCAGACCCTCAAGAAACAATAAACCACTCAAACTGAAGTCTGAGAAAAAACAACTGGTCTACAAGCCCTGAGGATGTCTTGGTTTCATTTCCACTGTAAATAAACCTCAGGCAGCAAGAATGCCTACATACAAATACCAGTTGTCCCTAGAAATAATTCATAATACAGAATTCCACAGTCAAGAAATGACAGATGGAAATAAATGCTTTTATTTTGCTGAAAAATTGACCATTGGTCAATAAAAATCCTTTTCTCACCTCCCAAAATCAAACCCTTCCTCCACAAAGTTACCAAAAATGCAAACGTTAAACACACTTGACAAGTCATTTGGGTAATAGTAAAAACCCTGTAATTAGTAGAGCAATCAATTTTTAAAGGTTGCTGCAAAAAATTATGCTCATGAACAAAACGTTTCTCTGAAAATTGAAATCAGTGCCTGTTTAACACAAAGAAAAATAATTGAATGGGTGGCTCAACTTGTCATGTTTTCAGAGGGTAGCAGGTTGTCACCATTGGATTTTGTTACAGATCCTATTGGGCAACAAAAGCCAATAGCTCAGGTACACCTGCCTGTGCCACTCAATCATGGAAATGATTGGCTCGCTTCTAGACATGTGGCAACAGAGAGGAAAAACACTTGCTGCGTCAGGCTACCTGGCCAATACAATAAATTAGCAGCACTTATTTACAAATAAGGAAAGAGAGATTAACCTAGTGACTAAGCCGGAGTTCACTTTCCCCGGAGCAGGATAAATTAACTCAGTCTTCAATGGGACACTCACAGTGGGAAGGTTCATCCAAGGTACCAGGACCCATACTTACGTTACGTAGCTGTTCGGCACATTAAGGAGGCAACAGGGGAAGAATCAAACCCTGGGTCGATGGTTATCACAGAAATCCAGCTCTCACGTTGCCAAAAGAAAGGGTGAAAGGTCAGTTCCTCTGCCTGTGTGTCGTTGTGAGAAGGGGCGTTAGGTGGCATCTGCAATCTCTGCATGCCCACAGCATGCAGCTTCTCCTGCCAGCTGCTTACCCACACTGCTGAAGTACAACGTTGGCAGCTACTGTTCACTGCAGCTCTTCCACTTGTTATTAAATACAGCACCACCGATAGCATAAAATGGAGTCATACTTTTTAATAAAAAATTAGATAAATTTAAACTATTGTACATGTCAAAATTACTAACCTCCAGAAGAGAGCTGACCGCAATCTGGTCCTTCTTGGCTCCCCCCACCCCCCCCTTCGTGGATATATTACTCATTTGTCTGTTGATCAGTTTTTCTAAAGAACATTTTAAAAAAACATGGTTAAAAGCCTCAATTACAAACAGGACTAATCAAATTGGCTCTCTAAAAATCTACATCTAGCCTATTCCTGCATACATTTTTCATCAGCCATTGCTTTTTTATTCGTGACCTCTTACTCCATGACCACACTGTACTTGCAGCAACATTTACATTCAGGGTCTTGGGGTGATTTTCTGACCCCATCAACAAGGAATGTGGGCTTGGTGGGAGGATGACCAACCAGTTGGGGATTTAGGAGGAGCACGAAGGTGTCATCGAGTTGGACAAGTGCGTGCTGAGCAAGCAAAACCACCAGCTGAGCACATCCTGCTGCCTTTGGGATCATATGCCTGTACGTAAAACACAACAACCTGGCAGGACAGACCTGGAAGCGAGAGCACCTTTGGGCTTAATAGACAGTGTAAACATATTCCCAGATACACTGTGGAGACCTCAGAAAGTGAGGATCCACCTGGAAGCTCAGGGAAGGTTTCAGCAGTGAACAGTCTCTGAAACATCACACGGCCTTCTCATATACTCTCAACCCACAAGGACCAGCACCTTTTTCAACATCGCAAATTTCACACCACTGCCAACAGCTTGAGGATCTGTTAAAAATATTTATTTCCCAGGGTTTTAGCTTTCCAACTTCTATGCAAACTAACAACCAAATTGCGGGCAGTAAGAGCAAGCATTTGTTTACTTTGTAAGAGGACTACTTGCTGCTAATTGAAAACAAGCATTTTCAATGGTGCAGCTGTTTCAGTACCGTGAATAGACAGATCAGTGTCACACTCAACATCTAATAACCCGCTAATGAACCTTAATTTTTGGAGCCCCCCTACCGCTCCCCCATTTTCACATTTCAAGAATTTCAAAACCATTGATATGTGCTGCCAGAGACTTATTTGTGTGCCCTCTGACATATTTTAATAAAAACCAGAAAAAATTGTAGCTTTTTTTCTTTGAGTTATCAGACTATATTAAAAACCTTGTTACATGTATTTAACAATTTCTTTTTTTTTTTTTTTCCTTTTCTTAAATAAATAGCAAAGTGTCACCAAAATGAAAGGAACGCCGGCACCATTGTGTCAGTAGAAACTTCCATACTAGGATGAATACACAGTCATATTTGGAATATTGCATAAAAAGATACTTTGGAGGAAAGGTGGTGGCTGCTGGTGTGTTTTAGGTGGTGAAAGCCTCAACCTGTGAACGGTCCGTGCTGTGGCACCTTTGCAAAATCTCACCGGCCTGAACCAGGTGACTGCAGAGGTGGCCTTGGTGAGACTCTGCAAGAGAACAACTCGCAGGACATCATCGTCTTACCGCCCGCTACCAAGAGCGACGCAGCCGATGGCATAACACGAGGGGCTGACTGTCTCACTCTCTAGGCAGAAGAACAGTAGATTTAAAGGAGGGAAATGAACAACATTAAAAACAAACAGGCTGACTAACACTCAGCAGGGCAAGGGCTTGGAGAGTTGAAGCTGCCAACTCCTTAGTCAAGAGGGAAGGATGCAACTACCCACTGTTACGTTGAAGGTTACAAGAACCAGGTGTCACTGCTTTTTTGATGGATTTCCCTGGGCTGAGCTGGTGTTATTTTTTTTTTCAGTCTGACCAACAGCCTCTCTTCAAACTGGGACAAAGCTTCTTAAAAAGGTCAGTGCTGAAGGAAGACCAGCAACCAGCAGCACGCCAGACAGATGCCGCAATGGCTTCTGATGCCTTTAACTCCCTTTTGTGTGGGCAGCGCTGCCTGCCGGAATGTAGTGAGTGAGCTAAATCCCACCTCTCTGCTTCTGTTGGCTTAAACCAGACCCTTGTTATTTTAAACAGAGTTTATTGTATTTAATACATTATAAAATTTGAAAAAAATTGTAGGAAAGCAGCAGATTCAAACCAGAGCATCTCTACCAAATATTAATTATTCCGGCCCCCTTTGAAAAAACACAAACCAAAACAAAAACAACAAAAAAAAAAAAAACCTCATTCAAAAGAAAAGTTAACCTTTCACATCTGTGAGGGCAGACAAAAAGTGTGCGACTTCTGTACAAACTACGTTTAAAATTTCAGTCGACTAGCTTTCCAATGCAATGGGTGGTCGTCTCCTGAACACCTGCCCATCTGCCTCTAAAAAAGACAGACATAAACCTCCATATGCAAATAAAGTTGAGTCAAGGTGTGTACACATTAAAAAGTGGATGGCTGTTTGGCAATGGAAAATGGGTGGAGAGTTGTCTATGTATCCCCCAATGGCAATGGCTTGTATACCGTTAAGTGGGCCCCAATAAGGCCTAGGACACTTAATGGCCATCACAGCACCAACCTCATCTACCACTTTTTTTGTTGTTGCATTTCCTACCCTTTGACATATACATACATATATATATGTACATACATACATATACATACATATTTTTTATATATATGTGTGTTTGCGTGTTTTCTTTTACACCTTGAGGTTATTGTTATTATTACTACTATTCCAAATGTTCCCATATGAATTCAGGTGTGGTCTCTATATTTGATATAAACGTGTCTTTTATTCAATTTTAGTTCCAGGACTTGTTTGGAATCCAAACTGCACATGAAACGTCCCCCTTTTTTTTTTTCCTTCTCCTTTCTCTTTTCTTCTTTTTTTTTTTTTTTTTTTTTTGCATAAAGAAACATGTCCATTTTAGTCCAGAGGCTCTTGCTTTATTCGAATGACGGAGGGTGCACGAGATGTCCTTCTGAGTTCTCGTCTCAGTACGTATTCACTGAATTGGGAAGAGTCCACCCCACCTCCACATGAGCCAACAATCTCAAACCCTCTTTGCTGTAACCTCTCAAGTACCTGCAAAAGAAAAAAAAAAAAAGGAAACAAACACTGGTGTATAAGTAAATAAAACAGACTATTTGCTGTCCCAGGATGACAACTGATGTTTTAAAATGGATCCAACTAGGACACAAAAGTGGTTACACAGACGCATTAACTGGTTTCCTCAGTTTTATTGTATTGGACTGATTTCTGCTGACTTTGGTCACTGTGCAATAAGAGATAAAACAAAAGAAAATACTTTTTTTTTTTTCTTAGTACTGTTAAATACAGATTTCTTCTGTCCATAGAACATGCCTGGAAAAGCTCATTCTCTGCTTCACAAGATTTACAGTACAACAGGGCCAAAACAGGATTCTATAGCAGACATTGGGAGATGTTGAGCAAACACCTCAAGTAAATGGTGATAATGCAGATACTGTGGTCATAATTTCAGAAAAGTTACTATTTTCTAGACACTTAAAACCCAACCATGATGACAAAGATCTGTGGTTACCATTACCTGTGGTAAAACCTGCAACCGTTTAACTTTAATTATGGGACAAACAAGTTCTGCCTATTCACCTTCTTTTCTCCCTTTTCACAACCTGAGTGTATTTCCAGTGGGAAATACAACAGCAACAAGAAAAAAAATAAATGAAAACAAGGAGTCAGGCAGTGCTCCTGGAGCAGCAGAGGGATGCACCCACGCAGCTCACCCAGTGAGTGATGGTGCAAAGGCCTCAGCTCCCAGCACTAGCTCCAGGCTGCTACAAACATGGTCTCCTTCCACACCACTATTTCACTATTTTATTTTAATTGCCTGTATTCATGCTGTTTCACTGTAACTGCGGGGCTGAGGCGTCCTTTTCTGTGTTTATATTCTGTTACTTTTATCTTCTTCTTTCTCCGTGTTCTGACGCCTGGGCTTTCTTCACCTCACCTGTGAGGGAGAGCCTTCCAGGGCTCCACCAGAGTCAGCTGCTATGGCCACCAGCCCCAAGGGGAAGCAGACACCCCTGCACACCACGGGACGTCCAGTGGGAACAGATCCCACTGGGGTTGTGCTGGGAGTGACTGCCGACCAAGTCCCTCCCAGCTATTTCACCAGTTCGCAAATTGGTTTGCACGTGTGCTAGGACAGCAAGGGCAAGCAGAGCAGCAGAAAGCTGCAGACGGTTGGGGTGAGGAGAGGAGCAAGCTGTGGTCTAAAAATGCCTGAAACAAGACATGCCACGTCTTTACATGTATTGCTTCAGGTCGGCAAAAGTCTTTCCAAAATACCTGAGCATGGCTAATTGCAGGGCAGACAAATGTCAAAATGAAGAGGGTGGGAAAAGAACCTCAGAAGCAAGCATAAAACATCTGTGCAATTTTTGTTTATTCTGATCCTTAGCTTTGAACAATATTAGCCAAAATCCCCCAAATATGTCTTAGTGCAAGCCACTGAAAAACAGAGCAGGATAACTTAGGTCATGGAAAAAAATGCAATGGTAGCAATCATTAGGAAACTAGTCCAGCCCTGAGCAAATCATTTAGACTGTACCTCATACTCCAGGTCTACTGGTAGTCCCTGTTCCTCCTCATATTGTTATTAGGGCTGGGAGGTGCTTATGCCCCCCAGAAATGAAAGATGCAGCATTATAAACATGGGATCATCATCCCTCTTGAAGCCTGTGTGTATTTTGCCACTCTGGCTCAGGTTTTTCACATCAGTAAATATGTTTGGCAATTCTTATTTAGTGCCAAAAATGTAAACATCAGGATAAAAGATGAACTTCTAAAGGATACAACTGCTTTGACAACCATCATATGATGTGTGGCTAAATAACCCTCCTTGAAAGTCCTATCTCTTTTCAGTTGTAATCTCACATGTAAGGCTGCTCTAAATTTGCATTAGTCACTAGGACAAAAAAACCCTTTCCTTTCAGCGTGACAACGAAGGCCTGTGAGAGACACAACAGTCCAAGCATAACATGGATTAACTGCATCTTGACAGGTCTAGATAGGTCTCTCCAGACTCCTGTGTTAAGTGCTAGCCCACATGAAATGCCTGGTGAGCCCTCCATATGTCCCTCTGGGAAGGGAGCAGAGCAGAGCTTCTCCACCTGGACAGCAGGACCCAGCAGATGGAAAGATGCCAAGCTCAGCTCAGTCTCTTCTCTGTAAGGACTCACTCATGAGCCTGGAGCATTTAGGAGGTGTTTCTAAACCAAACAGCATCAATAGTGCTAATGACAATTCCAGATGTGAAAAAGTGCTTTCACTCCAAAGTGCTGGCTGTGCAGGATGTGCTAACTAGGTGGGGACAGGTGTGTGAGGTTGGTTGCAAAGAATAAAACAGATGGCATTAAGTTATAATTGTTCCAGAAATTACCTGCTTTTGTCTCCCCGATTTTTTCTTATCAATTTCATAACAGCTACTGATTTTAGATATTGCTACATCATTTGCTATGGCATAATAAAGAGAAAGAGAAAGGTCTTCCCTGAGACCACAGAAACAGATGGGTCCATATTTGCAATAAGCAGATGTGCCAGTGTTGTTGTCACCTCAGCAAGGAGGAAGACTGAACATGTTGTCTTCATCCAAAATAAAACGTATATGGTGATCTTTTCAAAAAGTGTGAGGGAGGTCTTTATCAAATGCAAAAGACCTGGAAAAATGACACACTAGCTTTTAACCACGCCTGTGCTATCTTTCCCCTCTACTGTACCCTCCACATTACACACCTTGCCTAATAGTCTCATTGAAGGGCCAAAGCCCTCCTAGGATGCCTCAGTTTGAGGGGGCTGAGGCAGTCTGGGGTCTTACCATCCCCTCTGACGGTAAGACTCATCAGTGCTCCCTTCTCCATAAGTACTGGGTCCAGTTTCAGGAGGAAGGAGGAGGTGGCTGGCTGTGTTCTACCTCTGTGGAAGGGCAGCCCTCCTTTCAGTGGCTATGACTGCTACAGTTGTATCTTTCTTATGTTAATTTCTCCTTCCCCGCACTTCTCACTTGTTTCACTCAGAATAAGAGACCAAGGCTTCATCTTGTTGCTCCTCTGTTCTTCCTGTTTAGCTTCAGAACTCTTGTGGATTCTGGCAAATCAGAGCATCTTCACAGCTTTGCTCAGGTGAAGGGACGGAGCACAATGCTCTCAACAGCTCTCTAGAGATGTGGCATCTTCCCTCCCTGGCTTGAGATGTCCTTGTGCTCCCTCATCAATCCAGAAAGCAATTTATGACAAGCAAGGAAAGAGACTGGAAAGAGCTTTAAATGGTTGCCCTAATATTCAAATGCCAAAAAGTCTTTCTCCAAATATATGTCTTTATATTGACACAAACATCTACATTCTAAAGCAGGTTTTTAACACTACTGTAGTTTGCTTGCAAAGAGGTTTGGTGGTGATAGGTATAAGTTAAATTGAGAAGGCAGCCCTGACCCACAGAAGTAAATAACTAGCTCAAAGCCTCCAGCTGATTTTGTTCATCAAAATGCCCCAGTGACAGGGAAGAGGGCCAGCCCACCAGCCCCTGATCAGCAGGCTCCCTTCCAAAAAAATACATGCGTGACTTCCTACCTGAACTGAGTTGAGGTGACAGTATCCGTTCAGTGGAAATCGGATAACGTGCGTCGAGTCATGGTTCCAGCCGGCATTGACAGAATTACACATCACGTCACCGATTTCTGGAAACACTTCTTCTATCAATGACTTATCGCCACTCAGTGTAATCCTCTCTCCAAGATCTGGGGCAACTCGCACCACCAGGCACTCACAAGACTTTGAGAAGCGGCCACTCTCCCGGTCCTGTTTCCACCTTTCCATCTCTCCTAGCATGGGCTGAAGCTGGAAATACTTTGCTTCTTCATATAACAAACTGTAGTCCTGAAAGACACATATATTACTGTGCACAATTAAGAAAGAGGCATTGCTAATGTACTGGTTAATGTGTATGGTTATTCAAGCTAATGCTGCTCTGGACCTGGAACCCTTCAACATGGTTCATAATTACTGTGTAGGAAGGTGTAATAAAATAACAGTGCAAGTGAAAAATAACCATCAGCCACTTGAGACAGACTGGGTATAGCAGTGTGTGGAAGGGGAGGGAGAGGCTCTGCTTGCTCAGCTTCCTCCTGCTATGGAATAATCCAGGCAAAAATAAATAAATACTTCCCACTCCCACCCCATATTTTATTCCCTTAGTGATGTCATAGAATAATGACCTCATTGAACAGATGGAACAGAATTCAATCAGGATTCAGAAAATTCATCACGTCTTACAGCAATACTAGCAGGCATTGTAACAGGTATAAGAATGTAAATGAGGGAGCCTGCGATGGCTCTAAGTGCAATATGATTCAGATATTTGCATAATGATTGCATATATTACTGCATTTTAAAAATTAAGTATTTTTTAATACCTCCCCATTTTGCCAACAGTATTGTTTACTACATCATCTCAAGTGCCAGAGCAGAGAGAATGCACTTCTAAGCATAGCCAGTACAGAAGTAATTTAGAGCTCATGATCTGGAATCTGTCTGCTGCAATTTTTTAAATTAAGGAAAAAAAAATATTTTTCCAGGTTTAACATCATAAGACCATTTGGAAAATATTTATACAGAGAAAAGCAACAGATGAGAATTAGGAAAAACAGAGGAATACAATGACAACAACGAAAGCCTGCTAACACTCAGTATGGTCCCTGAATTTGAGCTATAGACAGAGCGCTTTAAGAGAATGGGACAGCTAAATCATGTCCAAACTAATGCTTAAATTTAACGTGCAACCAAAGAGTTGTCTAATCTATATATTTCTAAGAAACAAGGACTGCTTTTCATTTTAAGTGCTGATCTTTTGGATGCCTTAAAGCACAACTGGAAAGGACACCCCTTTGAACATCATGTTGGTTGGGCAAACTTGCCAGGAGTAACGTTTTTAATTTCAGCACAGCTACAGTATATTTATGCGTTTAAAAGGCTCTGCATGTATAACTTCTTAAAAAAGCATGGAAGGTGGCTTTTCCTTCTTCTGTATTCCTGATTACCTTCAGGACAAACGCCAAGAGCAGCACAAAGCCATGCCAAGGCTTCAAAAGAAGAATATGATGCTTATCAGCCAGTTCCAAACTTCTACATTATTCAGAGAGGTCTACCCTTGTCACGCACAGGAGAAGTAAGTATGAGCCTACAGCAGATGCTTCCAAGGTTGCTGCACACACCTATTATGACCCAAACACCTGAAAATCTGTCTCTGATGGGAGGGATAAAAGACACCAGTGTGAACTGCACTAACCCTTCCCCATCACCTCTCCTGGTCAACCTGAATTGCTCTGTTTCCTACAGTGAACTAATGGCACATTCAGCTACGTTGATATGCATTCATTAAGTAACGATAAAGATCCGTTCTGATTGCAACCGCCGTCTCCAGCGCTCTCTTCACTGACACCACAAAAGCACCCACACATCTACAGGAGGATAAGCACAGAACATCACATGGAGTCTGAAGCTCTACCTCTGTGGTGAACTACCACAAATGCAATTTGTTATTCGAAAGAAAAAAAAAAAAGCAGGCTCTTTGATAAAGTTTAAATAATAAATGTGGAGATATTCATCCCTGATTTCTCCAAAACTCCAACATTAAACTTGCAGTATGCATTCAAGAGTCTGAGGGAGAAAATATTCTATGACTTAATACTCAAATATTACCACGTGTGCAGTTTATTTTGTCAATACCGTGATTCCCACACCATTCTCTGAATTTCAGTGTGGGAGTGGAAGCTGAAGCTGCTGCGGTTAGAGGGGAAGTGTAAAAGCAGATGAGAGGGCAAGCAAGCAGCAAAGCTCAAAAGCAGTCAATTGTAACATCCTTTCTGTCTCCTTCAGCATCCTATAACATTTAACTTCCCCAGGTCAAACATGGTGAGGTTGCTCCACAACAGTGGAGCCAGTACAGGAAAATTTAATATTAATGCCACTTCAGGAAAAGCTGAGAGATGCCACTTTAGCATCCCCATGCTTACTTTTGCCACGTACCTGAAAATGAAGACCATAACCTACAAGTGCCCCCGCTATCTAGGGCTCTGTTTTGACTACACATAGGATACTTGCTTTACCAAGGTACTTCCAAAACGCCCGAGTCCCTTGAAATCTCACCTTGAAATCATCAGGAATGAGAAGTTTTGATGTCCTTAAAAAATTCAAGATATATCTGAACATCTGCCCATCTCTGTCAATGAAATAATGCTGCTTGAGACTGTCGAGGACGATGGGCTCCGTGCCATCGAAGAGCCGGCCGATCCTGGAAAGGAAACAAGAGTCGAACGTCAGGGTCAGAACAAGCTGGGCTCAGCGGCCACTCAAACAGCTCCACGCTGCAAAACTTCTCTCTCAATAGCCCCCACCAGCAGACCCTGTCTCCCCAGGATGCACCAACCCCCTTGGATTGACTTCATTCTGTTTTCCCAGGGACTGCACGGTGAGTTTGGAGATTGCACTTGGTAAATCCAGGTGGGGTTTTTTTTGGTTGTTTGCTTGGGTTTTGTTTGCTTTTAAACCCAGTTCATTTTTTGGATGCCGTTTGCTGCAACCAACGCTTGGACTCGCCCAGCTGAGAGGGCAGCCCATTGTGGGCATTTGAAGCTGGGGATACAAAGCTTATCACATTTCAAGGTGAGGTAATGATTTGACAGTAAAAATTAACTGTTTGCAGCATGAATCAATTAGCCCACGCTAAAACAATCAGGAGAAACGCCACAGTTTTTAGAGACCACCCACGGACCACCAGAACCACGCAGCCACCTAAGAGAGCCTCCTCTGCTTGCCAACAGTTCTTGCAACGTCAACCGCTGGGCGCACACAAGTTTTCTAGACGTGTGATCCACAAACCTGCTTTTCTTAGAGCAGCAGGAAGGGCTGAAAACTCTGAACAAACCCTTGCCAAAGCAAGGCGAAATACAGCCTGTGTTTCTACACCAGGGTGTTTGCAAAACACTCCCGAGTCGCTGGTGGTTTCCCACCAGGAGCGGCGGGTAGGCTTGACTTTGTGCGTCCACACGGGCGATGTGGAAGTACCCTGTGATTCTTTCCAACACCAGAACTGTAAACAAAACAGCCTCAAAATAGCTTGCATGCGATATGTCACATAGACACTCTGCACAAAATACTACTGAAGGTCTGGGATGCGATTTCAGAGCCTTTTCACAACCTGTTACACGCTGCAATATTCCACAGATACCGTGTTTTCATTATTTTAATGAAAAGGCTCATTTGTACGTAGCTTTTGTCCCAGTATAACCAATCTGTTTTGGGAACCAACACAGTAAAACCTCTGCATGTTACTGAAGAGCACACGACAGTATCGCCATACGTCAGGATGGAGCTAGGGGCCTGACAGGCACTTTTATTCACTGATCACACTCAGTTTGTGGCATAGGTAAGGTACAAGTCTGTCTCCTCCCAAAAAGCACAGAGCAAGCGCAAACAACAGTCACAGCTCACTCTTCTTGTTTTAAAAGAAGCGAAGAAACAACTATTCCTCACCACCAAGAGAAAATATCACACCAAAGACTCAGAGGTCATCTGCCCTCGTGGCTATGTGAATTGCCCCGTCAGCCAGCAGAAGGGGATCTCCAACAAAACTTCAAGAAGCGTAAGACCCAAGCAGTTCCTAAAGAAGGGGAGATGGAAGAGCTTGCAGTGGGGTTCTTGGGGAACTGCAGAGGGAACTCTGGGTGACCACACACCAATTTACACCCACAGCCATACACCCTCCCTTTGAAAATGGCACAGCCAACCCAAACGGAGTTTAAAGTGGTGTCTGTGCCTGTATGAGGGACCTTGGTAGTACACTGAGTGATATGTTGTGGATAGAATACAAGTCTCATCTATTCTTTCTCATCAGCTAGGAGAGATAAGACCAGGAAAGATATGAAGCCCCATTAACCTCAGCTGACCATTTACAATTCTGTAGGAAACGCCTGAACTCATTTAAGTCACATGAAATCTGTAACACATAAAGAATTGAATACATTTTGCAGAATCAGGTACAAGATATTTTTTTCAAAGCCATCCCGTAGAGCAATTCAAGCTTTCTTCCTTGGATACTTGTTACTGCCTGCCCTGCTGCTCAAAATTTAAGCTGTGACAGGCCATATAATACAGGTTCCTGTTCACTAGGTGGACGAGCAACATTTACATCTTATATGGATGCACTTAGCATTTAGAATTAATTCTCCCCTATACTCAAACATGTCATCTTGGAATCTACCATGGAACTCACACACAAAACACATATATTTGGCCAAGTCAGTCATTACTGGAATGTATAATGGTAATTGGGTTCTGCAGCATTTTCCTAGTTCTAAATTACTACTATAATTACATATTTTAAACCTCTAGGCTTTTTGTCTTCATTTTATTAATTGTATAGGAGAAGAACAAGATAGTATCAGAGGACGGTGCCTTCTGACAAAACCATAATGCTGACAAGCACACACAGCCAGCAGGAGTGCTACCTGGGACCTGAAAGCCTTTGAGTCTAGGCTGGAATAGTGACCAGCAAGTGCTGCCTTAGTGCACTCCTGCTTTGCAGCAGCAGAAAAAAACCCAAGGAATTGCCAAATCCCATTTCCCCTCCTATTGACCCCCAAGATCACCTTGCAATACACAACTGCACTATCACATGTTAGAATGTTCTTGGAAGGGCAGGCACCCAGTACAAAGACCCCTGTAAACAAAAATTAAAGCCTTTTTCCTTTTCAGATGGAAAAAGTCTAGAATCCAGCTTCTTTCACGTGGCCTCTATGGAAAGACTCGAGATAATACAGCACCCAAATCTGGTGACATGGTCCTTCTAAGCTGCATTTTCTACACCCATCAGGAAAGGAGACTGAGCTATGCCAGGACCTGGGGAAGGACCAACAGCTTCACCCTCCCACCCTCTCCTCCACTCTTGGGTGCCCAGAAGCACAGTGGCAAGCTCTTGGCTGTGCCTTGCTTTGCAACTTTTCTATACAACAATATTGGAGTAACCATCCTCCATGTCACCTATAGCTCCAGTGTTACTCCTGCTTGGTCTCACACTGCAGTTTTAAGTGCTTAAGAGACAAGAAGGGACTGTTCAATCACACTTACTATAATTTCACTTCCTAAGACAACATGAATGATGTTTTTTCCTTCATCTCCTTCTTGACAATGTTGGCTGATGATTGACAAAGGTAACAGGAGAGTGCTTTAAACGAGGCTTGCAAAGCAGGCTGATAATTATATGTAGAATTAGCCAAATATCAAGGGTAAAGGATAAGAAAATGTAGTCCATTTACAAGAAAATGTACTTCAGAAATATTTAATTAAAACTAACAGGCTGGAATTTTCTGTGTATCAGGAAAATTAATGTCCCATGGGTTGAAAGTACGACCTCCAATGGGTAATAATTAATGTCTATGGCTTTAAGTATCATATTCCACTGTCAGAAATTGAATGCTTCGAGGACTGAAAATACAACCAGTGGAAAATTCAGCTTCCGTCACAGAATTTGGTTTTACTTTAAGGACACAAAACAGGTACAGCTGCAAGCCTGGTTTTAATGAAGGGAGAAAACAACGGGATAGAGAAGTGATCGATGTTTTGCTTCCATAAAATACTGTAGGGATCCTTCTCCCCACAGACCAGCACTCCCATACCAGCGTTTCTAGACCAAAAAGCTAGCATGGGAAGATGACATTGCATACAGGATTTTTCACATTCTTCAGACACAAGTCCTGTTTGTCAAGTATAAAAATATATACTCAGTCTGCAGTAAACCTGTATACATACTGTAAATGTTTATAACCTTGCTCTCTCAGTGTATAAGTATTTCTATATATTATTATACACATAAAGAGAAAGGCTTCCTTCCAGTATATTCTACCTGAGTTAAGAATTTAGGAAAGCAGCAATAATTAGGGACAAGATGGCTAATACTAATTAAGTCAACTATTGCACAATTTAACACTAAGAAAAATGACATGGTTCCACAGATTGTTTTAGAAGCTTCAGTTGACAGAGCTAAAATTCTTCCCTTTTGTCATCAAAGAGATACAAGGAACTTGGAAAAGCAGCAAGCCTTGGTGTCTGTAAGCATGCAGAATACTGCTTTACTTTCAATCTAAGGTAGAAATAAACCTAGTGGGTTTTTTTCTCTCCAAGAAAACACAGATTCCTTATTTTTTAATATATTCAGTACATTATTCTCATATTATTATAATTATCAGAGGACAAAATCTCAAAACTGAGGATTTTTTTTACAATAAGCTATTTTCAAGGGTTCTAAGTTGTCAGCTCTGTGCGTCTTTTGCAGAACAACAAAAAGGGAGGAAAACTCCTAGTGTTTAATAACCCGGCAGAGGGAACTGTGCAGCAGGACAAACATCAGCGATGCCCTGGCACCCGCAATCCCACGCTTGTGGCAGGGCAAGAAACTGCCTGGGAGTCCACCGAGATCAGGTGTTCAGTGGCTGGCAAGGGTAAAGCACTCATGAAAACACATCTCTCTCCCTCCAATAATGAATTGCATGGGGCGGGGTGGAAGAGAAGTATTTTAGTTGAAATCTTACTCACGCAGTTGAAGCCGCTGTGGCAAAGTCAGTAGGGGTTTGGCCCTTAAAAGAATAAGTGAATGCAAGTTTTACTGCCACATCATTACATTTATGTGGCCAATGGGAATGCTTATTTAACTCTCTGGGGTGTGAGGAGACTGAGCTGGAATAGGCTTTCACATTATTTTTTTTCTCTGTGACTTTTTAGTCCACGTCGCCCTTATTAATTTCTTTTCATTTTCTTTTAAATGCTCAAAGGCAATTTGCATAAGAGCCTATTATAAATTAGATCTGTTTAATGGTATGCTCATCTCATGGCTATTTAATTTGACTTCCTCGTATGTCTAAATTATATAATTTTGCACTGTTCCCTAGAAGCGAGTACGTTTGAAGAGGTATCCAACACCAGGGAGAAATGCACCCAAGTGGAGAACGATGAGGTTTCAATTCTTTTTTTTTTTCCGAGGACCACTTTAACGGTAACAACCAGCTCCTCTTCTTTGAATGCCCCACGTCATTTGGATCCACAGCGACTGAATACCTAGCAACCTTTATAACTCTGCATAACAAAAGTTGGCTCATAAACATGATATAACAGAACACATTTGCAATTTTCAGGAACATATATTATGAAAACCGCATTTTAACCAAATACCCTGTTGTAATCTCTTACTCTCAGTGCTATTATAATATGTTCTTATCTCTTCCTCCTTACATTTAATTTAAGGTTTCATGTCCGTGAGTCTCAGGAATTCCTTGGCACAGGCAGTTCCTATATTATCAGAAGAAGCATGAATACAATGGTTATAAAGCAAAGGTAACAGGAGAAAAATGTATTAAAACCTAAAATCTCATTAAACCTTCTATAGCAAAGGTATTTATGTAGGAGCCAAAATGACAGAGCAAGAAGGATGTACTGGAGGTGGTATTAAAACACCAGTTCTTAGGGGACTTACAAGAAAATGTTACATGGCATTTTAAAGAGCAGACAAATCCCAGATACCAAGTAGAAGGATGTCAAACCTTAGCGGAAATATTTGCTAAAGATTGAAGAACTGAATCATTTACATGGAGATAATTTCAAACATCTTAAGATTGTTATTTGAGCACGGAAGTGAAAGAAAAGTTAAGGGCAAGCTCAGAGGGCTAGTAAAACATTTAGAAGAAATTGAGATAGACAAGAAGTGGTGAATAGTCTTAAATGCAGAGTAAAGCGTGTGAGAAGCAGATGGGAAGGATCTGAAATGACAAGTGAGGTGGTATCATCAGGGAACGCATCAGAGACAAAAATAAGAATAAAAAAAGAAAGAAACGTGGGATTTGCTATAACCTGCCTGATCAGAGGCAGCACCAGGAGCAGAGATGAAAGCAAAATAGACATATTACAAAATGAACTAATAGTCATTGGATCTAGCCCACACGGACAAGTCGACATGTTAACTGGAAAAGAATAAGTTGCACAACACTGTGCAGTCATGTTGCAGGAATGCTACTTACAAGAGAGTGAACTACAGCTTTCTACGCCACAGATGAAGGTAGAGATGATGAGATGTGCAACTAAATGACAGATGAGCAAAAGAGGTCACAGAAAACACTGGGGTGAACTAACACAATGGATGGCTAAGACTCCAGAAGTCAATAAAATACCCTAATCTCTGCCTGAAAAGAAATTTCTTCTAAGAACAATTAAAATTTCTATTTTCCCCACTAAATAGGAAGTCTAGCTACCTAGGAGATTCACACCCAAAGTAATAATTCCAGTATGAAATACACCTAATACAGAAACTCCTCCGATGTAGATAACGTACTGTTTGACAGCCTTATGGTGGGTGCTAGGTCCTGAACGTCCAACAGAAGTAGGCTCTGTCACAGCCTTCTCTTGGGATGTTCAAGCCCTCATTTCCAAATTCAGGACCACCATTCACCCAGACCCAAATGGCACTCGTAGAAACTCTGTCATTTTAGAAGAGACAGGAATAAAAACTTGGGATGGGATTTCAAAAGCTGGTGACTCATGGGTAGAAAAACTATATATGTGGGCAGATGGAAACCATCTCCCACATCGCATGATGGCAGCAAGGGTGAGGCCAGTAGAGCACTATCCCCACACTGCAGATGATGGGCCAAGGAGTTTCTGTTTACCGTGTACCTTCTCTCTCTGCTCTGGTACATCAGAGAGATACAGACAGATAAGACGAACTGGCTGCAACCCAAATCTGCGTCTTTTCACACAAGGCTGGGCAGGTCAGTGTTTTAAAAGCAATTTCAATACCATGGCAGACAAACCTCCTGAACCTCTAGGTTGCATTACAGGCTTCAGATGTGGCTGAGAGGGGTCTGTCCTCTGCTCTCCATCTGTTTCCCCACCCCAAACCAGGATCCTCATCCCCACAATCCTCATCACTTTTGACAAAGTGAAGTTCCTCCATCTGACAGACACTGAAGTTGCTGAGACTGCCCAAGACATCTCATCTATCCCTGACCCTCACAGTTTTGCTCATCTCCTTCCTCAAGCCCTTCTGCTACCATATAGACCCATTTCCAGAAAACTTAAGTCTTGCAATCCCCAAATAGGCTGTTCCTTCAGCCAAACCACTATCTAGAGAACAGTACCACAGGCCCTCTCTTCCTCTAGGACCCTTAGACACCTTTCCAACCAGCCAAGTAAAGAAGACCCGGAGCAGGAGCAGAGGCTGCAGGTACCTGCCACCATCCCCCTCTCACCACCACTGGCATTTTGCTTCAGCTGTTTGTCAGGGCATCAGTGCAACAGCACACCAGCACCCCAGTACACCCACAGCTCACACCACAACTTGACTACCAGTACTTTTATGTTTTACAACACCATGTCTCCTTGTTCCTTTTTTCAGGCTCGCTCATGCACTGGATCTACTGAAGAGCGGATCGCAAGCCTTTAAGCCCCACATCTCCTACAGTGTTTGGCATCTTGCAAATAAATCCTTAAAAACTTTTTAGTTTTCCAGTGCATATCAAAAGCACTTTTCCTAAAATCATTTAAACCAATGAAACATTAAATCAATTATTCATGCAAATACTTTTTCCATCTCTGTTTTTTTGTAACCAAGTTTTCTTGGCAATGATAACATTTCACAGAAAAATTAACAAATATTCTCTTTGCTTGCCAAGATAATTTTACTAAGCTTGAATCCGATTTCATTGAGGGACGTTATTTATGTTTTATCTTGAGGGAAGCTGCCTATTAAGTTAGTAGCAACCGTGTCCTTTTGCTTATGATACGGTTATTACCAAGTTATCAGGAGTACCTTTAAGTTATTAGGGTGCAGTGGCAAATTAAGTATTTTGCGTCATAATTAGCTAATAACTTTTGAATTATATTTTAATCATGTTTAAGATGGTCAGGTTTGCTGTGAGTACAGATAACGGAGGATCGGAGCAGAACCAGAGTGTTTATCATTCAATACCAAAAGCCAGAAAGTAGCTAAATTGGTGAATGCACAACATCCCAAAGGCCATGATAATCTATAGATTCAGAACACTGAACCCTTTCACAGGCAGCACTGCAATAAAGTAGAATTTGTGTCTTGGGATCATGTTTAAGTAAAAAGCAAAACCATATTCGCTCCAACCCATTCTCCTTTAAGTCTGACAATTTTTCTTAAAACGGAAAAGATGTGTTAGCAACCTATCTTCAAAGTCCTGTAAATGCAGATTCCACAAAGGACACTCTTAAAAAGCTACCAGAGCCCTTTCAAAAAACCTGGACATTGAAAAAAAAACCAAACCTCACAAACAACAAGCCCCCCTCAAAACACCCAAAAACAGCATCTTCTCAGAATAGTAAAAATTCTTTGATGTTTTTCTTCATACAGCAAGTTTGCCCCTCAGCTTTCATGAATTTCATTCAAACTACTGTTAGCTCTCAGTATTTCCTCTGTACCCTCGAGAAGGCTCAGCATCAAAATTCCACGTACATATCACTGGAAATTAGGAAATGCTCTGAGATTCTCCATGAAATCCCTTAGAAAGCTATCAGCAAAATGAGTCCAGGATCCAAACCCAACAGATTGATACCCCAGTTAAGCAGGTATATGCTATGTAAGAAGCACTATGATATTTCCAACTGCTTTGGGAAGCAGGCATCGCACTTCATACGCCTGGAGCCTCTGCCCCTGTAAACAACAACTATTGCAATGCAACCATAACAAATTAAGCTTTCCAAGATCTTCACAACTTCGGCTACTTCGCCAGAAATCCCGGCTATGTTGTTTTGTTACCTGCTGCCTCCTCTAAGAGGAAGGGCAACACGTTTCCATAGACAGGACAAGAACACACTTGCCCTCGCGTTTGCAAGAGTTGCACAAACTCCTCCTGCACTGCAGCCCGTAAAGGTGAGAGACTGCACAAGTAACCCCTGCGTTCTGCACGGGGGATCCTATGGGGACTGCTTCTCAGGAGAAAAAGAGGCCACTTCTATATTAAAGCCTAAATTAAAGCTCCTCGTTAATGAAAAAATTCAGAGAGAAAGCACTTCTAAAACCTTTAGCTGTTAACTATGGCAAGCCTGTGTCCCCAGAAAACACCGTCCTCCAGAACCTAGAACAGAATAAAGTATTCCCAAGCATCCTTGCTCCTCTGCTCTCCTATACTCATGGAAGTCACTTGCCAAGTCTGTAACATCCTTTGCAAGTGCAGTTCACGCAGAGGACACAATTTGCTACCCTGTGCAGCAAAAGCCTGTAAAACAGATTAACAGGCCTCAGCCCTGCTGCTGAACTTGGGCTCGGACTGTCACAAGATAGATCTGCCAGGGAAGGTAGAAAGGATGTTCAGCCTGCTTTTTTAAAACCCTACAGGAACAGACAAACAGAAAAAAAAGACAAACCCATATACAAAGCACATTATTAAGGTAGTCAAAACAAGCTTCACAAGTTAAGATATGTTGAATATTAGAGATGCTCCTGCACCTTTCATTTGCAAAGTTCCCTCTGCACTCTAGTCTTGGTCTTTAATGACCTGCTGTTTTCCCACAGCACCCTCAATCCAGGCAGCACACAATCTGGGGAGAAGCCAGGGCTGTAGAACATATCAGACTGTTGGAACCCGTTTCATCTGCTGGAGAAGCAGGAGAAGGACTTATGGATGAGGAAGGGGTTGCAGGAAGGGAACACAGGTGAGGCAGACACAGGCTGCCCAGGAGAAATGACCACTGTCCAAGCGTGTGCCAGATTTCCTGCGTGATGCTACCACTAAGTATGCCTGCCTCATTTTTTTGAGCTCCTTTCAGTGGAAAAAGAAGGTACCAGACTAAAGAATGCTGGAAAGAAAGCATGCATGCAAGAATGACTCTTCAGAACAGGACTCAAACAATACACAGAAAACACAGCCCAAGGACACATGCTGACCTGAGGAGGAACAGAACCTGCTGATGACCTGTTTGTTTATTAATTTCTCTGTGCACAGCAGCAGATAAACATGTATTGGAGATGGTATTACATATACACCATGAAGATGAGAAACTAAGGTTGCCCTGGCTGCCCTAATAACATTCTTTTCCCACAAAGCTGACTTGAATTTTTTAACAAGAAAAACTGCAAGGCCAGCTACACAGTAACACATTTATTATACTTCTCTTGAACATTTGTGCTTTGCTTTACTACTTAGCTGATCTGCTCACCTAGACCGAAAACGGTACTTCCAGGTTCCAGGATCCCTAGATTCTAAATTCTTTGACAAAGGCAATTGAGATGGCACAAGGGCGTACACAACAGAAGCAAAGAAGATGTGAGTGTTATCAGCACAGAATTTAAGGATGAGAAATGCAGGACCATACACTGGCTCTTGTTTTGATTAACTCCAACTTATATACATTACAATTACATTGCTGTGATTCCTAGTGCGGACACAGACATGTGCCTACACAGAGAGACGTGTTTATACCCGTATAACTCATTCCCAAACATTTACATGTTTAACTGCTTCCATGCTAGAAGTTGTAATGATTTAAGCATTCCAGTCACTACGAAAAATGGCACCATTAACCAAATCAGTTAATACAAAACCTGCGCGCTAATCAGTTAAGAGGACAGGAAAGTCCACCTAAAACAACTTAAGACAGTGGCTCTGAGCAATAAATAATGCTTAATGCATAGGTTAGAAATGCCAAAGCCACACCTGCACATTCTGCTGGTGGTGGTGGTGATAAAAAACAGACAGATAACATTATTTCCATTGACAAACTTTACATATACAAAACAGCGGCTTTATTGTTTATTAAATTAGATGCTGTCATGGTGTAATCATCCCTGCAGCCATACCAAACCCAACGGTACGTCAGATGTATTTCTGTGGAGGAGGTAACGAGAGAAGAAAGGAAGAGAGCTGAGATACAGCACAGAAGCAATATAGCCCCATAAATAGTGGCGTAAGGAATAATTTATCCACATACGTGAAAACAGACACTATAATTGCAGCCAGTGAAATCCTCAAAAATACCACATGACAAAACTAGGTGTTACATCACGGTGCCTTTAATACACAGCAGCCAGGATGTGATTCAGCTGCCTAAACACAGGTGTCTGGTGCCACTCAAGATGCTCTAGGGCATCTATGGGGCTCCTGAAGGGCTGGGGGATGGCACAGGGACACTACTGCAGACTGGTGCCCTCCTGCAGCAGCCACAGGAGCCCAGGTAGGATTCTGAAGTGAACCACAGGCAGCTAGTGCGTATTCGCCTCACAAAATCACCAGAAACAAAACTGTACTGAAATCCCTTTTTAAACACAGTTTAACACTGTTCTTCCCAGACATTAATTTCCATAGAAAAACAGGCTTTATTAAATAAAAAAATAACAAATTGATACAATATGAAGTTGTGAGCAATAGTTTGCAGTGCTCCTAAAATGCATAGGAATTTGTAACGCTTTTAATCTACATGCTATTTTACCCAGCAATTCATACTAGCCTCACACAGAGGAGCTGGCTGCTCCTTAGCTTTATCCTGAGCTGCAGCTTCACCAGAGGAAGTACAGAAAAGGGTGCCATCCAAAGTCGTATGATACTCCAGGAGTGTTAGGATCACACAGCTGCAAACTTGTGACAACTCTAGCATAGCAATTAATAAATTCTGAATGCAGGCAAACAAGTGAGAAACGATCTGTTGGGAAACTCTCAAATAAGCACAGCTCCATTAGTCTGGAAGGATTTACTGGCGTTGAGGATATGGATCTCACATCTGCTGTGATCTTCCTGGTAGAAACCAGCACAACTCAAACAGCCAAAATTTCCCTGTGGCAATTCCAGGCTGCTCATAAACAAGAAGTTGCCTACCAAGCTGAGTGCTGCTTTTAAACTAGCAGAAAAAATGTTGATCACAGAGCAGCCTGCTGCTCGAGTTTGCACATTTTCATTATTGCTTTCACTTAACTTTCAAACCTTTCTCTAAAAAGACAGAACCAAACTTAACTGTACTTGGATTAATAAAGGAAGAGAAAAAAGCTGTTGCCTAAGGGTCTTTCTATACTGCATCTGCCCTTGTCCCCAGATACTGATATAACTGCAGAACTCTCATATCAATAGATTAAGTTGCAGCTTGCAGTAATGACTGGTACAGCAAAAGAACTGATCAACAACCAACATGGGTACGTATGCAAAAAGACTTATGACTTAAGCCCTTACCAACAAGAAGAAAAAACACTAACAACTTAGTGAGAAAAATCCTGAATTCCAAACCAACAGCTTTGTATAATCATCCAAGCTCCAATACAGGCATTTTCAGGGACAGAAAAACGTTTCAAGAAGTTGTCTTCTTCTCTGTGCTTGCTGAAAATAAAACATGTTAGAACAAACTAGCATTACCCCCGCCATTCATATAGCTACTTAATACCAGTATTTTTTGTTCTATATCTGAATGTAATAAATTCTTAATTTACCAGAAATCCAGGTGTTTTGGAAGTTCTTTTTTTTTTTTCCTCTTGCATCACCACAAGGCACAGATATAATTGTTTTCTACTATCTTTACAGGAGATCTACAGAACCACATTCTCGAAAGGTGCAGAAGCCTGAAAATAGTTTGGGGTAATCAAGAGCTGTGCTTTTTAATCAAGGCTGTCCATCCCTGCTTTTCCAGAAGCCACTGGTGCTACAATAAGCAGTTTGGGGTTATGGGATGATTCTGATTATTTTCCATTACCTTTCTAAAAAACCTACTTTTTTAGTGTTTGGAGGCAGGCAGAAGCCAATTAGTACAATGAAAGGAAGGGGTCTGGAGGAAGAATGGCTTAAAACGACCAGCTCTGTGAAGCCAGACCATCAAACCATATTCCCTTGCTAACCACCACAGGCACAGAAGTCTGTATTTATTTGCATTAACTGAGACTTGTTTGCAGCTTCCCCTGTGACATCCTTGCCCCAAGCCCTGCTGCACCCATAAGCCCCACTCTACCCCTGCATCCAGCCACCCACGCAGAGTGGGCAGCAGCAGTGCAAGCACACAAGAGTGATCTTTGCTGCCTCTTAATTGCCACCAGCTGATACCTACCCACTTTGATGTTAAAAGACCTCTGGCAGGGATACGCCCAAGGGATTTACACTTCTGGAAGGAAGGATAGAAGGAAGGACAGGCAGATGGAAGGAAGGAGTCTGTCATGGCTATGCTGTTAATGCAAAGGCAATTAACGATGGCTTTGCAGGGATCAGTGAGAAGTGTTGACTAAGACTTGAGCCTTGTGACAGACTGTCAAAAGGAATGGGTGTTTCTCCACTATGCTTCAAGGGCTGGTTGATCATTGTGGGAAATCCTCTGCGAAACAATACTGAGGGGTATAGAAACAGCCGCTGTATGACTGCAGAGAGCAGCTCAGGCTTCTTTGCAGGATCAAAGTCAGACAAGACATGTTTGCTCCTTAAAGTCTGTGAACACAGGCAAAATTAAGTTCTGTGTCTAATTTTGGGAGCACATCGCCGTCTTATTATGTATCATTTGAGCAACCTGGTCTAGTGGGAGGTGTCCTCGCCCATGCAGGGGAGTTGGAACTAGATGACCTTTAAGGTCCCTTCTGACCCAAACCATTCTTACTGGACACTTAGACAAGACAAAGAAGGGGTTTCACCTTTAGTCTCTGAAGCAGGGAAAGCTGACAGGAATACATTCCTGTTGGCTGAATCATGCAGAGTCACTTCTTACCAGGGGGACTAGCTCTCTCCTGCACTACCCATCCTCCTGCCCCACTCCCGCACTGCCCTGGCCATGCCATCACCAGTGTGTTGTTACTACAGAATAATATTAGGACAGCAACAAGGAAAATAAACACTCTCTGCTATGATGGATGTGCCCTCATTTCATACATATATTTAGTCAGCAACATGCTACAAACTCGACCTTTACAGGAACTAGATTTCACTGACCCTGTTTTTTTCAGGACCTCACCCCCTTTATTTTGTTTTGTCTGCAGCCTCTGCAATTTCCAGTTGATAAAGCTTTCATTGGCACTTACCTTTCCCAGCAGAAGCATGCTGCAAAGAAAAATAATCAGATGTGCAAGACCAAGGGAGAGATTCCTTCCTGCGGTCCCTTCATAGCAACAGAAGGGGCCCTTGGAATAAATGCTCCCAGAGGAGCCACAGCCAAGCTGTCCCTCTTGGGAACAGCCCTGCAGAAGCTCTTTCTGCAGGCTTAGGAGCAGGTTTAGAGAAAAAACGGATTAACTTTTCTTCTACAAACGAGAACTGCACAACCAGCTTTATGTTTTTTGCTTGGTACAGAAGCCTGTTACACGTTTGTCATCACTTCTGTGGCCCTTCATGTTTTCAGGACTTCATTAATGAAGAGAAGGAAGGAGGACTCCCACTTCTGATTTAACTACTTAGCATTTTAATGGGAAATCAAGTGACCCACATGGAAGTTAAATGCAATTGAAAGTCACAGCTACACCAGCTGTTTCTATTTTCAAACCAATGCTTTCTGCCTTATAATGAACCCAGACAAACAGTGACTTCCGATAGCATCCTTCTCACCCCTCCTTTTGTTGAGCCTATCAAAATCAGAAGCATGAAACATACCTGACTAGGTATGTTTTATTTCTACTTCCCAAGTGAAGAATTAAATGCTCACTTGGAACCAGACCTCTGTGGTCCAGAGAGCAGCATCCATTAGTTTTCGGAGCGCTACATCATTAATCCAAAGCAGAAGCGGGAAAGCGCAATTGTAACTCTGCTGATGAGTTTATCAGGGTTAGCTACTAAGCAAGAAAAGGCTAGTATGAAAGGCATGGCCCAAGGCCCAGCTTTGTGAGACAACAATATTAGAAGCTGGGAAAATGAGAATGCCAGATAAAAAGTCGAGCCTCCAAATACACTTTAGCTACAGAAAAGCAGCCGTTTTGCTCCTCTCCCTTTACTAAGAATTAGGTCTTTCATGGGGGAAATACAAGCACAGAGGCATCTTTTGCTGCCACCGTTGCCTCAGCTCATATTTTCCTATAATAACATTTACCACCACTTCCCTACTTGTGTCTCTCCTTTGCATCAAAACTATGGACACTGTGATGGGTTTCTCCTCTGCGGCAGCATGTTGGAGCCAACGTGACTCCCTACGGCGTTACGGCTGCAGAGCTGGAAACTGCCATGAGCCAGGGGTATGGCACAGCTTCTTCATGAGATTTGGGGAAGCCAGAGGGAAGATTAACATTCAGGGGAGCTTATTCACAGGAGAACATAGTAAAGTGAAATGAAACCTTCATATTCTGCAAAGGACGAGGACACTTTTTGAGAACATTAGCAGGACATGAGAAAGATCAATTTAACTGTCAGACACTAGCATACCAGGAGCCAATCATGATCGGCAGCAAAATGTTTTGAAACAGTAGAAAAGGAAAATAAACACAGTCCCAAATGTTTGAAAAGTACACATGCTCACTGCTTTTCATATGCTTGATGGGGACTTCAGTCACATGCATCTGTATCCATAGCGTTTGGAGAATAGGCAAACCTTCTTATTTTGTTTCAAATGGAACATGAGCAGTTTCATGTGATGAACTCCACGTATAAAATTAAAAATAAATAAGAAGCCCAAACCCCAAACATCTTGCTAAAAATCTGAAATTACACTGCTAGTGAACTCGAATTTAACAATGAAAGTGAATAAACAATAGCTTTTGAGGCTGGAGAAATTACCATCATGGTGTTATCTAATCTCTCCCCAGAAGTCACGAATTATGACTAAACCCTTCCAACACAGATATAGCCTGAAATTCTATGTCAGAAGTATGTCCAATTGCATTTGGCAACCCTTAGTCAAGAGAGAGACTGCCTATAATTGGATGAATATTTCAAGTGCTTCATTATTCGTGTAGGAAGGCTAGGTAAAAAGTGTTTTGTAGTCCCAAGACACTGGAGGGTGTGCGTTATTGGGTAATAACCAATTAGGAATGTTGACAGTGCTCTGCCTTTAGGATCACCCTGGCCAACAAAACACCTGGGTGTATGTTGTTGTGTAAAAGCACACACCCACTGCCTACTACTCAGTTTATTTAAGCAAACCTTTCACCAAAGGAAATGGAGGACACCCCAAAGGATGCCAGTTTGACAGCTCAGTTGCATTCTAAAATGCTTCTTTGTTCTTCTCTTTGCCCTCCAAAAATGTCTTTTTTTTTTCCTGATAGCACTTTGAATTATTAATATTACTAATTATTGAAAAGAAAACTGATTTCTTCTTTGTTTTATTGCCTATAATCTATCAAAGAACAACATCCTTACTACTTGCAGTAAGGAAACACTGACAGGAAAAGATCAGCTCCTAACCACATAATCTTGTAAAATAACACCACAATGCCATTACTGCAAACCCAGAACAGCAGAAATCAAAGATCTTTCTTTCGTGCTAGCTTAAGAAAAACATACAAATCAGTAATATAGGCATGCAAGAGATTTGGAAAACTTCAGTGTTGAACAATTAACACTTTTTGACACACTCACTTACAAGAACCAGAAATTCAACACTTAATTCAGCTCATGATAGTGCAGTCCAATCCTTTCAAAACCTCCCAAAAGGTGGCTAGAATGCACTGACAGTACAAACACTGATATCATTTTCTTTCTTTATCACTGTAATGCAAAAAATCTGAAAGAAAGCTTGTATTTGGGTAAAAACCAAAACAATTATTGTACAAAATGCCCAACAGGACTATCATACCCACAAAAGAAGCATTCAAAACTTTTGCTGAACGAATTGCTTGTTTCAAACATGTAAAATATGAAATCAATTTGTTATCAGGATGAACATATTAGTTTTTCTGCAGCGCTCATTTTCTGGCTTGTATCATATTTAGCCTGTCCTGTGGCACAGAGTACTGCAGCACTTTCTCTGAAATCCCCCAACTGCCACCTCACCCTCTCCCCCATGTATCGCCGAGCCGATGATGTTTTGATGAAGCATCACACACGTGCCCTCGAGATAATGGATTCAACGGGATACACTTAAAAGATCATTTTTCTCTTTTGTATTGACTGCTTGCGCCGCTCTAAGACAGGAAGGGCTTTCATTTTTTAATGTAAGCTGTAAGACCCTGAGGGCCCTCTAAACTGTTTATAAGGGATCAATTTTCAGATGGTTTGAAGGGGCCTGGCAGAGCTTCCCGGTTTGGAACGCCTTCCCCTCGGATCGCCGACAAGTTTGGGCGAACCTAAACCCAGCTCCCAGCGGAGCTGAGCCGCTCTCCGGCAGGGCAGCGCTTCCTACTGTTTAGGATTTGTGGTTAGCATCTGCACAGGACTGTAATTTANAGGGAAAGTTTCACAGAAGCAAAATAATCACCACTGCTGATTGGAGATAACCAGCAAAGCAGTCCTTGGCACTGGTGTAGCGGCAGGAAACCATTACCCCGTGACACGGGTTTAATACACTGACATTGTTGCAATTACACCCAGGCAACCTAACAAAACAAATTCGTTGTACGGGAGAAAATATTTCCAATTCAACGTTGCAACATTTATTTTTTAATTGCAGCACAAAGAAGACTTTTGGGGTGTGGAAGGACGTAATCCATCATTTGCTCTGAAGTGACACACTTATGGCAAATGCTGTGTATTATAACTTTCTATGCCACAGTAAGTAACTACAAGCAACTTCTTAGGCAAGGAATGCAAAGGGTTTGGGTGTGTTCCTGGGAGATGCTGCTTATCCCTCCATCTCCCTCCTCCCCTGTCAGCAGGAGCCGAAGGCAAGCCACATGTTGCTGCCCTGGGACTTCAGTCACTCCTGTTTCAGGCGTGTGTCACACAGCTGGTGGCAGCTCTCTACCTGCAACCTGCCGCCTATGAATCGAGTTTTTACCCTGCATATGCAGCCTGCGCGAGAACACAAATACAATTTTTAATTAAAAGGGATGGGATTTTAAAAGTTGACCTAAAGAACAATTACATCTACCATTTGACTGACAGGCATGTCACATTCTAACTTGAAAGCCCCATTGGGGTTTAAGAGGTAAAATTAATCTTTATCTTTATAAATTGATGAACTACTGAGGTATACCCCGTTGCATTTAATACTGCTATGCTCAACCACCTCATCTTATGAGCAAAAGCCCTATAATCTTCCTATTACTTTCCCCTTTTTAATCCTTCATAAACAGAAAGATAATTCATAGAAACTGACTTGCCAACATTGCTCTCCTTCACCGAGTGCCTGTTCTGCAAAATGCAGTGGCGTGTAGAAATATAAAAGATAGGTCTTCAGTAATTAGCTTGGGTACCAGACACAGCACAGCTGAGTTAGCTGGAAGCAGGATAAACGAGTCCAGGTGGAGCACTGCGCTATATTGCTCTGAGAATCTGAGCTAGCCCAAGTGTCTACACACACAGCACTGCACTGCACAAGGACCGTGTGGGAAGGTGACAGTGAGACCACTGCTTTCCTCAAGGCGCATCCCTACAAAGTATGCCACAAGAAGTAGGTACAAGCTCAGCTTAAATGCTTTCAAACCATCACAGGAGTCCTTGGCTCTCTAAAGCAGGCAGCAAGTGCATTGAAAGTGCTTAGAAAATTGTCCAAATAAGGCGTAGAGAGAACTGTGTTGGAAGAGTCCTCCAGATCCAAACTAATGTATACATCACAGCTGGAAATGCTTCATTTGATTACCAGTTCAAAGACTCAATGAAAGAGATCAATATCAATGAGTCTCAGAGCATCCTTTCAACTGATGTCACTAACAGTGAAAGCATCATCTGAGCTATCTATAAAATATGCTAGCTGCTTAACTACTCAAAGGAAGCTGTTAAAGCAGCCAGAAAACCAAGGATGTGTGGGGAGAAAGGGACAAGAAACAAGTAATATACCTTAATCTGCTCTGGCAAAGATCACTCATGACCCTTTCTGAGCTCCAACTCCTTCCAACAGAGATACAAAATTGTAGATGAAAAAGATGTAAAAAACAATGAGGGAATTCAAATGACCGAAGTAGGATCAATGCTTAGAGCAGAATGGGGACAGAAAAGAAAGGTACTGAAGGGCAGGATTCAAAGAGGTCGCAAATCTCAAGATCCTGACAGCAGTAGACTTAGAAGAAACAAAGATTGGAAGCAAATGACAAAGGAGAAATAAAGCTTCCCAGGTAACAGTTGTCTGGTTATGACATGACCACATTTGAATGAACAGCAAACTGGTTAATTCAGAGGACACGTCCCTGTACCAGGAACTGGGGATGTTCCCCTGGCCAACACAGCATTTATGTGTTATTTGCAATAAAATGAATGCAGATAACCATTGGGTCCTAAGCAGCTTTCACCATCTTTTGTGCAACCTTTGTAAATACATTCCCAAATGGCAAACACACTTGTATATGTGAAACCCAGCCAGAAGGTCGATCATTAGCAGAAAAAGAAGTAGGCCAGAAATTGGAATCTATATCCTAAAGCTCCAAACACACCCAAGAGGTGGCCAGGTGTTGATGGTGAAACTGGAAGCCAAATGTTTACTTCTGCAATTACTTACGTGCTGGATGCCAATTTGCTTAGCAACTGCATCACAATTTATGAAAGACCAAGGAAGTAAAACTGTTCATGTGGGAGCAGGATGAGAACCCAGTGCTAACACACAGTTTCCTGAGTGCAAGGACAGTACAGCAAAAGGCAAACCAAACCACTGAGCCTGAGGATCACAGTTCAAACCTGGTCAGAAACGACTGATAGGCAGAATACTTCAGTGCCACCTCAGTTTCTAATGGGCTTTTCCTTGTCAGGCCAGCAAGACCCACAGACTCAGCACTCCTTTTTTCCTTCCCCTGAGTATTTTTGTGGTCAGTTATAATGAAAAAGACTGTTTGGGTGCCTTCAGCCATGCTACTGGGTAGAAAAGTGCAACCACTACAACAACAAGCTGCTTCTCACTGACAAATTTCCATCCATGGAGCTGTTATCAAGAAGCCTTTGCAATGAAAGGATTTCCCAGAGCACAGACCCTTCAACCAGTTATTGACAACCTCCCCTCTCCCTGACTTACAGGCTCCAACCCATATAGCCGCATAGGAGCCTTCTGGGAGAAGGATCTATGAACCATACTGACAATACGGATATGGATTTTCTTCTTTCCCCTCAAGAAAAATGTTTGTTACTTCAGAGGACCACTAGCCTCAGAAATAAGTAGCTGAAGCCTTTAGCTTTGTAACACTCCTGAGCATAGAAGTTTATTCCACTGAATATTTCCTTCCATGCTGTCATAGACATGCAGCCATAGTTAAGCAAGGCATGAACACCTGCAACAGCAAGTCCACACATCTACTTTCTCTGGGTCTGTATATATGCAGAGTACTCTAACTATCCACTATCTTGATTTTGCTGTCATTTTGCACACTTGAGTACAAAAGCATTGAATAAGTAGGAACCGCTCTTTTTATCCTCCAAATAAATAATAAACAAAACCACTTCTACTAACACTTAGAACAGGAAGACGCCATCTCTGTGGGCCCTTCCAGCGATGACTCACCACCACCTACTGACCACACAATGTGAGAACCTGCTGATCTGATCGTGCTATTTCTTTCACCTAGTCACCAGCCACAAGCCACAAGCAACAGCAACAACTTGCTGACCTTGCAAGTGAGATACACTACAGGACTAAGATTCAGAAAATTGTCACTTCTACTGAGGCAACAGTGATGACTGACCTGTGGTGATCATTAATTGAGGCAAAATAAGGTCAATATATACCCTAAGTTCAGTAGATGTACCTAGAGATACAATTAATCTTGGTTCAGCCAGGACCAGAAAATGCCCCTCTGAGCTCTTTATTGACAGAAGTGTGTTACAAAAGATTTCTCTTTACAACATCAGTTGTGTAAATTCTCTGAATTTCTTGAAATAGGCATAAAGTATACTATGATTCACAGTTCTGTTTCTATTTTCCCCCCAAGTTTGTATATGTGCTTATACCAAAACAACTGTACTACCTAACTGTATTGAGTCTGGTCTTCATGAATCAACACTTCATTTTTTATTATACATGTAACTGATGATACCAACGTCATCAAGTGTTTTTATCTCAGTTACTGGCATCTATAAATATTCACACTTAGAGATAGTAATCTTACACTTTCAGTCATCATTCCAAAGCATTTCACAAATTGTTTTTTTGTTAACCTTAGTAGGAAGCAATGAAAACTAAAAGTTAAATCAGTTATCTTGGGTTACAGAATGGGTCAGTGAGAGTGTCAATGTATTTCCCTGTCCCAAGCCCTCTCTTTCCCTTGCTACATGACCATGCAACAATCAAACGATGAAATATAGAAGATGAATAACTAGATGAGCAAGCCAGGATAGGTAACAAAGACTAAACTGAGCCTCTGCCAATTTTTTCTGCCTATTTCCCCCCTGCCAGGAATGTTACCAAATATTAAAAATCTGCAACCTGGACCATTCATGCTAACACAGCAGACTGAGCTAGTGCAGAGCAATATTGAGAACTCTCAAGGAAGCTTGCTCTTTACAACTTGCAACACAACTTTTGCTCTCAAAAAGTGGAAGCCCACTGTAACCTAGTTACTGTAGCATCACAGTGATTTAAGAGCTACCACCTCACCAGGCTTTGATGTTGCTACTCTAGAAAGATCACCTAATACCTCCATGGATAGAGATGTGCCTTTCAGGAAATAAGGAGAGTGGAAATAAAGATGTAGTAACACTCACTCTGACGGTACTGCCTTAAAAAAAAATATATATAAAAAAAAAATCCCCATATGTTCATTAGTTAGTAAACTTCGGATTTATTTCTTTAAACCATTAGCATCACATATACCAGTTTCAGAAGTACTATCCAAGGAGGGTAGAAATCGTGTGACGGGGCTACTCTCATGGAGGTGTTACAGAACACCAAAGTGCAGAACGCCCCCTCCACAACAAACTTCCTACCAAACCAGAAGTCTCCAGCATGGTGTTACAACCTACAGAAGTTTAGATAAAGGGCCACATCGGTGTCTTATTTTGGAATTGGGGACAGTGTACAGACAACACAAACTGCCAAAGCTCTGAAAGAGGTAAACAGTGCTAACCTCCCTAATTCATAACATGTCCTTGGAGGCCCACCTACATAATCTATGACGGGTAAGTCCTGCTCGCAAACTGTCAAAAAAGGACAAGGACAGTCTGGGCATTCTCCTAACTATTTCTGTGCCCTGATGCAAAAGAAACCCTTACCAATGAAAAAAACACCAGTGTCCTAACTGGATCCAAGTGTGTGAAATTTAATTTCCCTGAGGGCTGAGAGTGAAGATTGGGTAAGAAAACTGGGACACAAATGGATTGGTACGTATGAAAACCTGAAACAGCCCTGGGCAAAAATTTGGAAGTATTGTGAAATACCATATAAGAAGAATCCATCTTCATATGCAGGGACTAACTCAAGATGGGAGATGTAGCAATGCAAACAAATGCCCCAAAACATTCTACAAGGAAATGTATACAAGGGTTTTAATGAAATCTTCCTATTCTGTGGTGGGAACACAGGATGTGGCAATCCAGTGCCATGGCGTTAGGCAAATATTTGTACCAGATGACTTGGACAGAACTAATTACAAGTCCAGATGCTTTGAACCTATGAGATAAACAACACTGCTGATATTGCTGATATCCAAGATATCAGACAGCTGATGCTCGTATGATCAAAGTTAAACATCTTCCCATTTAGTTCTGCTAGTCAGTTGAGGTTGTCTTAGTTGGTGCACAGTAAGTTTTGGTAGACACCATACAGACAGCCTTAAGGCTGAAAGACATAGGAATGCTGACTTCAAGCTGGGGGGTCAACCCTACTGCAAGTTGGTAACACACAAAGAAGGGAAGTAGGCTGCTCAGGTTCAAATATCATAACAAACAGGCCTGTGCTTCCCCTGCTCATAATCATAAATCCTAAAGCCTCAACCCATTTACTCAGTCTCTCTGGTGACCATAAGGAACAATAGGACAGCATGCAAGTGCCTCAGCTCTCAAAGGGGAAAGGCTCCTTTAGCAGACCCTCATCCATCTTTCCTGGAATAAAAAACCTGAGGTTTTGTTGTTTTTTTTTTTTTCCTAGGCAGTCTTCACTTGCAAAAACAAAATAATAAAAAACATTAGTGCACCCAAATCTTTAACAGAAAACTTTGTGTTGCCAAATAGCATCCTGCAGACCTAGTACCTCCAAGCAAACCAAAGGGTTTTGAGAAGAGGAAGGCATGATCTAGTTCAAAACAGATGTAACTCAAAAAGAGTAAGACTCCTCACAAAATAGAAACAGTTCGGTCCATCCGCATGGACATACGAATAACAACCACCAGTTGACAGCTCAAAAGCAGGAGGAACGATAAGGGTGAATGAATGCATCAAGGTCTACCATCTCGGTGGAGAAAGCTGCACAAAAGGATGCCTGCCCCCTACACAGGCATTTAAAGAAAATTCCTATTTATTTCTGCAGACTGACCTTACATTAGGTCTTCTTCATAGATACACTTATTCAAATTGCTTCTTCCTGAAGCCCAAGTCTGGCAAATTGTCTTATTCAGCTGAATGAGATCATGTCTGAGGCACGGTCTCACTGGTGGCTTGGAAGAATCTGAAGCTTGCTGATGAGATAAAATAATTGTATGGGATCTTCCTTGAGAAAACAGTAGGTTTTCCCTGTCTGGAATATAACTGGGCTCCTTTGAATTCTGCACTAGTGGATTTTTAAATGAGTTTTCAGTGGGGTATTTTTTAGGATTATTTTAGCTTCAGAAATTAAAATTCTAGGATTACTCAATTCAAACCATCATTAGATAAACTGCTTGCCTGCTGGATTGCTTCACTGTGTCAATCTTTGGCCAAACACAAGTAGTCTTCAATTCCTTGTTTTCTTCAGTCACAAGAGCATTTGAGAGAAGCCCTCAATGGCCTTTCTGTAGCAAAGGGGACAGACCCAGCATCAGTCGCAAGATGCTTTTATAGTGTCACCTGGGTTTCTTTGGAGGAACGAATGGATACCTGTCAGTAGGCAGGTATCCATTTTACACATCAAGTCACAAACCAGTTTGAGGGATCTAACAAAAGAATTATGGAAAAATGAGTCCTGCAAGCTACAAGTCTTTACTTGGTATCATATAGGATACTTTTAAGGTACTGTTTCCAATTCTTACTCTACTGCCCAAGAAGGAGACAAAAAAGAGAAGCACAAGGAGAGATGCCACTTAAGCCAAAAGGAGAAGTAAAAATGCACTTGCTCCAAAACAGAGCCTGCTCTATCAGGACAGGTCTCCACAGCAGCAAGTCACTGTGACTCCAAAGCTGCTGGTTTGGATATCACCCTTTTAATCTCTCAAAGAAAGATGACTCTGGTACCTGGCCCACAGATGAAAGGTTCATATTAGGCTTCTGGCCCTTAGACTACATGTAATACGAGTCAGAAGCCTAATGACTTTCATGTCTCAACCTGTTAGATGCTGGAGCCTGCAACCTATGCCTTGACTCATCCCTGGAGCAGTGCTCTTTCAGGCAAGATAATCAAGACCTTATTTTTCATAGACAACACTTCATATGACAGTAAGCCTCAGGAGGCTTCAACGGGCCCAAGGAGATCTATAAGACCCTGCTTTAGTTTTGATCTCATTCACACACATGGTATTGGTAGAAAAAGAGAACATACAAGCAATGTTGGTCAAAACTTTGGATTAACTAACACTAGCAAAGTTAGATGGTATGTATAGACTGATTGGGTCAGGCTCCAATGAATAATTTGTATTAAGGTTCAAATATTACTGGATAATTTGTATCCAGCAGTGACCCTAAATATAAATACAGATAAACAGGTTGGTATACACACTGGAAAAAAACATTAAGGTAAAAATCTCACAGACAAAACCAAAACAACTATACTGTGATAGCCAGCTTATTGCTTTCTGACATGGTCTTGACATCCAAGTGAGTTTAGTAATTGCTCTTTTGAAGCTGCTAATGTTAAAAAAAATAAATCTCAGGTTCTGGAAGTGGCTGGGAAATTCCAGGTTCTAACAGCTACAATGGAAGTATTCACTCATCAAGGGGTTCAAAAGACACTTAATGTCAGAACTGAAACACAAACGCCTGTCAGAACGACTTGAAACAAAATTACTGTAACTCAGAGTTTGGGTTTTCTTTAAATTATGTTTGAAGAGCTTTAAAATGTTTAATTTATTAAACTGGCTTTGATATTACAGTCATAGCTTCCATAGCTTTGACTTTCAAGTTCTACAATGGCTCAATAGAACACAGAATACATTAAGCTTAAATTCCACTGCCACAATATACACGCTTATGAATGACATTTTAGTGTTTCTTCACTTAAAAAAATATGCTGTCCCAGTGAATTGGATACGGAAACAGAAGCTGCATGTACTAATAGCAGCAACCTCTTATACTGCACACTCAACAGTTCCAGATACCATCACTACTCCAGCTACTGAAAAATCCCGCTAAGTAATCACAACTCCTACAAGCTGAACACAAGCAGGTCCTAAACAAGGTTCTCCAAAATGATAGATTTAGTTTTAGAAGAACAGTTCAATTTTTTTTCCAAACGTTGCTTCAGTCTCTCCTGGCAGGCTTGTACTTTGGCTTCTGTTACTTCCTGCTGCCTGGCTTTCCTTGAGGAGGTTGTCATAAGAAAGGCCATGTGCCCAGCTGCTTCTCTTTCATATGCCTTTATTTACTGTTCTCTTCCTCTAGCACTGTCAGCTGTTTGTGTTACAAGCACTACTCCGGTCCCACCTAAAACTATCTAGGCATCACTCCAGAGGCAGCAGTACCAGTGAAACCCACGCTTAGAACAAAATCACGTATCACAACGCGTGCCTTGTATCCTTTGGAACCAAGAAACACAAAACCTCCCCCCTCAAATGCTGGGAAGACCACAAAGGTAACACCATCTTCC
Organism: Nycticryphes semicollaris; assembly: GCA_013400055.1. Taxonomy (NCBI): domain Eukaryota; kingdom Metazoa; phylum Chordata; class Aves; order Charadriiformes; family Rostratulidae; genus Nycticryphes; species Nycticryphes semicollaris. Next base: position 135,058 of record VXBJ01002934.1, read on the forward strand.
TTCTACAGTGGGATTGGGCAGTGAAGGGCAAGGTATAGACTAATACTGTGAAGACAATCAACACCTGCTAACCGATACATCAACTCTTAGAACAACAACAGTATCACTACAGTGTTTACCTGCCATCACCACCATCATTCACACACGCAGCGTTCAATGCACTGTTGTTTTCTTAAAGCTGCGCTCTTATTTCACGTGCGCTACGTACACCACTTGCCCACGCACGCGGAAGTTTTCTAACTGTTCAAGACCAGTTAGCTACCAGTCACAAATGTTTCATTTAGAAGTTACATGAGCGTTAAGAGTCTAATTATTTGAAAAGCCCTAAGATTCTATAAAAAGTGTTCAGTTAATGCTGTCCTATATTTTGTTACACACAACCTTGCTTTTACCTCAAGTGACACATCTGAGATTACACATTGACACTATGGGAGAGCAGTGACTGCTCCGAAAGACACAAAACAAACATCCCAACACCCCCACCTTCAGACCTCAGTGCAGTACCGTTGCAGTTTTCCAATGTAATAAACCATAAAACGTGTGCCCTGGCATAAACCCAGAATTCTAGGAGGTAGAAAGTAAGTGCTCTTTACCATTGACTTCGTTCTAGTACATACACATAGGGATTTGCAGGAGTGCCATTTGTCTGAAACACAGTGGAGCAGGGAAAGAAAAGTCAGTCTCTAACCTCCTATGAACACAGAAACCTAATTTAATTTTGAAACAAAAGAAACTAAATTTATCATTCTAAGACAGCCCCAGGACGTCCAAGCATGAAATGGAAGAAAAGGAGTTGCCAGAGACATGCAGAAGAAGCTTTTTAAAATTACCTGGAATCAGGGTATTTTGTAAGCGTGGCCAAGCTGCTGGTATACATGTGCCCACCCACATCAATGTGAACTGGTGCGTTGGATTTTGTGAGCTGTGCTGGAGTGGGGATGCCTTGATTGTTCAATGGAGATGCAGGGGATCTAGTGATCAGAGGTCTTGACATATTGGGCCGACTGTCCTGTGAAGAGATAGACCTGGGTTAATGATCCTCTCAAAAACCTCACGGAAACCCACAGTCTTGAGTCAATAGCACTGTCTCATAGTCTCAGCTTTTGATTTTCATCTTATTTAAGCACAGACAAATATTTGGCAGTCTTGAAAAATCAATCCAGCTTTAAAAGTCTTAACTGACTAAGTATTAAATAAGTGGGGCAAAATACAGTGATAAAACCCACAAAGTAGAACTCATGTTCAATGAAACAAGTTCTTCCTGAATACTGCTTGTGACAGACAATCCGTACCAAAAAAAAAAAAAAAAAGCTTATTCTCATATTTAAGAGCTGATAAAGGCTCCGAGAGAGAGAGCCGCAGACAGAAAGACCAAGCACAATTACTGTGTTCCTTAATGAAGCTGACCCCAGGTAGACTTTCTGTTCCTTCCCAAGCCCTCCGTCACTGCCGTACAGTCAGAACAGAGATACAAACCCTCAACTCCTCCATCCTGCACACTCTTCTCTCGAACTCCCAATTCACATAGCACGGAAACAGAAGCAGAAACACCTGGACTAGTCAACTGCTCAGGGACTGCAGACCACTGGACATCGACAGCCTTTGAGAGAGACATTTTCCATTTAAAAGTTATACGTATGGCGACAGATGCCCCCGCGTGCCCCGCATAGGCTGCAGGTCTGAGCGACTTTCTCCAAGGCAGGCGAGCTCCCCGAGCCGAGCAGAGCCGATGCTTTGCTGATGAAACCAACTTTTAGTCACAAAGGAAGAGCCGGAACGCCAGGGGAGAGCAGCCCCAGCCTGCGCGCGCGGCGGGTGGGGCAGGGCAGGGCGATGTGCTGGAGCCAGTAAGGCAAGGCTGCATTCAAAGTCGGGGATTAAAATAGAAATGCATTCGAGAGCGGTTTTGGAGACAACTCCTCTTGTCGACGGAAGGAAAGCTCCGTACGGGGCGGCATCTTGCAGGGATGCCTTGAGAACGAAAAAAACCCTTTGCAAATTACTAAGTTTTACACTTAAAAGGTAAGCAAAGCAGCGAGAAGTCAGATACACTTCATCACAAAACTCTCTTTGTTCTTTCGACACGTCTGTCAGCCCTTAAAGGTAATGGATTCCTTGTAAACATCTCTCTGCAGAGCCGGGCAGCAAAGCTCACAAAAGTGAAGCACGGCTGTGAGAGAGCGTTACAGGGTACTCAGACGAGCAAAGTCCTTGGCCACCGAAAACATCATTTCTCCATTTTCCATGGCTTTTAAAAGATTCAAACCATAAAGGCAATGTAAGCCAGGTAAGTGTCTAACCGAAATGATTTACAGGCCAGTGTTGCACAATAAATCCAAGTAATATGTAACAAAAGGCATCTAAAAACCACAAGGTACTTAACTAATTTTCTTTCATACACAAAAGCAAGCTTAGGTCAAATACTGATAAAAATGAAGGGGATGAAGAAAAAAACCTAGTTTAGATGTTGTTGGGGGGAGGGAGGGTTGGATTTTCTTCTGTTTCTTTATGAGCAGAAGTTACTATAAATCTGCAGAAATACCAGGCTTAATCACTACAATTGCTCGAGGAGGTGCCTGCAGCGCAATGAAGACAAGTCCAGACAAAATAAGGTACACACGCTATGCAAAACTAATGTCTGCTATAAATGCTATGTGGTACAACCACCACCCAAGATGCTACTGATCTGCAGTATGATATTGAGTAGAATAATGAAGAAAAAATTAAAAACAACTGGAAAGGTGAAAGCAAGAAGGCAAGGACTAATACAAACTGGGGGAAAGAACCTCAAGACAAGCACACATTGGATGATTAGTGGGAAAAAAGCAGCGGGTTTGAGGAAGGGAACACATTTCAGTGCTTAAAAGCAGACAATTTGAAAATAAATAAATAAATAAAATCACCGACAAAGGCCAAGACTCAAACGAAAAACAAATCCTGTAACTTGTATGAGGCAGCCACCACCACCTCCCTTAGCAGGATCCTCTCTGGCAGAAAACACAGCCCTGTTGCAATTTAGCACACTGCAGCACCACCGAGCCTGTAATAGTTTTTCAATTGGACACATTCTCCTGTATACCCAGCCTGGGGCTGCTCGGGAGAAAATGAACAGATTTGCAGGGTTAATATTGTAGTTAGGCTGGGACCTCATTCAGCGTAGCTGTGATAGTGCCGGCTGCATGAAAAGGTAGAAGAACGCGTAGTATGCACATCATTGCCAGGATGGGAGATGGGTTGAAGGACTGTAGGCATTTTACAAAAAAAAAAAAAAAA
>VXBJ01002934.1:138357-159755 GCA_013400055.1 Nycticryphes semicollaris
AAACCCAAACAAGCAAAAAAAAAAACCCAAACCAAACCAAACCCCAAAAAACCCAAACCAAAAAACACCAACAACCAACTCAAAACCGAAAGAAAAGGGAACCAGTTTCCTAGAACAAAACATAACTAAGCTACCATTTACACAGTTTACCTATTGAAACTCCCAAGAAATAAAAACACTTCCAGCCCGGTATTCTGTGATTTATAATAAAACCATTTACTGTCTTATTTCACCCTCCTCTTTCTCAACATTCTCTCTTCAAGATACCTGCATTTATTGTGCCTCAAGAAACAACACCCATCTGCTCAATGTTTAGATATTAAATACAATAATGCTAGCCTTGCTCCAGCCTTAGCTCACAAAGCACATTTCCCTGGATAAAACCAGTTCACTGTTTTGGAGATCACTTTGAAATTAGGCAAGGATATTTCTACTGCAGTTGCCCCAGAGAAATTAAATCCCATTTCTATGGGATTCAGAGAACTAGGTGCTTAACAACCAGTTCCTTCTATGTGGCACTACCCACTAGTGCAGCCACAGCACAGACGATCACCACCCGATGGGCACAGCATTAAGAGCACCAACATTCATTTAACAATCAAAATCAAGTCCTTGCATTATTTAAATCACTGTATTCATTCAGCCATGGACAGGATAACACAGAAGCAAACAGTCTCACTGAAGCAATACACGGCTTGCTATAGATTATTGCAAACATGGAAGTGAATGAGCTTAGGTTAACCACGAGAGTGGTTAGAGCAAGGCACTGCTGGCTAATTAAGCTTTTACTACCCTCAACTGATTACAAATTCAATTCCCAAGAAACAATTACAGGAGGCAAGAAGGGAGTCATAGAAATGAAGCTCAATGGGATCCAGCAAGTTATCTAGAACGGCTGATGACAAAAAGGATCAAAAGCTCTTTAGAAGCCTTCCTTGCCATGCTTGGTGTCAGGCAGGTGAGATCTGCACCCAGGAAGGGTTATAGCCATGGCTGTTCCCACATGGGAGATCACAGAGGTTGTTGTCTGCCTCAGGAACCACATCAACTTTATTCACGAGTGGGACACAAAGCACAGCTAGAGCCTGTGCAGACTGGATGGGCAGCAACCTTCCCAACCTCTCAACAGTCCATTTTTCACTTTGTACCTTTTCTTCTCAATTATCTGAATATTTACCCTACAAAAAAAATTAAGAACAGGAAATCCCAGGATTTGCAAAGCTTCTTGTGGACCAAAATATTTTAAATGCCCTGTAAAACATTATTTGTTATTAGCAAAGTTTTTTTTTTTTTTTTCCCCAACAACTTTTCAAAATAATGACTTCTGATTTTAAATCAGAATGAATTTATTATTGAAACTATGTACTCAGAAGTGCTAAGTCAGGTTAAAGACACTTAGGTCTTATAAAACATTTCAAGTTTTCATTCAGCACACAAAAACTCTGCCCTACTGGAGTGAACTCTAAACAGTTTGGAGCTTCTCCACTTTCTTGCTGCTATTCAAAAGAGCCTTTCAACAAGCAGTTGGTTTGCCCAGGTCTTTTGAGTGTATCTGAACTTGCTTCTCTCATTTTCTGCTCTAGGCAAGCCTTCCTGTAGGCTCAAAAGAAGCAAGAGCAGCCCTGTCTGAACTCCCCCTCCCTGAGATTTCAAAAAAATCCTTAAGATTTAGAAGCCTTTTGCCAAAGGGGGTTGAGGATCATGGAAGAGGACTTTCTGATCTCTTCTTCCTGCCTTTTTCTTCTATACCACCTTCTCCCCCATTCCATTCAGGAATATTGTTCAAGAATAAGCCTTTACATTTGGGCTGAAAAACCACAGTAGCTGTATGGCTGAGATGCACACCCTTGCAACTGGCCTACCAAGGAACAACCAGGAACCATGCTGATCTTCTGGTAGCCAGTGGAAGAAATAAGAGTTATCTGAAGAACATCAGTTATTACAACATGCTGCTAAGCATACAAAAAAAAATAATAAGAGACAGGAGGCTTCCTCCTCCCCTCAGAATATTTGCTTGCTAGACTACTATGATTAGCAGTGGTTTCAGAAGTGTTATTTACACTCTGTGGTCCTGAGTATAGCCATTTCAGTTCCCTTCTTAAACCAGAAACCTTGACAAAAACTATACCACTAACAAGACAACCCAAGCTTACTTACTGACAGACCGACCTTCAAGTACAAAACATCTATTTGACTCACAGGACTGTGGGGATCATTTTAGGGTGCAGGCCAAGGCATTGCTGACTAGGGTTATCACAGCCAACAATATTCCCTGTAAACCACCTCAGCTGAAGCAGGAGTGTACACGGGCTACTCAATATACTAGAGCTCTAGACTTTGGATCAAAATCTAAAATTATCGGATGGTCCCTGTCACAGCCTAAGCAATTATCACCCCTGAGAAATTCAAAGTTACATATTTCAAACTTGCTTGGATTTTTGGGGGATAGGCAAGGACACGCTTGTCTTACCTAGTGTAGACATTAGAAATGATAGTCACGCAGTAGTTTATTGTTAAGCATCAAATCTGTCTGTGTTCATTATATATTTTTTTAAAAAAAACTGCAAGCCACAAGAAAGGTCTTTCTCCTCACAAAAGCCTGGTGCCCAGGAACAGCTGGGAACAGCAGTCAGCACACCAACATCACCCAGCTCTGGCAGAAAAGTTTCCTCTGAACACATGCACCATACAGAGAATGAACCCGAACCGTGAACTAACTTTGGAAGCTGGAAGCACAAACACTTTTTCCTTCAGTACAAAGCAGAAATCACTCAAGTGTCATGGATAGCTATGTGCCCAACTCCAAAATAAACAGCAGGCTGATGCTTGGGAGCGCTTGTGGGATGTGGGAAAGCCTAGTTTAAAGTCCCTCATCCTAACCAGGAACATTAGGACTCCTCTCAGATTCTACTCCCGCACAAGCGTCCCCCATTTTGAGGATGCACATTTTCAAAATAAACATTTCATTAAAGATTAAAAAAAAAAAAATAATAATCATGATCTTGTCTCACCACAATGCTTTACCAAGTATCCCCCACCTTTTTTTCAATTCAGCAAAAACAGTCTCCACAACAAAGAGGCTGGAGAAAGCATTTATTCAACATAAACAATATCAGTACAGTACAAACAGCACTTCTGGAGGGTGTAGCAAGCAGAGATACAGAGCTACGTGTTCAAGAAGCCCATGCGCTCCTCTTGCTGGAAGTGGAAAGCCTCATCCTGTGCACTTCTGTGGGCTGATGACATCCTCACACCAAATTCTCTGGCTATGGCTGTAGTACGCTACATCCACAGATGACACCAGGTTGTGCTGACTCCTCAGGCAGAGCCCTGCAAGGTGGTCAAAGATGACCACGTGCACAGTGCAGAGCATGCAAGCTGCATTTTGGTCTCTTAAGGTGTGTGTGCCATTGCGGTGCCTTCTCTCCACCTTCGCTCCCAAGAGCCCATAAACATGAGGGCGCCGCCCAGATCTTCGGCAAAGAGTCTTTACACGTGAGCAAATCCGTGCCCTTTCTTCTGCTTCTTCACCCTCATACTTATGATGGTAGCTCTCCGAGGAGATAGTTGGGCTGTACCGGTGCTGCTGGGTCTGCAAAACAAAGAAATAGTGCATCGTTTTCCCCAGTGAAACTATGCCGACTACACTGTCATGTTTTGCCTTTCATCAATATAATCCAAGTGCTCTTTCCCTTGCAGCTGCAAGCTTTAGGAATGCTGACTCCGAACATCATGAATTATGTTTATAAAGCAAAACTCTAACTAACAATTGTGTTTGAGTGCTGTGTGAGAAGCAGGCCCCAAACACTATCAGCTGCAATTTAGTGCCACAGTAAGCAGAGATACCAGGTCCTCTGAAACTCAGCAGTAATATAAAAATTGTTATTTTAGACCTCTGGAGAGAAAGTCTCATTTTAAATCCTGAATGTCTGTCAACATGTGACATAGGGTCAAATTATCCTGTACAAGACAGTCAAATACAATGGAGAGGTTGAGACGCTAGGAAGGTTTTGAGATGCTGAAGCACCCAAGTGCAGCAGCAGACCTGCTACTATCCCAAGCAGCTCCCACCACCAGTGCCATGTTTGCAGCACTCGGTATTATTTGCAGAAGTACATGCAGCAACGCATTTTAGCAAGGTGGATGCCAGAGGGCTGCCTGAGAGAGGGGACACAGATACCCAGAGGGGTCCATCATAGCCAGGGTGTTAGGTATAGGCCATCATGAAAAAAAGCTTTGGCTGAAACCTTTTCCTGGAAACACCGTGACATATTTTCAAACTGTGTTAGGCTGTCTGCTGTATCCTGCAATAGCCCAAACACAGATCAAGCCTACCAAGGCAATGATGGACCTCTTGTCATACCAGAGTGGCTATAGCAGTGGCAACTGGAGCACTTACCTGACAGGGTAATTTTAACTGCTACATCCTCTGTGTCCCAGAGGCACTAGCCCCGGGGTGGAGCACCGATCTGGCCCCTCAAGATGAGGGTCCCTGGTTCTACATCCTGCACGTTGGCTGCTCACAGCTGCCTCCTCCTCCTCGAGATGCTGGCGCTGCTGAGCACGTACACCCGCCCAGTGCTGCGAGTGCTGGAAAGATTGTGGCTGCATTTCCTTGGTAGGACAAGCCTTGCTGGGATTTCATCAGAGCTGATCGGGACCTAGAATAAATGCCACAGGTGCAGAGAACCAAATGCAAGGCCAGGGGCTGAGGGAAGAAAGGTATTTGTGCTGGATGGAAAGAGCTGTCTACCTGGAAAGGCAGGACAGTTAAAATTGCCCTTGGACAAGAGCTTGAAGACACTTTGAGAATCCTAGTGCCCAGTAGCCGAGTCTGCAGCACACACCTGACTTCAGCAGAACAGCTCTAACCAACCCTTCACCAGAAACTGGCAACTAAGAGTTTAAGAAAAATCTCTACCTAGAGGAAAAAAAGACCTAGGGATAAGGACAGGAGTCAAATAAGGACCCGTGCTTATACCAGTACAGCAATAAAGGCAAGGCCAAAATCTGGAAAAGGTCAAGTTTACAGATACAGGATGTATCTTCTCAAATGCTTATGCACTTCTCTGAAGATTCCCCTAAGCCTTGAAACAGCAGACAAGAGTTTAATACCTCCCTCAAGATATTCTACAAATTTGTACTCTTTATGGAAGATTAAGTCATCCCCTTGCCCAAATGTTTTCATTTACTACATTCAAGACCTGCAAGTGAAGTTCTGTTCTTCTGCAGTGCCTACCCGCTTCTTCCTGCACACACTCTCTATGCTTTGGTCAAGCAAGCGGTAAATGTGGCTGACGCAGGACTTGACTTAAGCCCATAATGCAAGCAGGATCTTTGGCATACATCCAACCTGTTGCAAAAAATCCATGTATAACTTGGGCGTCTGTCCCAGACTGACTACCCCCCAAACACACACACACTTCCACTAGCCACTTCGGCTTTCATAGTGGAAGTAGATGACTTTTACGGTCTTCAGACATGCTGATGATTCAATTCTCACTCAGTAAAAGCAGCCACTTAATTTACAAGCAAAACCGGATTAGAAAGCTGCTCTTAATTACCACACAGCACACCACTGCCCACCCAACACTGTATAATCATAGGGTATTTATCCCAGGATGCAGCTGGCAGAAACATCCCCTACCCATGCTGGAAGATGCAGTCTTTAGACGCAGGAGGACATGAGACCAAAGGTCAACAGAGTTGTGCTGTTTCTAATGGTGTACTGCGATAGGGGTGGACTGGATACCTGGCATTCACTTGCTTCACCAGGAGTTTGCCTGTTCTGAACTGGCTTCTTACTCAAACTAGCAATAAAATTGATTTAGGGATGACCCAAAGGAGGTGTAATTCCCCAGCCTCAGCCATCACTAACTAGACATGCCCAGCTCAAAATACTTCATGAGGTGCAAAGCAAAGCACCTCAGTGACCTTCACTCAGCTGCCTTCGTTCTCACAGGCAAAAGGAGGGGGGTGGGGGTGTCCTGCGAGATACTGCAGAAACTATTGCAAGCCAGTAAGTGCCAACAGATCTCTCTGTCTCAGCAGAGAAAGGCTGCAGTCACTGTAGACATTTCTTTAAAAAAGGGAAACGCTATTAAAAAGATGAACAGTCCCTGGGAAAGAGGCTGCCAGGTCTGAAGAGCCTTTAGCAGCCTGGGAGCCCTGCCCACAACACTATAGCAAAGACAAAAGTCTTTGCTTCTGCTGCCCCGAGGACAGTTTCATTTACTTTCCATTAAACCTGGAAAATACGCTGCTTTTTTTCCCTCTTACTTCTATCAAACCTCAGGTAGCAGAGACAACGTAAATTTACCTGTACCTCACAGGAAAGCAAGTACGCAAAGGGAGTTTCACCTTTTGGTGAAGATCAGAGATAACAGACCAGTTCTCCTGCGTACAAGGCTTCATTCATTCTGGTGAGCAGCAGCATTGACCCAAACACCTTGGACCACTTCATTCCTCCTGCAGGAGGTGTGGCCTGCCAGCACCTTTTCAGATATACCTATGTACTCTGGACCACCATCCAGAGTCCATACCTCCTCCCTGAGGAGAATGCCAGCTCTCCCCAGTTGCTGGGAATAGCCCAGCACAGAGCAGCCAACAGCTCCTGCTGCCTCCATGAGGGATGGAGGATCTCCCAGCTCATCTCCTGCACCAGTGAAGACAGGCATGCAGCCGCCACCTCCACACCATGCACATGGGGTTCAGGCCAGGAATGAAAATGGGAAGAGGCAGAGGAGCTCTGAATGCTGGAATCCATCTTCTAACTGTTCCCAGGTGGACGACTTGCAGGCTGAGATATATTAATAATGTGATTTTTGTCCAACTTCTCATTCAAGTGTTGTTGCCTTTTATGCACTTCTAGCAGGCACAGATTTTGTAAGAGTCTTTACATAAGAAAAGGACAAGAAAAAAAAAACAAAAAAAAAACCAAAACCCACACAGCACTCCCTCCTGGGTTTAAAAGGAAAGGACTTCTGTTTGCCAGAACCATGCTGGTGTATTTGAATGCAAAGTTAAACAAATCCTTAAATATGGTGTCAAAATTTGAGTGGGAAAGGAACCAAGTGGTTATATTCTTCTCGGACCAAGTCTGCAATTTGTCCAATAATCTTCTGGTGAGAAGCAACACCAAGACACAAGCATTGCTAAAATCTGTTTTGTGTGTGAGTTAAGATCCTATCAGTAGTACATGAATAAAGATTAACATCTTGAATTGCAGTCATATCTGAAGATTTTAAAGACCCATAAAAATGCAGACTTCAGTGGGATAACTGGAAGATCGTCATGAACTGTCAGAATTTGAGAAATGAGGTTTTCTTCTTTAAATTTGACTCTCAAACTGAACAAAAATAAGCCCACACTGCCTTATTTGAAGTTAATTTACACTCCAGTTTGAATAGCACCTGCCCTTGGGTATGTTCCAGAAGAATGTCTACCTTTCCACAAAGGGAGGCTAACACCCATTGTAAAACTTCCAGAGGCACATTAGATGTCTGTTCCCCCCCCAGCAATTTCACCCTTAGAAGTAGAAGGAACACTGCCAGTTACAGCCTGTGCTGAGGAAACATGAGTTATAATTTTACCCTGGGAAAATTGCTGAACTGGGAGCTTCTGGTGTGGCATAGGTCTTGCCTTCGCAATCCAATGGTTCTTTTGATTCAGAGAGGCTTTGAAAGGGTGGTGATGAAAAACATAGCCTCTCCCTTTGAATCAGCCAGCTGCCTGCTTTCCTTAGCACTTTTTAAATTTGGTTTATTAATTTGCCTAGGAGCAGAAAGAGATAATACTGACCCATCTAGAGAAGATGTGGTTTTGGACATATCAACAGAACATTATCTACTTCAGACCAAACATGTAAACAACAAAAAAACCCCACCTGCGGACTATCTGAAGAATTTTGTATCTGGAGTCACCTCACCAGACTTAAGACAGACAGAAAAAGCCTGTATTAGCTCTTCTTGCCATATGAAGAGGAAAAAAGAAAGGATCCAATAAAACCGTGTCTTTGAAACGCTGTAACACACAAGAGCTCTCTCCAGATGTTTCTTGCAGCAACCAATAATAAAAATATTCTCAGACTGAATCGTAATTCTGAAGACATTGCGTCCACTTAGTAATTACAAGACCAGACAATAAAACAGACAGATAGCTTCATCTACAACCCAACTGCAGAAAAAGAGGGATGAAAGGGCTTTAAAACCATACATTCATAATTATCTAATTTACGATGAAGATGTAAACAGAACTGCAGTTTTGACAGTTACAGTTGAGGCTGTAGAAATACGCTCTGCAATTGTAATCTCAAATTATACATCCCGCACTGTAGTATCAATGCAATGCAACAGGCAAGAAGGACCACCTTTTAGAAACCCTGTGTCGTCGCTGGGTTCTTCTCTCTCCCATCCACCTCCCCTCCCAGAAGCTCTCCGGAGCTGAACTTAGCAAAGCAATGACCCTCTCCTCTCAAAAATTATGATCTACTGAAACCCCACCAGAGGGACAGAGACTGCCAAGAGGGAGGACAGTGCGAGCAAAGGATAAAAGCTGAACTTACTGAAACAACAGGCTTTTTGGAAGTCCTTGTTAAGACAGACTGCAAGAGGGAGTGTTTACCCAGCTCTGCCACAATCCCATGCATTTTCAGGGCTGGCTGGGACTTTTACCTCTCCTGCTGTAACTCCCATTAAAATTATCAGCCTACAGATTTCATAACAAGCAGGAGAATGAGAAAGTCCGAACACTATCACGAGAGAAATCGTATTATCATTAGCTATTTCAAAATGCACGTGGGTTACTTAACACCTCAGGACAGGCGGCACAGCACCAAAGAGCTGCTCCCAGCGTGGGGACAGGAAACAGCCTTCTGCTAAAAAAAGTACATGTAGCCCTCATTGTCATTTCCCAGCATACGACAATGAGGGCTTCCCCAGGGCTCCCTAGATGAGCTATCCACTTGGCATATGCAACCTGAACAGAAAACTTTCAGTGACCCAGATACTTCCCTACGCCTGCCCCATACTAAATCCGGACCATCTTTGAATTTTAAATCCCCTGGAGGAATAGGTATGCTTTTTGGTGGCTGGTAGGGAGGGGCTAAAGTCCTAAATTAAGCTAAATACAGGTTAAATCCAAAAGACTCCTTCAATGCAGTAATGCATGAAAGTTATTAGTTCATTTTACCTCTTTTCTGGTATTTGAGGTTTTCTTAGATGCTGGGAAAATACTTAGGGGCAAAGGGCGAAAAGGAATGGTAGATAAATGACTGTCAAGTGGCAATTTTTTCTGGTTAGTGTGAAGGACAGGATTTGAGAAAAGGAGAACACAGGAATCTGCTCTGGAACGCAAGAAGAGTGCTTGGCAAGACAACAACTGTATGGCATATGAACAAAGCATATTTTAGATTTGGTTCATTTGATTCCATTATGTGTAAAAGATACTTTAGGATCCAAGGCTAAGAAATATTTATTATTGTTTTCAGACCTGTAGGGATTTCTCCAAGTAGTCATGGTAGTTTGTATGATAGAAACATCCATTTGGCAGCTAATAGTAGACCACATGGGTAGCTTAACCCCAAATCTATATAACCATGTGCTATATGCTAACAGAAGCCATCACTGCCAACCTTATGAAGCAGCAATCCACTATCTAGGTGTAGACAGAATGACCTCTGCTAACTAGCTCAGACAACTCTTGTTTTTTTATATTAAAAAGGCTTTTACTTGACCTGGCACCACAAAAGACCATGCACCTAACCTTAGAATAGTGGGTGAAACCTTACACAATACACTTTTGTTTGGATGGCATGGCCTGCTTCTCACTTTGCCTTTGTGCTTCTCTGGTCATTGCTAACACACAAAGCACCAGTGCTTGGACAACAAAAGAACCTGAAAATGTTTGGAGAAGCAGAAAAGACTATGCCTGTCAATCAACAACAAATGCCTATCTCACTTCTTCTAGGTATTGGCTTTTATTGCCTCCAATGTACAACACATTTCAATAAAATTGAAGAGCATGAAATAAAGACACATTAACATAAACTGATAGTACATGTAGTTGTGTTATGACACAGGAGCTAACACCAAAGAAACCCATTATTAGATGATTATGAGGGACAGCTCAAAATTAGAAAGACAACAGGCAGCTTCACCAAGAAAATGAAAGCTAAACAAAATACAGTTATTTTATTAAAACATATAGAAATTAAGTGAGACAACAGAGGCCACACTATCACTTGCCACAGCCACACCAACCACCATGGGGTAAGCACTTAGGTATAAAATTTCTCTTTTGGGAGGCTGTTCTGTAACAAGGCTCTTAGAGAAGCTGGCCCTCACCAAGAGCTCAGCTCAGAAAATTTATCTACTGATGAGGCAGTAAGCTTTATGTGAAACTATCCTCATACAAAATAATACTTCAATAAATCTTTTGTTGAGACAGGGAGGAAGACATCACTACCTAAAGTTAGAGATAACAAACCCACTAAATATCTTTAATAGTAGTCAACAGTAAGACCATGCCAATATGGGAAAACATCCTCTATAGATCCAAACTAACAACTCTGAAGTTGTTAGTTGAAGCTGTTGTTGAAGCTCTGAAGCTTCTGCAACAGAGAAAAAAAAAGATTTTAAAAAGGATCAAGAATAAGAGATCTGGAAGCATTAAAAAAATAAATAAAAATCTTTAGAAGAGCAGTTTGAACAAAGACAGTAGAAGTTGCCACCAGGTAGAGACAGCCACCAACTACGATGAAGTAATAATTTTAAAAATCACATGCAAGAATTCCACTACATTCCAATAGGACCTGAAAAGTGGAAGAAACTGTCACAAGAGAAGGACTTGGCAGGTAAAGGAGCAGATACAGGGCCAGTCACACACAGTGATATATCTGGAGTCTTTAAAAGACCAATTCCACATAGTGTTTGGGAGATAGAATCCTCTGCAGACGTTTATTTGGAACCAAGGAAGTTTGAGGGGAACATCAGGAAGGCCTTAGAGCTTGTGTCTTAACTGATGTTTGTCTCCTGTCATTTTACTTGAGGCGTGTCTCCTGCCCAGAGGAGCAGTGCAGAAAACCATCGGCTCCCTCCCTGGCATGGAAGGGGAAGAGCAGAGAGGCTGAAGCACCACTGTTCCTGCAAGAAGCAAGGAAAGGAGGCAACAGAGACATAAAATATGTGTTGGGAGTGGGAAGTTGATGCATCCCCCATTAGAACAAAGCCCTGCAAGAAAAAGAAAGGGGCAGGCAGAAGGCGGCAGCGGCATTTAATTAGTAAGGGTGTAGAGAAGGATAATTAAAAAAACAAACACCCCAAACAAAAACCAACGTAAAGCATTTGACAGACTTTGGTCTCCCCTCTAGAACAAGTACTCAAAAAGGTTGCCTTCAGGAACAAATGAATTTGCCATGTCAGAAAGAAAAGAGCATTTGAATCAAACAGGAAAGGTTTCAGGAGACTTGTGGTGATCGTCTAGTAGAGGGCAGCAGTAATTAACTTCAGCAACAATTCCTAAGTTATGTATTTGTCTCATGGCAGTAATTCTCCATCCCATTAGAGACACACTTGACAGCACTTGACTTCTGATGAACACCACCTTGAAAAACTGAAGGGGATTAGGTAGGGAAGAGGTTTTTCTAGGTTGGGGGTAGAGTGGAAGGATGCATGGTGAGATTGTTTTGTTTTCCAGCAGGAACACTAAACATCATGATTTCTACCAGCACTGCCTTGCAGAGCTTCAGTCCAAAAGACAACAACGGGTGAGAGTACATGTGTACCTTATTCCACATATTTGACAAGCACTGTGGAATGAGGTGTGGCAAGTGGAATTTGTAACTCCAGCCCTGGTCGGGAATGGTGGCTGGATGCCAACCACACCATAAAGGTCCCGTCATCTAAACTTCAAGTAATGTCCTGAGGATTCTGACATTCTCATAATGAAGTTTACCACAGATACAGAAAAAAAAAAAATTATATTGCAGTCACAGGGTTTGATAGCTACAGGAGTCTTGCTTGCCACATTTGCCACATGCTTGCTTTAACAAAACCTCTTAACCCATCTCACAGTGATGAGCCCTTACAAAGTGATCAGTATTGCCTAGCTTCACTGAGAATAATATACTCCTGCCAACATGAACTTCACTTGTCCACAAACCAGTCTGGAAGTTTCTAGGAGGCTGAAGCCATGGAAACTGGTGGAAGGCATCAAGCAACAAGGATGGGGGTTCACCTAGTGCGGGCAAAACAAAACAAACCAGGTGATTCATCCTCATGACTATGAAACCCAGAAATCTGAACACACGACTAATCTTAGGTAGTAGCATTTAGATTAGAAATGGTTTTAAACACAAAAAGGCAACTGAAGACAACCAGATAAACTCTAATACTCATGTGCAAATTAGAACCAATGATGACAATTGATTTTTATAAAGGGTCTAATGACATGGTGCAAAATGATTTCTCCCATCTGAAGCCTGGCACCATCCGGTATCTTTAATTCAGAAAAACCCCAAGTGCCTTTTTATTTCCTCTCCTTCTTCTGGCTCTTTTGCCATGTAGATGCTTGTTTGCATTACATCTATTTTGAGCTAAATTAAATAGGAGAAGTAGAGTTTTGATTCCGTAGTAGTAATAAATGGGGTTAGCCTGGCATTGATCTGTGTAAAGGGGCCAAAGCTAGGACTGCCAGAAGCAAAATGTGGTCAGTGAACTCTACAGCACCAAGAGTGACCCTGCAGCGGAATTCCTAGCCCTGATTACAACAGAAAGAGACTTGCTTTCCTGAACAAAGAGTGTTTCAGGCAACAGATTAGCAAGAGAAAGTCTACTTGCAATGGCAGACCAAGGAAATGGACCAAAACCAAGAACCACAGCACACTTCAGAGGATTTTAGAAAGCTTCTAAATGTTGCAAAACAAACGCCTTTCTTGCTTTAGGTTTCTTGTAAGCCAACATTGCTGAAGAAACAGTATTTTTGTTCTATATCTCACTTAAATAGCTTCAGTAAGTAAGTATGCAGCAGGAAAGATGAGCCAAACCCATGTTAAGATATATCACACTAACTGCTATAGTTAAGGATAGCACACTGACAACACTACCTTGCAGATGAAGAACATTTGTCTTACAGCCCTTCAGAAAGGGGAATAATGTTTACCAGAAGAGGAAAGGCCCCTTTTATAAATCATGCTTAAAATTCAGCCCCCAAATTTATACAGGAGGAGAATTTCACAATCCTTAGGAAACACAGATCAAATTCACCCCCTCTGTGGGTGTTTGTGCTGTTGTGCAATGCAAAGCAGTGAGAGCACAGCAGTAAATCTAGCCTCATGACTACCGAGTTTAATCGCCGTGCAGCTACGATAGAGAACAAAGTGCCTCTTATTCCCGGCTGCACCGTGATCCCACCGGATTGCAGGCTGAGCAGGGTCGGTTCGAGCCGGCGTTTGGCCAAAGTCCGGCAGAGTGCTGGAATTGGCTGCTCCAAGGCTGAAGCCAGCTCATACCTCACTCCCAGTGAGGCTGCTCCACATGGTCGGAGCACTCAAAGTGTTGGGTGCTTGCAGATATGCCCATCAGCACCTACCACCACTGCTCCCACCTCTTCGGCAGGTCTGCTGGCTATTCACAGGTCCTGTACATGCCAAGATGCTGTCAAGAAGCGCCACCCTGCCATGTGGCACCGCTTCCTAGCCTTGTTTTTTAACTGGGGACAATTGCGTGACACCAGGCTGTGTGTCCAGAGCTCACCCTTGCTGGGAACCCTGAGACGGCCCAGTTGCCCCACAGTGCAGCCCAGCTCCTCACCTTGGCTTCACCAGAAGCAGTGGGGACCTCAGCCCCCTCGGAGCAGGGAGAGAAAAAAAAAACCAGAGAACCATTCATCCTCACTACTTTGACTTTTCACCCATTTCTTCTCCATATTTTACAATAAATGGTCATTAACACGAGTGTTTCCTTAAAAACAAGGATCACAAAATACTGATGTAAGTCAAATCCTCAGGAACAAGCTATTAAAGGTCTTCAGCCCATTTCCCCCCAACACACACAGAGTCCCATAATGGATTTTGGCTTGCTGTATCAACCAAGTAGCAAGGGGCCGGGTGTGGGCCCACAGAGGAAAGGGAGGTCAATTTAAAGAGTCTGTCAGTGGTATACCGACAGCCTGCAAAAGTAAAGTCAGAAGTCTGCAAGAGAGCACCCTGTTTGTTTGGGGTTTTTTTAATGCTACTCATTTAACTTGCCACTCATTACGCGTTGATTGCACCTTTCACTAGAGTTTTGTGGTGGCTGTAATGTCAGATCACGGGACGTGGTTGTCACGACTGGGAACTTACTGACTGATTTATGGGAACTTACAAACCCACAAAACCAAAAGATATTTGTTATTCACTTACATTCAGAAGGTTCCTTTCACCTCTTGTTGAATAATTCTCAGTTTATTTCTAGCTCAAAATTCAGTTTCCCTTCTGTAGAAGGGAGTATAAGCATAATATACCTTTTATACAGAGGTCAGCCTACAATAACTCCCCTGAACAATTTGAGGTCACTATACTTAGATTGGTAACAGCATCCCAAAATTAAGTTGTCATTTTAACTGTTTAGCGGGCATTGAGACTTCTCACATAGATCAGTTCATTATTAAAAGTGGCAGTTACTGTAAATTACACTCCTCACAAGAAGAGCAGCCTAAAATTTAAACACATTATGATACCTGCCTGACCATTCATTTTAAATGAGGATAGCTGAGGGCTCAGACTCACCATCATGCAGCAAACAGCTGTGCAATTTAGGACTGGCTCTTTTTTGGTTTTTTAACCAACTCCTCTCCCCGAGGCTACCACCCCCATCGCAGAGTTGGCAAAACAGACCGTATGCCCGTGCCTCCCGTGTTCCTGTTCACAGGCTAAACACGGCAACTCAAATTCCTGTTGATGGTGACAGGACCCATGAAGTAACAGACCAAGGTTTACTGTAGCTGCTGAAGCACAGGCAGATGGTTCCTTCTGCTGACTCTGCAAGAGAGCAAAAGGCTTCCACAAAGGAGGAGGGCAGCCAAGGGCAGTAACATCAAGCTACAATTTGCCAGGACTTGTCCCTCAGAGGAGTCTTGCATTTTAACCATTTTTGGCACATTCCACATTTGGTATTTTCAGGAGCTTTCTAGGATGTTTATGAAACAACTGCAAGGTAGGCAACTAAATTGATGGCAGGCACAAAGAATGCCTTCCCACATTCCTCCCCCATCGAAATAAATGAAGATGTAGTTTATGTTTCTGTAATTACTGTTTGTCAAAAGGAGAACAGGTTGTTAAGTTATGCTAAGGAGTCTATGAGCCTGTACCCTGCATTGAACACCACAGCAATGCAGATTTTACCTAATAAAAAGACTGGTCAAAACATTACTCAAAAGGAATCCACACTGTGATATCATAAAACAATCTACCTTTAAACTTCTTGATCTACCTAATATTTAGAATTAGGTCATGTTAGAAGTTTAAGCCAATCAATTGGAATTTGTTCCTTATAGAGCGATTTTAACCTATTCCATAGGTGACACTCAGAACACTGTCAAGTTTCAGTCATTTAATATTAAATACTGAAAGGGTAACATTACGCATTTGGTTTATGACATTTTTGTACCATACATCATCTGCTGTTTGCTTTTAATCCCGTATTTCCCCCATTAAATACTTACAGTATTTATATAGCCTTGTAAAACTCCAGTACAAAAGAATAAGCAACAAGAACTTTTCCCCATACATTACTTACGAACTTAATTATGTAATGCAATGTGAAAGGTTTATGCACACCAGCTGGATCTCATTATGGTTAAGTTTCTTTTTAAAGTGTACTTTATCTGGAATATGGAAGTCACTAAGAATTTCATGTTGAAAATACGCAGAGCTGGCATACACACAAGTTTATACGGCAGGACACTAACTCAGTAAAAAGATTCACAACAAGTCAAGTTTGTGGACACTTATTTCTGAAGTTTAAAATGCATCAGCTAAATTTAAACATTTGCAGCCAAGTATGAATTATGAACTGAACAATAGCCTATTTCAGTCTTTCCCTCCTAAGTATCACAGTAACCAGAGAGATGCTACTCCCTCCAGAATAAGAAAAGTAGCAAGAAAAGCAAGAAAGGAAAAGTTTCAAGTGACTATTGGTATCTCCTTCCTACTGATCAGTGCTAAGACTCGGAGGTATGCCAGCTCTATATACTAAGCAGCATCTAAAGAGCATCTAAGCACATCTGAAAAGCGGGACTTTCAGAGCTGTGACAAACTCAACAGTCAGACCTTCAAAGAGGTTACTGAATGCCCAGCTGAACCAAAGCAAACTTGTCGCACACTTTGGCATCGCCGGTTGAGAGGTTCCTGCTCAATCGTGAGGCAAGAATTGTGGTTTAATAAATGCAGAGAACAAAGCCAAGCATAAAATAAAATAATGTGCAGTGATTTTATTTTTGTTGTATATTTGACTATAATTACTGTCTTAAGTACTTTAATTGCCTGGCATCTCCTCAAGTGCCTTGCCTGTGGGGAGGGGAGGCAGGGCAGTTTATAGTTTGTTATTAATGAATAAAGTACAAGCAAGTTTACCTTGTCTGTAATCAACATTCCCATCAAAACCGTTTGAAATGAAAATGTAGAGGGGTCTGTTCATCCTGCAGACCCATTGTGATTGTGTCAATACCTGCTTTTTAATGATGAATGTCCTTCTGCCACATCACTTACACCTCAAAGGGGGGCCTAGCAAACATCTTTATGAGACCCACGTGAGAAGCATCACCTACTTGCCAGTACTTATTCTCTTCCACAGACATCTGCTCTTGGCCACTGCTCTGGGGATAGGGTACAGGGAGAGGCACCCCTTGGGTCTGCCCCCAGATGACCTTTCTTGCATGCATTCTAGGTGAGAAAAGGGGACGTGCACCAACGGGAAGTATGCCCTGCTTTTTGCAAGCAAATCTGTAGGGTCATTTACAATTGCTCTGGAATGACACGCATCCAGCCCCTCTCAGCTGGAAATAATTTTTGCCTGGAGTGGAAATGGAGTGGAGGGAAAAAAAGAATGAGTGACAAAAGAAGCCCATGCAGGATAAAATAAAATATACTTGCTTGGTTCATTAAGAAATGATTAGACGCAAGAAGCCATCAGTAAATGTCACAGTTATGTGAATATAATAAAGCCAGGAGAATGGAGAAGCAAAATGCTATTTTTCACAATTAGTCAAACACACAAAGAGTACGAATTTGGCCATTAGTCTTGGTTTTCCACTTAAATTGTTACAAGAGTCTGCTACTTTTAGATAATGTTGCATTCACAGCCCAGCAGACCATCCAGACAGCAAGTGCAGCACCAGCAGAGCAAGCCTCAGCCCCCCCTGATGGTCAGGAGCTCACCTCTGAGGAGAGGGCAGCTCTTCCCCATGCAGCACTCAGGCTGCCAACAGGAGGGACAATTAGTGTCAGTTCTGATGGCGTCCTCCTCTGTGAGGAAAACTCGTCCACTAAGATGCAACTGAGACCACTAGTTTTCACCTAAATCACAAGAAAAAAAAAAAACCAACTGTTTAAGAACAACTAAGAATTTTCCATTACAACAGATGAGCACTTTCTTCCCCCCTCCTCTTTTGGGCAACCAGGTGAAATCTCTTCCCAGCCTGTCTCCTCCTTATAGCCTTTAATCAGCTGGTACACCTCCTCCAACACTGCCACCTCCTTATCTCTCCAAGCACCAACTTCTTACTCTAATGTCACTGTCCCACTGGCACACAGCCAGCTTGCTTCTTGCTCCAGAGAGGCCTCATGTTATGGTGGCCATTTCTCCTATGATTCCAGCCACCCCCTCCTCCAGTGAAACACAGAGCTTTTATTTTCAAGAAAGACAAAACCAGCACATTCAACAGCATCTCCAGAACACATTACCACTGCTTTTACAAGAGCTTGCAAAGCATCTCCCTGTCATTGCCAACAGACAGCTATTGCTGATCAAATGAACATCTCTCCTCGAATAAGTTTCTTAGAGTGCATGACCGTGCACCTTGATATAGCTGTGTATATAAAGCATGGAAGCACATGCTGTAAATAGTGATCTGAGGTCTTTATTCATTAAGATACATAGGCAGAAACTTCATAGAAGAGAGATCTGACAAGAACCTATAACAGAAGTTTAAAATACATTTATGAAAAAGTGGAGTACGGCATGATAGCAGCTTAACTTCTCCCCAGGAATGGGTTGCTGAAAGCTAGCAGCCAGCCGTCTACTGCCAGAACCAACACGAAATTCCCAGCTTCTCAGAGCTTTCACCCTACATTTGTTTCCTTAGGGGAAAAAAACCAAAATGTGTGTTGATCAAGGACACCACTGAGGTATTTAAGGTTCTCCAATACAACATGAACAGACTACCCAACAAAAAAAGCCAGGCAGTAACATATAGACTAGAGAATACAGAAGTCATTTTGGATGCGGATAGCTACTCATGGAAATAACACAACAAACCTAGCATTTCACTAGGAAACGTCAAGTCAGATAAACATGAGAAAAAACAAGACTCTCCAATTGTCTCCTCTCCTCTAGAGCCTGTAAGCCCCCTGTGTGCCCTCCCATCATGCTGTGAAGTTGCTCTCTGTTTGGCATCCAGGTGGGATAAAACTGCCTTTGAAAGCAGGAACCCACTGAGGTTCTTCTCAAGACTTTTATGAAGTAGCTTAAAGATTAAATGACTAGTTTATGCAGTGCTTTAATCAAAAAGCGTGTTTTCTCAACTTCCTCAGAGTTTTAATACGATGTGAATGAGAAATTGATCCGGACACTTTAGTTTACAAGGAGTGTTTCAAGTAGCTTGAGGAAACTAGTTTGTTGTCATCAGCGTAAAAACATAAAAACAAACACAATGTTTATAGGCCATTTTACCATACTGCTGACAGTGGATTTCTTTCGGGATACATACCCAAACCTAACACTTCTTCTGACACAAAACTCTATGGGAAACCAGTGGTTTAAATGTCACTTTTTTTTTTTTCAGGTTAAAGAAAAAAAATCTGTAGATTCTAGTGCTCATAAAAGGCAATAATATAATATACTTAAAGTCATACTAATTTTTTTAATAAATGTTTAAGTTGAAGAAAACTGAGACTTCCTCATACCTTCACTGTTCTTTAATATTTTCTCTAGCATTTCTACTTCAAAGAAAAAAATGTAGTTATTCTTTTTCTTGATTAAATTTTGCTTCAGTGCACCTACTGCCTTTGCTACTTAGCATTAGGAAAGAAGGATTTTTTTTTAAATCCTAATTTCTTCCTCTAATTTTAGTCCCTATCCAAACAGAAGCATTACTTCCCACCCCTTAAATCCATTAAACTAATCCAGCAGAAGCACACCGGTATACAGAAATTAATCTAGTTTCCAAACTTGACATGCTGCAACAAGATAGTTGGTAATGTTTTCTCATCCTGCTTTCCCTCTCCCCATTTTCCATTTCAACTTATTTCCAGATCTTTTTCTTCTCACAGAATTCTTATGTTCTGTCTTCAACAGCACAGTTATTTAACCCCTTCCTTCTGACCTCCAGAAAGGTTGGTAAACTCACCTCTGCTCTCCTCTCCTCCTAAATATCTAGTCCCTTCAGATACAGGAGAATGGCAGAAAAAACACCACACCTGACCATTTTACAGCAGCTAACATCATTGGTAAGATCACAACCCTGTAGTAAAAAATAATAATTAAAAAATATATATATAAAACCAGAAGTGTTCAGTGAAATCAGTCCAGTACTTCACAGAATCAGAAATGCTGTAATGAGTTAGAATACTCATCGGCATGACTTAGTAGCTTGCTAACTTGCAAGCACAAAAGTGGTGATGGTATGGTTGTTTTGCCTTTTTTTTTAGCATAAATTTGGACATGGGTCTCGCGAAATCTAAACCAAAAAACAAATTATCTGTCAGCTGTTATATCTTTTCCTGGAAAGCTATGGATTTGACCTGATGGTTTGGTATCTCTCAGCAATTCAAATAACACACATAAGCTTCTGAAAGTGTCTGCTGTACTTTCTGCATGACTGCAACAATTCCCACCATATCATTATTATGTACTGCAAGTCTAGCCTAACATTATATTCATGATCCTGACTATATCTATTAGCAGTTTGGAAGTGAATATATGATACTAGGGAAATGGTTAAAATTCCACTTTAGCACAGGCACGAGGAATCCTTTCCTAATGAATTACCATAGTAAATTTTTTTTTTTGTTAAAAAAATTATCCTCCTCTCTACCATGGGGATACTTTTGCCATTTCCATAGTGGTGTAGTGCTACTTCCATACAGTGATGCATTAGCATTTCAATTAATACTGTGTTTAGTATTAAGAGTCACCATACATTTTAAACTTGACATCCATTTTGACACATTGATACTTGCAACTTACAATGAACCTGGCTTTTCCTTAGCTTTTTTTTTTTCCCCTCTTTTTGGTAATCCTTATTTTTGATACTTTCCAGTGCCTAGAAGCGAAAGGAACAGCTTATATTTAAAGTACTTTCAGTGGAAACATTTGTATCCAGACCCTACTTAAAACATATCAAAAAAACCTCACAATGTTTTATTTTAAACCAGCTGGCAAATGCAGGTGCATTTCAAAATAATGCATTTTAAAATTATATAAATAAAGGTAGCTTGTGAAGACTTCTAAAGATAAGACTAGAAATAAGGCTGCTTTGAAAGTGTCTCAAATACCCTAAGAGGAAGGCAAAGCCACTAAGTTCTAACTGGACATTAAAGCTGTTTCTGCTTTTTAGAAATCCTACCATAATTGTATTACACAAACTGCTTTAGACTGGTGGCAGCTTGAGAAAGCACATTTTGAAGCAGTTCAAGCCTGACACTGAAACCATGTTAGTCCGACTCTGCCTGTTTTATTTTCAACGAGTGCTTGGGCAAAAGAACCGGAGTCCAAGGCTGAGGGATTTGTATTGCCACCCCTGCTAAGAAGTATCGCTTTTTAAAATGTTTGTGCTGGAAAGAAATCATATTCCTACCAATACCCAGTTCCACAAAACTTAGTTCTCCTCACGTGGCTTCCGGGACCACAGAGCTTTGTATTATCCCTTTTGCCTCTAAGAACGAGTTACTTTTCCCCTCCCAAGTTTGTCAGTCACTGAGGAGCGCAGGTTTGCAGAGAGAGAGATGGGTGGGTGTGTGTCACAGAAACTATTTTGAAGGAGAGATAATCAGCAAGATACATACTTCAGCATTACAAACTTGAAGAGGAAGTTTAAAATTATAAAAGGCTACACAGTTCTTTCCGATCTGGTTATTTGCCAAAACCCACACACTTAGAGCAATTTATTGGTCCATCTGTCTGTCTGTCCTGTGTCATCCCCCC
>VXBJ01002934.1:159807-170064 GCA_013400055.1 Nycticryphes semicollaris
ATTTTAAATAACTGAACAGATTCTTGATTCTGCTGATCTAGGCAGAGCTTCCAGAAACTAGACTTATGATGACATGAAAAACACAACACGTTTTCTAAACCCAAGAAAAAAAAACTAGTACTTGATAAAAGTCTACACAAAGCATCATCTCCTGATCACCACAAATGTGGTCTGTAATAGATTTCTAGCTAACTCCTGTGATAAACAACTGCTGTCGGTATCACTGTCATATCTGAGGTGAGGAGGAAGCGCACACCATCACCCTTTACATGAACACTGCTAGTCAGAAAATCATTAGAAACACTAGGAAACACTCAGAAATGCAACAAATTCAAGCAGATTCCCTCTTTATCTGACATCCACACACCATTCGTACTACAGCTGTAGGTTTGTCTGTCAGGGCATCTGTGCTCCCATATATATTTTCCAATTTGTCAGCCTAACTGAGCTAGGCCCTCCTAAATTGGCATCAAAACTATATGGGTTAATTAACAGCACTTCAAATGACTTGCATACTTTTGAACAGGGTGATTTCAGTATGAGGGGAGGAATTTAACAGTTGTGTCACAGGTAACAGCCAGTTCTTGTAAGAAGGAAGGAAGCAAGCTATTTAAGCCCACTTCACCTTCCTCACTCCTTTTCCCCACACTTCAGGCAAAAGGAGGAAAAGGTCTCAACCTACCCCAAGCAGGACTGGAGCGAGGAGGGCAATGCAAGCAGATTCCCCCTTCTCTTTCGTGCTATAAACCCACATAGCCCATGTTCCCACCCCCAACATCAACCAGCTGCACCACACGCTTCCGCCGCTTCTTCTCTGGGGGAGCTTTTAAGCCAGAGGACGCTCAGTAATTAACCACTGATGATTTCCTATTGCGCCTGAGAGTTTGGGTGCTGCTCCTTCAGGTGCGCTGCAGACACCTCACCCAGGAAACAAGAGCTCACGCTGGCAAAGCGAGCACTGGTTTTGCAACTGGTAACCCCGCACCACAGTAAGAGCTCGGGGTGGCCACACTGGACCTTAATCAAAATCAGAGCATCAGACGCAGAACGCCCTCCTTACTCCAGACCAACCTCTCCCTGCCACTCCTGAAGCCTGCTAGAAACATACAGAGAAAAGTCAGCAGCGGTGAAAGAAGCAGCTATATAGAAGCTGTGGTGAGTAAAAACTCAGGATTCAGCTGAAGGGCACTGAAAAATCGCTCTAGACATTTCTCTAGCAATCCCTAATTTTAAACATGAAGAAACACACATTTTAAAAAAGATGAGCTTAAAATACAGTGGTGTTTTAAGGAAGCCATTCATTTATGCATTGCATTTCTTACAGGCAGATGCAAAAGTAGTAAAAGCATACACAGGTGCCTATTTGCAGGGAAGCTCAAGATGTGACTCCTTCATTAGAGCTACCAAGTATAAGGGTCCCAGCTATACAGTCTCCTCTTCCTCCTGCCCCTCACATGAAAAAAACAACCAAATAAAATGACATCATCATTGGACCCAGTTCCTGGGCACTTTATGGAGGAGAGTGTGAAATGAAGCATTGTGCTAGAACTAAGTCCCAGCTCAGAAATCACCCCAGCACCTACACAAGATCTTTGGGATAAAACAAAAAAAAACCCAAAAAACAAACAAACAAACAAACAAACACCACAAAAAGACAAACCACAGAAGGAAAACCAAAATTCATCCTCACATCTCATTACTTCCCTTCTTTTGCAAGGACAAGCACTCCAGCCCGTGTTATCCAAACAGCACCTACCAAATACACTACCTATCCTCATCAGCTACCCTCACTACCAAAAAATCTACACTTAAACCTCCTCTCCTACCCCTACCCTGGGGAAGCTTCACCAAGGCATTTATAGTCCCTTCCTCCCTGCAGATCACATCAGCTTTGTCTTCCTGGACTCCTGTTGTTCCCCAAGTGGAAAACCATGACAGTATTATAGGAGAAGCAACAGTTTCACACTGTTGGTGCCATCGTTTGAAGAGGAGTCATTACCCCTTGTCAAAACCTACACGATAACACTTCATCCAAGCTACACTACCCAGTTTAAGTACCAGAAACACTGCAAACCACATCAGCAGAGTACACCACTCAGGCCAGTACAAGCAGCAAGTCAGAAGTCCCAAGAAGGTGCCAGCTCAAGTGTGTATGCACAGGACTGTGTTATATGGAGCAGATACACCCTAACCATACAGTGGGAAAAATTATAAGAATGTTGGCATACATTGGTAAAGTGAGCAGGGCTTAAAAAATTCAATTAAACTTATCTGTCCTATCTACAGGAGAGTACAGAAGCACACAAAAAGTAAGCATATCAATTAAGAGTGTACTGCAAATGTATATACTGCATCTGCACACTGTAACTTTGATTATTTCCCAAACTGAAAATGACATTAAGAGCACATCAAAGGCACTTGTTCTCATGAGGGATTAAGTCCTTAGCAAGTTTGAAGGTTTTCAGATCAACTAACTAAAACTGGCTGAGTGCAAAAGCACGTGAATTTCTAGAAGCCCGGAAGAGCCATTTTTCCTTGTGGTTAATCCCCCAAAACAATCAGAACATAATTCAGTTGCATGTCTTCCAATGTTACTTTTAGATCAAGGTATTATAAGAAGTTCCAATCCCTTCCTTATTCCCCCCTCAAATGCCTGGAAGAGCATTCCCTGGAAACATGATTATATATTTTTTACTATCACAACACTAATAAATCTCTTCTATATCAGATAAAATGCAGTTACCAACACTTGTCCCTTGAATCCAAAATATGATAAAAAAAATTATCTTGCACATACATACTTGGCTATGTGCCCTTAACCATTTCCTTCTGAAAAGAAGGGTGCATTTATTGCTTCAGAAACAGAAAAGCAAAAATAATAAGAAAGAAAGGACATGGGGAGAAAAGATGAACAGAAGGGCTTCGAAAGTGACTGAAAAATCTACAACATCGCTAATTAGGTTCCAGCTTCTAACACAATAGAGGGTGTACCATGGTCTGTTATCAAGTTTATAGCCATGGGCACAAGACAATACAACCCCACATTCAATTTAATTACAGCCTATGGCTTCTGCAGCAGTGGTGTGTTTCAAAGGGTTTAAGCACTCATTTATTTCTACACCATACATGAAATAAGGCAGCTCACTGTCATACAGACTCCCCAATTAGACTGAACAGTTTCTGATCTCTTGCTCTCTAGCAGGAGAGCAGTGGGCAATGGAAAAATCTTTACAGGATAATCACAGAAGACTTTTTGTTAAAAAAAAAGTGAAGTGCACTCTGCTGCCTTTAAGTTTGTGCATTTTATCTTTGATGTGCACAGAGAAGAGTACCAACATAGTCATCTGAGAGTCTATAGAATTTTTAAAGTGTCAAAATACAGCAGCACTTCAATTATGCCATTTTTTCTCCTAATTATACCAAAAAAGGTCATCTTCATTTGAGTTATACAAAATGGAATACCTCTTGCATTCTTACCATCACAGAAGGATGGATTAAGAAAATTATCTGACTAGATCACATGATGTAACTAAGTAAGAGGAGTCTAATTTCTAAGAAGTAAAAAATATTTTGAAAATTAAAGTGGTAGTGCAAGAAATTATTATCTGAAATAGTTACAAAATTTTATACCTCCGATATATTGTGCCAATGCAACTACAAGGATCTACAAAGATAGTATTGGATGCTAATCTCCACAACCACAATCCTAAATGTGTGTATTGAAACAGCATTCTCAGATCTTCTGTGAAATACTCTCCTGAGGCACCTTAAATCAACTCTGTCCCCAACAACTGATCTGTCTTCAGTCTAGGAAGGAAAAACTAGTTCCCTCCATTCCTTTCAGTGCATATACAGCCCCCAAAGCTGCATATGAGATCACTCAGCCTAATCTCTATTCTGCTTTTCTTGCACTCACCTCGGGAAGCATCCACATGCCTACCAAACCTCATGTTAGTTACAATGAACGTAGCCTGGGATACCCTACTCACTCAAAAAACAAAACCAAATCGTCTCTGATCAACCTTCTTTAGTGGAAGTCAGTCTTGCTTCTAAAGAGAGCAATAGCCAGGGTACACCTCTTTCCCTATAGAAAATGGTAAGAAAGCTGTCTTTGGGGACCATGTTTGACACCCCTGCTACCCTAGTCTCCACCTCCCAAAGAATTCAGAGCAAATTTTGATGACTATCAGGTATAATAGTGCCTTCTATGGTTAATCACTTTCTACATCTGTAACTTAGTAAAAGATTAAGATCTTCCCCATTAAAAAAAGCCCACAACTAACCACCAAGAAACAGCAGCCTCTGAGGTAGGCACAGTTTTTACAGCTCCTTTAATCCTCACACTTTGAAGATTTTATCGAGTGTTTCTTTTTAAAAAGACACCAAGCAAATCCTAGATTTTCTTGCAACCTGGGATACTCCATTAGCCAAAGAGGATGGCGCTAACTAGGCAGTAGGGCAGCCAGTACTAACCTCTGAAACCAGATCAACAGAAGTATTGCCACAGGAACTAACAAGGTATTTGGCACTCGTCAGTCCTAATAGCTGCTGTACTTTAAGCCTTTAAGATAGGGATATTGCCCCATCTATTATCTGTATGGAAATAAAGCCTAGCATCCTAATGCCACCATCCTAAGCATCCTTCCCTGAGGCCGTCTCATGAGTTCTCCTACCCTGCATGCTCAGGAAGCACCTAGCGATGACGCTAGTCAGACTACTACAGACATTTGTACAGAACAGAACCCTTTTTTGTGGTCATTTTATGGAAATATAGGATGCTCCCAGGCCAAAGATCAAGCAGAAAGGTTCTTATCCACCTCCAAAAAAACCCAAAGACTAAAAAGAGCTAGACTAATTTTTTAGTTACTTTGATTTGTTCCCAGTTGTGCCTGCTGCCTACTTTTATTCATCGTGCGCTACTGTTTTGCCTTCTGTGAAATCTGCAGTCAGAACCAGATTTCTGGTTCTGGTCAAAGTAATCCCTTCAAAGGGAACATAAGGCAATGAAAAGACATGTGCCAGATCAAAAGAAAACAAAACCCCAGCTCTAGATTTAAAGCAGGAGGAAAATGGTTAAGAATTCCCCAGAACAGCCAAGACAAATGCATGTGGGTCATGTTTTAATGAGTATTTGGTAGGTATTTTAATAGCTGATGAAACTCTTCACATGCAGCCCAGAGAAACCTGAGTTAGAGAACCAACGTAACAGAAGCATTTTTCAAGTGACACACAACTCTCCTCACCCATGGCAGAAGCTAATATATTTTCTTAGACCTATTTTGGGGTATTATTACTACAGCAAGTTCAGTGGGTACCAGATCTATAAATTTCAACAGCTACCACCACACTGTAGCATCAAAAAGCTTAAACTTTAGCTATTGTTCGTCTTTCAATAACACACGAGATGAGCAACAACCAAATTACATCCCTCTGTCATCAACTTGAACTGAAGTACTTCTGTCAGTGGCAGGAAAATTGCTACACTTCAGAGCAAATAAGGACTGAAAAGAAAGTTGTGCCATGATGGCACAGTGTTGTATGCTTAAAATGCACTCTATAAATGCTGCTTTCAAGGCTGCAACCTAAAGCAATAGTTGGATCAAGATGAACATTTAGTGTACCCTTCCCTAGCTCTGGAGGAGGCTCTTACAAATCCAGTGTTGAAAACACATCTTGCAGCCAAAACAAAAAGATGGGAGCAACCATGATAGAAAAGCATAAAATGAACATCATTGCTCAGATTCTTACACTTAAAGTTTGCAGTCAGTGCAAATTGATGACAACCCATTTAGTGCCTTCATTTAACCTTTTCCATACCTTGCTTGATGCTATAAAAAAAGAAGAGTATGCTAAGAAATCCACTCATCATGGCACCATTTATACACCAGAGTATTACCCAAGTCTACAAAGGCAGCAGAATCTGTCGCCTGGAAGAATAATTACAGACATCACCAATAAACCACAAACTTATGACCTTCATGTTTTCAAGGAATCTGTAATATTTGTCAACAGTGGAATTTAGCATTGCGTTACTTGATGAGATGTATCCAGTAAAAAGACCTGGAAAGTCTTTGTTTATAATTAAGCAGTAACGATTGAGGGCCAGGGCATTTCCTGGGAATTAATGACTGGCTGGGAGAGTCAATGGCTTGAGGCAATGCCTTGGGCCATTAACCCCGACCAGTCATTAATTTCCCCAGGAAATGCCCTGGACCTCGATTAGCGTAACTATTACAGAAGGTAGCTAGGGAGAAAAAGTTCAGCATTAACATTCTCCAAGAAATTCTATTCAATGGCAAATATTTTTTCATTTTGTCACATCCCAGTAGCAGTTAAAACTGACACAAGAGGAACCAGTGATTAAAAGAAAAAAGGAAAAAGGCAATTTTCTTTCTCCTAAAGACTTAAATTAATGAGTTTTGTAGAGAAGGCAAGATTCAGCTACGAAAGTGACTGGGCAGCTTGTTTAGCTCATTAAGCTGTGTGAATGGATATGAACATTTCTATACAGTTACTGAAAAAAAAAAAAAACACCTCAACCAACCAACCACACTGTCTAGTATCCTTGCTGATTGCTCATTTTCTTTCTTGATACCCTTAAGAAAGCAGCACATGCCTGTGTACTCTATCATCTATTCTAGGTATTTTCTTCCCTTCTCACCATAACCTGCCACTAATGAGAATTACAGCTCGGAATGCCTCACATAAGAAGCACAGCTCTGCGACAAACAGGACAGAGCAGCTGGATTTCTCCCCACCTAAGCCCTATGCAAGTGTGAAGAGATTTGTGGGCCAGGGTAGAGATACAGCTCTCCAGCCTGATGACTGAAGGTATCAAGACACCTCATTTAACGGGTTAAAGCACACATACTTGGTTACTGCTAACAAGATCAGTACTGCTCTGCCTGGATCCCTCTTCCCTTACTGACGTGCACTGCTCCTCTAAAGAAAGATGAACTACCCCTTAAGTTTCAAAATTACTTTCAAGGTCGTTAAAAACAAAGGGAAAGAGGAGTCTAGGGTTAAATACAGCAGAGCATTAACTTATACCTGAAATAATGAGCTAGAACAAAAACATTATCTGCACATAATCAAGCCTCCAAGCGATTCAGAGACACCAGATACACAGCAGGAGATCAAACTACTGTACTCCACTGAAGTGGTCAAAAAAAACCCCACCCCACAACACTGCTAGAAAGGAGAGGTCACAGGTATTTTAAAGAACACAGATGCTTATGCAGGCATTCACTGGAAGCCCCCTCTTCCTCTCTCTCCCCCCACCTCCCTTCCCATTTTAGCCTTCAGGCTGGTTGATTAGCTGGCAAACTCTTTGAAAGGGTCAGTCTGTCCAGAACTGGTATTTCCACTTGGGAAACAGCTCAGGCGTGTCATATACCTGTGCTCACCCAGCACCGCACTCTCCGGCCGACAGCCCTGTTTATACTCAACACAAGAATGTCACAGGGGTTTTGTAATCACGTAGGGCAGCCAGCAGTAAAGTTCTTGTCTGAAACACGGTTATTTTATGGGGCACAACGTAACCACGCACGCTTTATAGATTTAGTTAGAAGGGTTTCCAAACTTCAAGCCAATTGCAGAGGTACGGCGAGTCTTTAATGGAATTAATTTACCTCCAGCTGTCAAACAACCAGAAGGAAAGTACTTTTGGAGGGGCCAGGGAGCAGGCACCAGCACAGGCTGCCACATGGCATAGGGAGGACACAAGGCACAACATCATGGCACAGCTCAACAGTGTTTTTGACAAGACAGCTTTACCCCAGCAAAACACACCTAATGAACTTGGGCTCATTCCACAGTTAAGCTACACCTAAACCCGTTTTAATTGTGTTCTTAACTGTATATTTCGCCACTATGGTAACTAACAACCAAAGCCAATTTGCTTTATATATAAAAAAAAAAAAAAAAAAAGGAAAAAAAGAAGAGGATCACTGCCAGGAAACAGAGCTATTTTAAATAAACAAATACAAGATGAATGCAATTGCCGTATTAACCCTCTTGTTAACTTCTGAAGTTTAAAATTACACCCTCATTACTAGTGTGTAATTGAGTATTCTCCCGGCTGTTTCCTGCATTTGAGGTTATTCAAATACTTCATTAGCACATCAAGAACACCACACACACTAATGATACCTGACGCCCTTATCTACTATTTTGGCCCGACTTCCGTAACTCACATCTCCCACAAAAAGAGAAAGCAAAAAAAGGGGGAAAATAAAGAAGGGGGGAAAGAGGGAGCCCGTGGGACTGAGCCATCAGTGCTGCCGTTGAGGGAGAGAGTGGCAGCACCCTGGCACCTCTCGAGTCTGACCCAGAGGCACACAGCAAGTGGCCACCGCACCGGTGGCATGGTGGCGAGGGGCTCATTGGGTGCCTGAACAGTGACAGTCGCCCCAGGAGCCGCCCCGGGGCTGGCAGTGTGCATGGGCACCCAGCCTTGGGGAAGATGGAGAAGAAAAGAGGGGTCCAGTGGGGGCTATGTGGGATGAGCAGGGTGCCAGCTTTTTTTTTCCCCTTTTTGTTGGGGTTTGGGTTTTTTTTTTTTTTTCCCCCTTTTTCCGGTTACCTGTCTGGGGGAAACAATAGCAGGTGAAACTACTGTGGGTGAGGTGGTGCTTCTGTGCCCATTGGCTTCAGGGAGGAGGTGAGGCAGGGGGTCGTGTTTCACTGAGACCACCACCACGGCAGGCGCGGCAGTGTCCAGGGGCTCAGCAGGGCGGCGGCAGAGTCTTTTGGGGGATGCGGAAGGCCCACAGGCATCGCCACCGGCCGCGGCCCCCGCTGGGAACACCGCCTCGTAGAGTGCCCGCTTGGCTGGGGCCACTGCGGCCGCTTCCGCCTTCACTGGCGCGGCGTCACCGTCTTTGGGCAGCACGTAGGGGTTGGCGGTGGCCGGTCGGGGCCGTGGTCCACCGTTGAGGGCAGCAGGGGTGTAGCAGCCCCCGCCAGCGGGGTGGTGGAGGAGGTGGTGATGGTGGTGATGGGGAGGAGGGTGGTGGTGTGGTGGCTGTGGTCCCCCTAGCTTGGTGCCGATGCCGGCGATGCTGTTGAGGGTAGCGATAGAGACAGCACCGATGCAGTGGTTGGTGTAGGTCTTAGAGAGCTTGGCTGCCTTGGAGAGCATCTGCATGCGGGTGCCCAAGAGGTTCTTGCCAATGGCCTTGTTCTCGTACCAGGTGATATCACCCTCGCTGCAGTGGTCCCGTGGGCGCTGGAAGAAGGCCTTGCAGAGGGGGTTACGTTTGGAGAGGTACTTGACAAAGCTGGCATAGGGGCAGAACTCGGTGCCAGTCTCATACATGCGGGGTAGGTTCTCCTCATCACTGCTCTCTGCCCGCTTCTTGCTCCAGGAGGATGAGCGTGACTTGTGGTAGGGCCCCAACGCCTTGAAGTAGACAAACTTGCGTCCATCTTCATCCACAGCCAGCCCAAAGGAGTCCTCCTCCAGCTCCCGCTGGTTCTCCCGGCCCCGGGTGCAGAAGTACATACAGGTCTCGAACCAGACCTTGTTGAGGAGCCCAAAGGGACTCTGGGTGCTGAAGACGCTGCAGGTGTAGAGCTTGCGGAGGTCAGCGCGGGTGATGGCCTGCTTCTGCACCACTGGCCCAGCGCCTTGCTCCTCCAGCTTGCGGATGACAGCGGCCAGGGTGAGGTTGGCGGCGCGGAGTTCGGGGTCCTTGGTGAGGTCGAGGGTGCGGCAGTAGGGCGGCTCGTTGAGGTAGCGGTTGAGGGAGCTGCGGATACTGATGAGGGAGGACTTGGAGTAGAGCTGCCCGCTCTTGGAGCGCGCCTCGGCGTAGAAGGAGCGCAGGACCCGGCAGAGCGCTCCCTTGTCCATGGTCTCGAAGTCGGGGCTCTGCGCCTTCTCGCTCAGGTACTCGCGGAAGATGCGCACGGCGTAGCGGGTGGCCAGCCGCGTGTTCTCGCTCAGCCGCGCCCGCTCCGGCCGCTGCAGCAGCAGGNCGCCGCCGCTACTGCCGCCGCCCGGCGTACGGCCCGGGGCGGTCGGCAGCGGCTCCGTCTCCTCCTCGCCGTCCCACTCCAGACCCATCTCCTCTTCCTCCTCCTCCTCCTCGTCCAGCAGCAGCCCCCCATCGGCTCCGTCCTCCTCCTCCTCCTCGTCCCCCGTTATCTGCACCTCCTGGATCTCATCCTCCTCCTCGCCCTCCTCCTCCTCGCCGGCGCTGCAGTAGCGGTGCGGGCGGGGGGCGACGCCGCGGCCGCGACCGGGCGGCCGGT
>VXBJ01002934.1:170071-202253 GCA_013400055.1 Nycticryphes semicollaris
CCCCGCTTTGCCCCCCCCGCCGCCCCCCCCTCCGCCTCCCCCGCCGCCGCCGCTCCACTCGCCGCCGCCGCTGCCAGGCATTCTCGCCATATTGCCGTCTCCCTGCCAGTCCTCGGGCAGGGCGCATGCGCTATATTGGACCGCAGCGCTGGAGCGCTTTTGTGTTTTAATGACCTTCAGCTACCGGGAGGCAAAGCCGGGCTCTTAAAGGGGCCGCGCTCCCAGTGGCGGCGACGGGGAAGGGGCGGGAGGGGTTTGGGATGGATGGGGAGGAGGCTGAGCCGCGCTAAAGGGGTACCGCGGGNATAGGGACGGACCGCCACCAAGCAGCTGGGACAGGGTCAGCACACCTCGCACCTCCTCAACCCTCGCCCGTCCTCATTTCACAGTAACCGAAAAAACAAATATAGGGGAAAAAAAACCAGCCCACAAACCCCAAAACAAAAACCCCAAAACGAAACGCCTCAAACCCGCCAGACCCGAATGCAAATAAAAAACCACCCCAAAAAACTCGGGCTGTGCTCATCCGATAGCACAGCTCTACCCTCGACGGGATGCTGGCGGGGCGGACCCGATCCCCGGCTGCGGGACCGCCGCGGCATCGCCCGCCACCGGCCTCGCACCTTTAGCCGGGCGCCTGGATTTCGGTCGAGGAGCTCGAGAGGAGGCGGACGCTCGGGGCTTTGCATCCGTGCGGCTCGGAGTCCGCCCGGGAAGAGCCGCCAGTTGGTAACCGCGGCGCTCGCTTGGCTTGCGAGAGCCTCCGGCGAGGTTGGTTGCGGAGAGGGAGAAATAAAGACTCCGGGGGTTGACGGTCGCCCCCGGCCGCCCTCTAGCTCGGCTAGGGCTGCAGACTTTAGGGCAGCCGGAGGGCCACCTTCCCCCCAACCCCCCGTGCCACACAGGGAGCCCGGCTCCTTCCTCAGCTGTCCCCTTCAGCGATGGAGCAAAAACTGAGGGCACTCCCGCAACCCACACCGGAGTGTAGGGGGGTTCGGGGCCACCGCACGGCGGGGGCTTTCGCTGAGGGGAGCCCCCGAGCAGCCTAGAGCGGGCGGGGAGCGGAGCTTCGGCCCTTCCCTCCGCCGGCTCCGCGCCCTCCCCTACCACCGAAAAGCTCCTGCTCGGCCGCCGGGCTCTTTCCCGGGGAAGCCGTACCCAGCAGCACAGCAGCCAGCCGCCTCGCTACACACTCCTTACCCTTCCTTCCCCGGGTAAGGGTCGGTTTAGCCGGGC
Source organism: Nycticryphes semicollaris (assembly GCA_013400055.1). Classification (NCBI taxonomy): domain Eukaryota; kingdom Metazoa; phylum Chordata; class Aves; order Charadriiformes; family Rostratulidae; genus Nycticryphes; species Nycticryphes semicollaris. The sequence continues at coordinate 171,308 of VXBJ01002934.1, forward strand.
TGGGCACAAGCCCTGCGGCCGCGCACCGCGGGGGAAGATGCCCGTCCCACCGGGAGACGGGACAGGAGGGAATGAGGTGAACCGAACCCCCACCTCCGATAGCATCCGAACTGACACAAACCGAATTACCCCACAAGCCTCCCTATGCCGTCTACCAGGGCGATTTCCTTTATTCGGTACGTTGAAATAAATATTCATTACGACCACTGGCTACACCTGAAATTATAGCCTTAATTGCAGAGCTGCTGGCCTGAGTTACCACATTTGCTGCTTACTCATCCGTAGGCAATTGCTGCCGTGCTCGTTACCAGGGGGTGTCCGTTTCAGTGCTGGAGCCTGGTAGCGCCGAGCCCCGGGGACGCCCCCCGCGGCAGAGACCGGGTAGCCCCATCCCTCGCCGTCCGGGCTAAATGTGGCATCCCGAAGAAGGGCTGCGTAAATCGTTGAGCAAATTAGGCCAATTCGAAACAAATAAGCACTCCGGGAAGAGAGGCTGCCACTCCCAGAAAATAATTGAAAAGAAACCTAGCACTGTTATATTGATGCAAGCCTGGTGTAATTACATGGAGGTCAAAGTTGTTGCATACACTAAAGAAGTTGTACTTGCTCTGTAGTTTGAGAGTGGATTATGTTCCCCTTAGGTTGAAGGCATATATGTTGTAGAGAATTTTTTCCTAGGCACATAATGAGGATATAAATAACTTTTTCTTCCCTGCCATATGCTATCAGTGACCCAATCCTGAAACAAAGTCTCAAAGATCTTCCAATGGTGGACCAGATGCCAAAACTATGTTGTGGTTTAAACCTCAATGCCTTAAACAAGCTCCTTTCAGGAGCTCTAACAACCCAGCTTAAAAGACAGAGAACTGCAGAACTGCAGGGCTTGTGGCATATAACTTTTCTATGGGGATCTTTCTTTCTTTTACCTTTATTTTTGCATAAATGCTAAAATTGACACAGTTGACATTGACCTCTGACCTTGATTCTGTCTTAAGATCATAGAAAAAATGAAGACACTTTCTTTTATTTAAGAAGAGCTTTTCAGAGCCGTATGAGTGCAAAAGGTAATTGAACATTTGTGGTTTTTAACTTTAATAAAGATGAACACCAGGTTGACAGCTTCTGTACTTGGATGTTCATTTAATCACCATTTCCTGATTACAGGAGGTGAACTATGTTGACAGACTTGGGGGTGAATATGGAGCCCAGTATAGTAATAGTAAGTATAAAGGACATGAAGAACTTGCAGTGAGGTTGGAGGGGAAAAATATATATGGAGCATCCATATTACACACATCAATTGGAAGCACCTCAGCAACCAGGGGGAATTCAAAGAGTAGCAAGTGCAGGCTCCCATAATTGGGAAGACATCTGCATAAGGTATATACCTGTCTAACCTATATATATATGGGTGTGTGTGTGTGTATGTGTGTATATACATATGTAAGTTAATCACATATATATGTTAAGTTCTCTATCTGTCTACATTCCTGAAGATAAGATATAGCCTAGTCAGTTGTATTCTAGAAGTCTAAATCCTATTGTTTGAGCTCTCAAGTTAGACGAGGTAATCGAACTGCATTCCAAAACTTCCCAAGTTGCACAAGGTTGTCTGATGGAAGTTGGCATAATAACATTAAATTTACATCTACTCCACCCGTCACATCACTAATCACAGTTTTATCCTGCCGAGAGCTCTGCACAGGTATAGACAGCATTCTCCTGTAGGACTCAAGGTTTGAGACTGATTCTAATACAGGTCCTGTCCACACTTGGAGAATACCTTTTATTACAGCTGTCAGTAAAGATGTAACACCCACAGAACACTAATAATGCACCTGCCCCATTAAAGTTGCAAACCTACACGGGGTTATCCTTCCTTTTGTGCACTTGGAGATCAGTTCACATGCCACAGAATTAGCATGCCAGGTTAAAAACCAAAACAAAAAAACCTTTTCCATGAGCCAGTCAGACAAACGCCAACAAAGGTAATGCTTGTAACCACCTTACCAAGTAGTTTCAGGCCTTTCCTCATTTCTCTTTTAAGTTACTCTTTCCCCTCGCCCCAGGTCGTGCTCCTGGCAAGCACATAGCCTGCTAAAGCCATGCTCTTTGACAATCCGACTGTTGTGCTAAAGCTTCTCCTTCAGACTAACAGAGGCTACTTCTACTGTAGCCTCCATAAGTGGTTATTTCACTTACAGCCACCTAAGCCCTCCTGGTAGGTGTTTCATCAGGAAGATTCCCCAGGAACTAAACTGGAATATTCCCCAAAAGCCAAGAAGCAAAGAAAATCCATTGGGCTCATTTGCTCTCTGGGATCCCGTCCAGGTATCTAGAAAAGATTTTTTTAAATATACTTAAAATAAGCTTGTTGGCTAACCCCAAGGCTGACCACCCAGCATCTTTTTAAGAAAATAGCTTTTTCTCATGTACACTTGTACACTTAGTTTAAATGCAATAAATATGTTCTTAAAATGTGTTAATGTTTTCTAAACACAAGACATTTCCACTGTAGAGGCAGGCTATGCAGAAATTGGTATGAGAAATGCATATTGACACTCCAGAACTAGAAGGCAAATAACACTTGGGACTCTTGGAAAATTCACTTAGGGAAAAAGCATGTCCTAGAAATCCTTCTCCCACCCAGAAACATGCGGTTCTGAAATAAGCTTTTTTAGTATCTCAGAACTGCCACTTCAAAATGCTAATTCCATTTTTATTTTACTCTTTCCCCTGTGTATGTGATATTTCTAGTTGTTTCATTACTTCTTGATACTAGGAACAGCTGATGCTGACATATAATGTGCTAGAATAGATTTTAAATCTCTTTTATTTTAAATTTTACTTTTTTAGATTAGCATCTCCTGTCTGGGTGGCAATGGAACAGCTTTATATAACTCAACAAAGGAGATATTGATTTAGGAAAGTAATGATGTATCCATCAGCGCCAAGTTGCAGCTGTTCTTAACGAATTTTAAAATACAAAAGCTATTTCACTTCTTAGATTGTCATATTATGAAATGTTAGTGGTAGCTGCTCATATCAAAGCAGCAGCTACTATCGACACATTGTGAAACGTGAAGGCAGCATCAAACCACCCCCCTCACGAAGCTCCACGGTGCCAGTCAAAAGCAGATTTCCGAAGTATGCTCTTATATTTTTTTTTCCTGCAGGTATTTGCCGCTCTTCACTTGACTTTTTTTTTTTTTTCATCTTTTACAAAAGCAATATTTCTGTTGTTGAGGACACAATTTATTTCCTGATTGCTCCTTTTTCAAAACAAACCGAGGAAAACCTGAGTCATCATCTTTATAAGAAAGCACGTGTTTAGTGCTGGGCAAATTAAAACTCAAGACTTCGTGAATCATCATTATTTTCAGTGGCAAGCAGCTGGAGTGGTTTTGCTTCCAAAAATATAGAAGAGCTATGTTGTCAGACAGCTTGGTGAGACCCAGGTAATAAATTGCATTGCACCGCAGAAAGGTTTTAAGGGTCTTTTAAGAAGTGCTGGAGGTAAGTTGCCAGGAGATATATTAATGCTTTATTTAGCTGTGTTTTGGTTCATGTTTGTCTTTGCTTCTGTGGCGACGAGGACACTTGAAACAAATTGACTGGGCTGTAAGGCTCAGCAGTAGCTGGTCTAGTTGCTCTAGCAGTTGTCCGCTAATTTCTATGAACTACTCACGCCGAGCAACCCAGCATGTTGGTGGCGTAACGTTTGTCCTCCATGGAGAGACAGTGCTCTTTCCATCCAGGCTGATAATTTTAGTCCTTCTCAACGGGGTCCATAAATTCTACATGGGGGTGAGAGAAATTTGGAAGGACCAAGCCAGTAACTCAAGAAAGGAACCGCCAAAGAGAGATCCCTGTGAAACCACAAACCCTCGTTCATAGCTGGTGTAGGTCTGTGTAAATATAAGTTCTCAGTTTATGTAACACTTTCAGTACTATGTAATAGAGCATAAATTAATGCTGTAAGGAGTTCTTCAAATCCTATTTTCTGCTCATAATCTTCCAAGAAAAAGTTATTTTGAACTAAAAGTTCAGACTAGAAGTCACACTGGGCTGGATGAAGTCTATAAATGCAGGGAGGGATGATTGGTTTTATGACAAGAGGGTCTGGCTTAAACATCTGTCAGGATGTTTAAGGAGAAGCGTCCTTAAACATTTCTTTAAGAAAAAAAGGAAGAAAAAACCTGACTCCTTACAATTTAACAAACAAAAATCTAATGTAATGAGACTCTGAAGAAATGCCCTTTCCACCTTGTTTCTGTACTGTATGGATTCTATCTTGTTTATTTTTTCCATCCCCATTGCATGACCTGAAGTTTCTGTGTTGCCATGAGGTGTGCTGTGTGCTGACCCCTGCTCAGGGCCAGAGGTAGGGCTTTACACCCCACAAAACTTATTCAGGCATTTCTCAGAGGTGGGGGTCCTCAAGGGACAAGGCAACAGATGGCCTTCAGCACAGCCTGGAAAAGGCAATCTTCCTCTGACCGTTGGCTAGTGGCTTTAATGCCTCTTTATACCATGATTTCACTGTCAATATACTTTTGTTTTGACATAGTGACTGAAATAAACTGATTATTCCCCTTTTCCACCAGTATTATGTCTGTGTCATAGCGAATTTGGAAATTCCTTTTCAGGTACTTATGTAGCAAAAACCCCAGCACCAATGGCATGTCTACTTGAATTTTCTTTTCTCAATTGAGTTATCTCAGCTGGGTTGACACAAACCCAGTTTAAGCAACTTTAAAACTGTGTGAGTTCAAATGAAGCCCACAGAGGGTGTAGCCATACTGTTAAATAGTGTCAGAGCTCCATTCAAGCTGTCACCCAGAGCCACCGTTCTATTGCTGAAACAGTGCCTTACAATTAAACACAGCTCTCTAATTTTTGTATACCTGCCCTTCATTCTCCCCCATTTTATTTGATATGATGTTTGCAAATCCGACCTGCACCTATTTTCCTTTGAACCATTGTTTGGTTGTGATGTTTTCTGGCCCTAACAATAGAATGCCACATTCCCTTCTCAATATGTGAGATGCTAAAGTATCTCCAGTTATCCTGTGAGACCTAAACACACAGAAACTGTCTAAATAAGGTTTAAAGCACAGATTACACTAACCTGTAAACCAGCACTTGAGTAGAAGGGAATAAATTCATAGGTCATATGGAAGAAGAGTACAGGGATAAAAAAGTATAGCATGTTTACTGCCAGCCCTCGTCACATCCTTTATCAGGGCATGATTTGATTCATATCAAAAAAGAAGTTGCAGAACATGTGGCAGCTTATTAATAGATAAAGAACATTTGTGTGCTTATTTTGATTTGACTGATCCTTTATGCAAAAGCACTTTTACAAACGAAATGTTGCTAGTGTATGTAATTTCAGGGAAAAAATGGGGAAAAACCTTCAAGATATTGTCAGGACTTTCATTTGAGGTTTAAAGCTAGAGGCCATGAAGTAAAAGAGACCTGAAGGTGTAAACTGCAATAGAGTGCTGTATTTTAAGTTACAGAGGGTAAAGCCTGGAAAAGTTAAAAAAAGAGAATTGATGCAGTGGTATGATAAAGAAAGCATACAAAGTTTAGTGAAAAACTAGATGCCTTCGATATATCTCTGTTGGATTTTCAGCATCAGGTAAGACTAAAATAGATGAAAAATACCTTCTAACAGCTGATGAGCATTAGTATTTTCCTAGAATTTGTCATTTAAAAATATACATATATTTCTGCAAGTGTTGAGAATACTTAAGTGCAATGTTTTTTGTCCATCCCCGAGCCTCACCTTGCTTTGAATAGCCTTGCCTGTTTCTGTCCATGAAAGATTAAGCTGTGCCTGATAGAAAGTTTCCTTATGTGAAGATCAAGGCTGAAATTCAGTTTCACAGAACTAAAGGTGTCATCAAATAAAAATAATTGCAAAACATCCTCAGAGCCAATACTTTGCACATTCATAGGCTGAATAATTTAATTGCAGGCAGGTAGTTATAAATACCTTGGTTTTTAGGATCAATGAGCATTGTTAAAATAAGCAAGAGAAAAACTGTAAGCTCTTCTTTTGTCTTGGACCAAACAAGGTCACATTGGCAATTTCCAGTTCACAATCTCTTCATTAGCAATCTTGGCAAAGGTTTATCAAGTTATTCTGAATAATTTCCTCCAAGTTATGAGTGTTACAGACTTGTGCCTGCATTTTACTGTGCTGTTTACCTGTTTATTGTCAAACTTGTCCTTGCTGATTGGTGTCAAAGGAAAAAAAGTACTTTTCATAATCAAAGCTTCAGTGTGGAAGGATATAAAGTGTGAAATCCAGACCCATTGCTTTCATTCTGGCTTTAGTGATCATAGAAACCTGCTGTAGGGCAGGACTAATCTGCCAGAAAATTATTATGGAGCCCTGGTAACTCAGATATATGTGCAGACTTGAAAATGTTGTTCTTCGTGCCAACTCCAGGTCCTACAAGAACCTCACATGGTATCCTCCACCTGGCTCAGAAATATGCTGCATTCCACTGTAAAGAGGAGGAAGTTTGTTAATTCCCAGGCAGCTGTGAACAATTTAATCTCTTTCCAAACAGCCCAGTATCCTACTCCAATTGTGAAGTTTCTTGGGAGACGAATAGTTTGAAGAGCCGGTAAGCGATAATAGGGCCTTTATTTCAAGGTTATTCCTACGGATTTGGCCTTGACAGTAATATCTTGACAACAGGGTTGCCAAATCTCATGGCCTCATGATACTGAGTGGTTTTGGAGCTTCCTCCACCATATGCTGTAATGGAGAGGTTGAAAATCAGTGTTTGGAACACAAGTTTGAAACCTTGAATGACTGCTCTCTAAAAACTTGGAAATCAGGTGGAGAACCACAGTTTTGAGGAAGAAGAAATCCCTGTGAGTTTTATGACTTCTTATTCTGCAGACTGGTAATTGGCACTCCTGGGATTTCCCAGCTAAACTTGCCTATGCAAAGCTGGTAGCTTGACTTTGTTTTCTGGACAAATCTCTAAATTACTTCTTTCCCCCTCAAGATTTCTTTATATAAGAAACACCATCCAAATCCCACACAAGGCATTTTTTCCCCCTCTTTAGCAATATGTTTAGAAGAGTCAAAGAACCACAAGTAATTACTTCAAGAAATTCATAAACGGATTTCTTTGAGTTCTCAGAACCAATAACCTTGCTCTGATTATTAGAAGGTCTCTGCATTCAAAAACTGTCAAATAGGTACTTACACCAGCTGTACTTTTAAACAGGCTTGCACCTGATATGGTTTCCATGGGAGCTGCTTGGTTCTTAGCCATTTGCAAACATGGCTGCTTATGCAGATAATTAAATTAGAGTTAGTGAATACAACATTCTTCTGAAAACCTGACCTTCAGTCTTTCTGGCACACTCATAGAAAAGTGAAGGAAAACATATCCTTTCTGTGCTCTACATATTCTGTACCACATTTGTTTTTTCTCTCTAAAGCTAGCTAGATGAGATTCTCAGGATACTTTTACCAAAAGCTCCTGCTATTTCACTGCATTTTCAGCAGTTACAGTTGGATTGTTCTGCCCAACTCTAGACACAGCATTTAATCAGCTTACTTCTATTTTCACTGGAATTCCCAAACTGTAAAGCTTCTCTTTTGTTCAGCAAGATATATCGTGCTTGGCTTACACTAAAATCTTTAGTAATATCCTCAATAACTAGTTTTATACCATCAGAAGTACTGGTGGTTAAGTTCTTAAGAATCTCAGCAACACATAAATTGGAGAGGCAGAATTACAGGAGCTTTGTTTGTTTGTGAAACTAAAGGGATCAAAGTATCTGGATTAATTTATAATGTTTTTGGGACTGGCAGTGTATTTGAAAGGAAGTTCTAGATTCAATTTGTTAATCCATCACTTCAAATTAGCTTGTCAGATCCCAAAAATGGAGGGTCAGGATTTTGTCTTCTGAATTCCAGTTCGGCCACTAGTGCCTAGGCTAATTAGGGCCAGGTAGAGAGAATCCCACAAGCTGCTGAATAAACTAGAAAAATCCTGATGTCCCACTGAGGTCAGCAGTGCTAATTAGCACCCATGGAAAGGAAATCTGCTTGAACCTGCCTGCTGCGCTTCCTGGCTTTGACCACATCCAAAATACTTCGGGAAAACATACAGGTGATGTATGGTCTAGGTCTACAGGGACCTGCTTTGGCAGGGGAGTTGGACTTAGTTGATCTCCAGAGGTCCCTTCCAACCCCATATCATTCTGTGCTTCTGTCCTAGAAGCCTGATACCATTATGGGAAGTCAGGGTGAGAGTAATGGTACTCTCAGCAGTAGTACCATTAACAGGCAGAAGCTACACAACCACATCCATGTTGGGAAAGTCTGTTAGGTCTTAATTTCTTCATGCTTTCTGATCACAAACTCTGAGCTTTCATGAAGGTTCTTCCTAACACCATGGACAAATTCCATTACCCTTCTTCCCTGTCCTGCTCAGAAGCCCACCTGAGTGATAGGCTGCTGAATTCTGGTTTTGCACATGCTCTCTGAAGGGCTGTCCCATCTCTTAGGCTTTATCTAGAATTGGGTGACTGCTGTTAAGACAACAAATATACCTAAACCCAATATTTTTTCAGTATTTTTGGATATCAGTGGAGTAATACCTGCAAGCTTATAGTACTTTTACATTTTTATCTTCTGGTCAATAGGAGAATTTCGAAATAAAAAAAAAGTAAGAAGAGTTTTCACCATCTGAAAGCTTCAGAAAATTCAACATTTTTGATCATAATTTGAACATAAGTTCTGTGATAGTGCTATTAGGCAAGTCTACTCCACATCAGTAAAATACATTTTCTAATGAAAGGTGGTAAATACTGGCCCTAGAGTAGTTTCTCAAAGTCCTATGCATACATGTTTATTTTACTAGAAAGTAGGCAAGGTAGCACTTGCCTGTGTGAAAGGTTTATCCTTCATTTTAACCTCAAAGAGAGAACCATTCCTCTCAATTTCTTCTGCTTTGCGGAAAGGGCATAAAACAACCAATCAACCTTGTGAATTTTCTACAACTTTAGATATGTTTTAAACCAGAATAAAACACCAAACCAAATCAACAAACAAACAAAAACTAAGCTGAAAATAGACTAATGTATATAAGGAAACAAACAAAAACAGGTAATAGAACTTCTGGCTTGGGTGACACAAGAATTTTACACAGTGCTAAAAGAGGATCTTTTCCTTCAAGTGTATCTAAAATGTCACCGAGTCAACAGAACAGTACGCAGAAATGGGCAGCAATTGTATTGTATTGCCATAACCAGTTTGAAGAGACTTGGCTGGATAATGAAGAGGACACGCTTGTCATGTGGAAAATGCCTATTACTACAAAGCAACTATTACTTAATACTGCAAAGCAAAGTACTTCGAGAAGCACCCCAAAAGCAAGAAAAGAGAAAACACCTGAATCTAAGACCACTGGTAGCACCTCTTCATTTGCATCCCATCATGAAGGGTAACCTTGTGTTCTGGGTTGATGTAGTCTGGGTTGACTCTCTTGAATCTGCCAACTGAGTATGTCTTAGCAAATGGACTGGGTAAAGGAGAATTGAGTCTCAGCTGTTTGCAGTCATCTGAGAGCTTGTGGTGATCCCTAACACAATGTTTGTGCTCACTGCAAAATGTATACGCCTTGGGGGAAATTGTTAGTAATCTGGGCACAAGAGTTAAGACTTTCTGGTAGAATAATCTGCATCACGTATTTGGCTTAGTTTCCTCACGGAAGAACTAGAAAGCCCCCATGCTTTGTGTAGTCAGCCATCATTCAACTTACTGTTACATTTTTAAAGGAAAATCTCAGTAAACAGCAAGGACACCAAGACTGCTGCTGTGCCCTAATGGCACACATGAAACCTTAACGTTCCCCTGTTCATAGAGAGCTCAGACTCAGGAGGATTTTCTAGGACAGAGCAGGAACTCTAGAAATTCTAATCTCTGAGCAGGAACTCTAGAAATTCTAATCTCTCACCACGTTTGCAGAACCAGCAATATCTGGAGGAGCTCATCTTGGATTTGTGCCAAGCAGTCTGACACGTGATGACTTGCAAAGGCATAAGAGATAGAAGTGCAGTTTCATCGTGGACATTTCTCTTGAACAAAGGGAAAAAAAAAAAAAAAAAAAAGAAAACCCAAAACCCCAAACCCAAAAGTCCGGACCAAACAGATGGCTATTACCTCCATTAGCATCCTCTCTTGTTCCTTTTGAACCACTGCCCACTGCCACAGCTGTATCAGAGAAGATCTGATACCGGGATGTCAGGCCTGGGCTGGGCTGGGTTAACCAAGGCAAACAAGCTGGAAGAACAGTGAATGACAAGAAAAGGTAGGGGGATGGAGCTGGACTGCAAAAGAATATGAAATGGGGCTTGAATTTTCTCCCTCTCAGGTTATGCTTTCTTACAACAATCCCTGCATGCCTTGTAAGTCTTGGCAATTACCTGAACCTTTACAGCCCTAAAGCCATCCTGTTGTCAAACTGTGTGCAATTCATCCTATACTTTGTTGAGAGGAACATTTAATAGAAGATGATGTGGTCTGGCTGCCTGCAGTTTCTTCCTGCCAGCAGTCCCAGAAGACAGAAAGAGTCACAGTGGGAGCATTCCTGTAGCCCTGCTCCATTTACAATCCTTGGGCTCTATACCCAGAAAAGGAGAACACTTCTCAGTAGCACAACTAAATCTGAACTCTGCTGTCCCACTGAAGGGGCAATGAGGGACAAGCTTCAGGACCAGAGCACATTTTACATAGAAAAGGGAGGGGATAGAAGTGACAGAGACAGAAAAAAAAGGTGCTATAGAGCCAGACTTCCTTCGTCCCACAGCTGACAAGAAGCGGGATCTGACTCCTTTCCCTCACAGCAGTGACTCTCCCCTGGTGAAGGCAGCAGCAGGAGCAAGTCTCATTTTCTAGGGCTCTGGCACAGGTGGTGTAGAATTGAGGCCAAAACTGGTTTGTTCCTCAAGGCACTCTGTTGCCCTCAGTAGCTTCTGCGTTGCTAGAACCTCAGGTCAGCTCTGCTCAAAACCTCCAGCAACCTTCTCTCAACTAGTTGAGAGAACCTCTTAACTTCTCTCAAACTGCTGATGTCACAAGTAAAGCTTAAGTAAATGTGCTGTGTCTGCAGAGGCAAAGGAGGACTTCTCCTGGGACACTGATAAGGACTCTAGACAGTGGTACCAAGTAGCACACATGCAAGAGCCATTGGCAGACAGGGTCTGCACACCAAAGGTGGCTGCAAGTGAACAAGTATGGTTTTAGAGCCAACCAAGGCTTCTTGCATTTGCCTTTCTTGTAGCCTCCAAAGGGGGCTTTCTCACTTACCTTAAGGCTAGTGAAAAACCTATTAGCTTCTCACTGTTCACTCTAACTAAAAGCAACTATGTAGAAATTTATCTTTGACTCCTTCTCCTGCTTTTTCTCCTTTGATGTGACTCTTGCCAGTCCAGTCTTATGCTGGTAAAATCGGCTGATAAATGTCCTAAGCCTGGCACTCCTCTTTCTTCTGTTACTCTTCTATGAGAAACTCCCTAGTTTTATTCCTCTCCCTTACGTATCACACCCAGGTAACAGAAATGCTTCATCAGTCTCAGCATCAGTCCCAGCTTGGACAATGCTCTTTCTCCTCATCTGTCCTCCACTCTCTCCAAATCACCCTGTTCTTTCTTCTATATCCTCTCTTTCACCACCTATTCTTTCTTGGGGAATGACCAGAGTTCTGTACCCAGCTGCCTGAGCAGGTTCTTAGATTTCCGTTGGTGGGGATCAGAAAGATGAAAGACAGGGAAAGGTGGAGCAAAAAATATGCTGAGTTGATACGCAAAACCACCTTGAACATCTCTTCTACTATCTCCTTCTTCTGCTTTATTTCTTCTCCTTTGCAATCTCCTGAAAACTGGAAGGAAGAAACTGCATGCCTATCAGCTTCAAAGCAGAACAAGAGACAAAACCCTTCCTCTCTGAGCTCTGATTGTTTCTCAGAGTGGATGACTTCCCACACTTCTCTGGGAGAATCCTTGGCTGCTTCATTGTTCCTATAGAGGCATACAAACAGCTGAACAGACAGAGCTAATATCTGTGGAAAAGGCAGGATGATCTGAATATTCCAATATCTGAAGGGAGCCTACAGGAGAGATGGAGAGGGACTCTTTGTCAGGAAGGTTAGTGACAGGACAAGGGGTAATGCATTTAAATTGAAAGAGGAGAGATTTAGATTAGATACTAGAAATAAATTCTTTACTGTGAGGGTGGTGAGGCACTGGCACAAGTTGCCCAGAGAAGTTGTGGATGTCCCATCCCTTGGGACTGTTCAAGGCCAGGCTGGATGGGGCTTTGAGCAACCTGGTCTAGTGGGAGGTGTCCCTGCCCATGGCAGGGGGGGTTGGAACTTGATGATCTTTAAGGTCTCTTCCAAATCTAACCATTCTATGATTCTGTGATCTTCCTCCTCCTTCTCCAAGTTTGTCCATTTTTGTATAACCCTGCCTGCCTCCTCAAGAAGTTCCAACTCTTCACCTTGGCACATGGTGCAAAACAACTGTGATGCTCTACTCAAAGTGGCACCAAGAGTTGCAGCCATCTGCCAGTACTCGTCTCCCTCACCATGTATAGGGGAATCTGTGCTTTCAGCCACGTGCCCTTGCAAGTGTTTGGGTATAAGAGTGTCCAGCCCTTGTCAATCTCAAGCATTCATGACCACAAGATGTTCCCAATCAAAGCATGAAGAAAGAAAAAAAGCCTTGATTCTTTTTCAAGCAGTGTATTTGGGAGTATTCACTTAACTTCTGGGTTTGAGTTTTCAGATTGCATTTCTTTTGTTTTTAAGTCCTATTCTGCCTTCGTCTTCTCCCACCGCACTATCCATTCACCCTCCATCACAAATATAAGGGCTATGGATGATTGTTTCTCCCTTTGAAATCTGATAACCTCTTGATTCCTGGATATGAGGCACGGGGAAATATACTGGAGGTGAGGTGGGGGAAGAGGCTTGGCAACCCAAGAAAGAGTGCAATAAACAAGCCATTTCCTCCCAAAGCATTAAACTCCACACCCTAGAGTTAGTGGTCTTTATGACAGCCTAGTTAAATAGAAAAATATTCCGAAATATTCAGGAGGAGAAAGGTCCTATGTTTCCAAACTGACGCACGGACAAGGTGCCAAATGATTGCATTTCTTTCATTTGCCACAAACTGGGTTAGCTTTGAGCTCGAGGAGAGAGAGTAGCAGGTTTTTAAGTACTCCTTCTGGGCCTGGCATCAACACTTCTGTTGCCATAATGAGTCAGACATCAGAGGCAATACACACTAAAGGATGCAGGCCAATGCCTAGGCAAACAGAAGTGGGAAAGGAGGACTGAAAAATAAGTGCACATGGCAGGGAAGAAGGACTCCATCCCCATAAATGTTTCGAAATTATAACCTCAATTTCCTGCATTTCAGCAAATAAAGTCACTTCAAAACCAAACCAGTGAAAAAAACCCTCTAGAATTCTGTGCAAGGTTAATTTGCCAGAGGCAGATTTTGTTCTCTTAATTGCCATTTGCCATGCACCAAAGCCACAGTCCCCAAATGCTTTTGCATGTTTCCCATCAGGCCAGCACACACATGATTAAAAACGTTCGTGCAGTCATCCTTAGAACTGTGAAAAAGAGAAATCCTTAAATGAAGAAAAATCAATCTTCTCAGCCACGGAACCACAGCCTCAGATGCTCCTTCCCCCTGTCACCTACCAGGGATACTGAAGGGCTGTTGGATGACTGGGGGTAGACAAGTGGCTCTGGGGACAGAGCCATGCAGTGGAAAGTGCATTGACAGAAAACATTTGAAACTTTGATTTGCACCCTTACCGGAGGTCTCCACCAGGAACTCAGAGCAGTCTAGAGACATGTATTTGGCACTTCTCACTTACCTCAGCTGACAAGTAACCCCCCAATTTATTCTCTTCTGCCTCATTCTTCCCTTGTTTGTTCTTCCTCCTTTTTATTTTCAGACCATCCCTTCTTTTCAGCCTTCATCACCGTGACCTGGAGAATTGATAAGCCTTGCCTAGTGCTCCTCTTTACTTTCCCTTATTCTGTCTAACACTTCATCAAAAATAATTGTCATGAAGAAGATATTTACTACAAGAAATAATGATCAACTGCTACAAAATAACCAACTACAGACCTCTAAAAGACCTCCAAGTCCCTTCTATTCTCTGTTACTAGGTTTCTTGTGCCATTTCATTACTTGTCCACCCTTGACAGCTTTACAAATGCAAGAATTTAAATTTTATTTTAATCGATAGTTGTTCCGATACAGTCTCATCACCGTTATCATGGCTGCATTGTTGTGAAGATGACCTACACAAGTCACCTTTCTGATGGGAACACTTCCACCAAAGTGCTGTGCAGCTACAAGTGGGTAACACTTTTTTGATCTTGTACACATCATCTATCCTGCATTCCATCCTAGAAATTAGAGCAATATGCCACAAACTTTTGTCTTACAAAACTACACGATGTAAAAAACCACTTCTACTAAAGCACACAGAATTCAGTAAACGTTTAAAAAACCCTGGTACCTCCACTTCCACAGCGTTAAACAGCACTAACATGATACAAGCCAAAATGTTGAGGTCACCATTCCAATGGGAACGCAGTAACGAGGCCCAATATCCACAAAGAATTTGCATTCACATGCCATTGTTCTGGAGCCAGTTAATGATTAACACGGATTAGCTCCTGTGCCTTATGGACATAATATCAGAGTTTTTCTAAAATGAAGGAATACACAGATATACTGTAGGATTTTGAAACAGATTATAGTCTTTAAACTGCTCAGTGGTAAAAAGCAAAAATCTTACATAACATTAAAAATTTATACAATTTCTGACTTTGCTGCCAAAGACTATTTCATATGTAGTGCCTTGATATTTCAGGTCATGCCTGCCTTGCATGATCCCACGTGCATGCTGCAAATAAAGAGAAAGTTTTAACGCATCAGGAACATTATTAAACTTTGATGTGAGGGTGGATCGTGACTCTCTTACATTGCTGAGAGTTTGTGGGCACCAAAGAGAGTATGGTAAGTTTGCTCAGCAAACTAAGGGTGTCACATTAATGAAAATCACCCAACACTGGATTCTTCCATGCAGCTATATCTACAATAAAACTGTTTTCCCAGTAGTTAGATTAAAGCCAGCATGGCTACGCTTCTTCTCTTACTATCAGTTTGGGTTTTTTTGTACTTAATGATCTAATCACATCCTCTTGTTTCTACAGGGTCTTTGCCTCATTCAGTGCCCAGGATGGATGGGACTCATTGAATAGACATCTGTAGTCTGACAGTTTGTCTGCAGATTTGCCTAGAGCTGACGATACACCCTTTGATTCCATCCCTGGTGTTGCCACAAAGTTCTATGTTAAGACACTGGACTAGTCACTTACTTAAACCAAAGCTAAGTGGGCACCAAGAGCCTCTTCTTTATGCTGTGGGCATCTGACTCAAATAATTTGATATCTCGTTTGTGAAAGAGCTAAGCACACATTGAATACAACTGGGGCAGAATGCTACAAAGATGCTGAATATTCAAAAAAAGGCAGACAGCAGCTCTTACTTCAAATTAGGAGACAGTTGTAGCCATTATCTCCCTTTCCTGTATGCAAAATGTTTCTTTCATCTTGGGACAGTGTGACAGTTACACACATGTCCTTGAGAAATGGTATTTTTTAGGTTTCATATCCCAATTAGAACATAAAACTCCTCAAACCCATAGTTTGAAGGGCAGGAGAACAGATACCTCTCATTCATTATGCTTGTAAGGATCTAAAGGGAGGGTTGAAGGAGGATGGAGCTGGACTGTTTTCCATAGTTCCCAGTGACAGGATGAGGGACAATGGGCACAAGCTAGAATATAGGAAATTCCATTCAAATAAGATAAAAAAACTTCTTTACGGTGAGGGTGACAGCACTGGAACAGGCTGCCCAGGGAGGTTGTGAAGTCCCCTTCTCTGGAGACCTTCAAGACCTGCCTGGATGCTATCCTGAGTAATGTCCTCTAGGCAATCCTGCTTTAGCAGGGGAGTTGGACTAGATGATCTCTAGACGTCCCTTCCAACTCTGACAATTCTGTGATTCAGTGATTCCATGATTCAGCTTCAAGTTGTTCAGGTTGTCCCATGTAGTTGCTCAAATTAGCATACTTTTGGTATTTCTTGGTCAATTGTACACTGCATTTAACTAAAAAAGAAACCTTTTCCCATCAGGGCTTCATCAAAACTGAAAAATTTCAGCAAAAATCTTCAGTTTTGACAGAACTTGTCAGACAACTGCTCTGTACATTTTCTTTCTGGACTGATGAAACTCTCCGGTACAACTCTCTGGGAAGAGTGTAGCAGTCCTACTGGACAAGTTTCTGTCTCCAAAGGTTGTTAGTCTGGGTGAGGTCAACCTAGGCTTGCAAAGGCACCTCTTTCATCTGAACTCTGCTGTAACAACCATGGAAGCTCCAGAGCTCTGGGGGAGCTTACCTGGCTCAGATCACTACCCTACACTGCAGACACAGAGGGTGGCCAGTCTCCTTGGAAAGCCCAGTAACTCTGGATCATCTATTCAACTCGCAAGGCCTTCAGATTTGCTGAAATAGGTACCCTGCTTCAGACTTAATCAATTGCTACAACTTTATACAAACTATTTGAACGAATCTTCCACCTATATAAACGTCAAAGCTTTATACTTTCTTTAGAGACATATGTCCCTGTCCATGCTACATCTTAATCTCTTCATCATCTTGCAGAAACAGTCTTTCAGAAGAGACCACCTGTCCTTCAAGTCCAGTGCCCAAAGGCGGCAAGGAACACCTTAAGTGGCCCTATTTACTAGACCCTACAAAAGCGGGTGTAACCAGAACTGTTCCAAGGAAGGATGACAGTCATTCCATCCCTCTTGGATATCCTCTTTCAGCAAAGCTTCCCATCTTTGGAGGACAACAAAACTTAGACGAGACTATTAAAAGAAATGGAAAGATTTCAGCAGGTTGTGGTTGCTGTCTGGGTTCTGTGCACACTGCTCCTAACCGGGATGAGTGCAATCTGCCATTTATATACTTTTACCGTGGGAGCAGTTCTTTTCTGCAGTGTGCTACAGTTTCTTGTGCAGTGTCAAATTTGGTATCATTTTGACATCTGGTCTGTGGCACTCATCCATCTGTTGTAACTGAGTAGGTGTTGGGTGGGGTTGGCAGGAGAGGCTTGTTTAAGTGTTTGTTTTCATCCTGTAGAGGAACTGCAAAGCCAGCTCAGTAATTAATTAAATACTTATCTTAAAAAACTGTGTACCAATATTCTAAAGAAATGGTGAATAAGGCAGCGGGTGTTTCTCACTGCTGAAATGCAGAGACTTTGTTTCTATTTCTCCTTGGTTCCATGTTGTTTTAGGAAGCCTTCCCCATTGAGCTGGCACTCTGGTTTCTATTCCTGACTCAGCCAAATGCCTCCTGGCTGAATTTAGATAGGTGACTCCATCTTCTGTGCAGCAGTTTCCCTCTCTGTAAAATACATCCAAAGCTAAACACCTCTTTTGTTATAAACTTTGAAATCTGCTGATAAAAAACGCAAGGGAAGAGGTGGCCATTATCATTACTAACATTACCTTACTTTTTGGTTATTCTTTTCAAATAATCATGGTTTTAAATTAACCTTTGGTGTCATCTGCTCATAACAAAAGAGAGGTTCTCCTGGGCACAGTGGAAACATATCTACGATTTCCATGGCTTTTATCTCCAGATAAATTTTTGTCCTTTGGGAACTTGTTTCTCTCATTTCACTCAGCATGGAGCACAAAAGCAGTCCTTCTGCTTAACTGTCTACCCATAACCTTGCATACCTGTGTGGTGTACCAAGGCTGATGAGGTGTTTCCTCCTCCATGTGTGACTAGTGAATGCTCCACCTGCTCGGTTTTAACTTCTGGACAGACTCCGGTATCCATTTCATTGCTTTAGGACAATGACTCCTGCTGGTTTGTTCTCCAGTCTACTGGGACACACTTGGACTTTCTATCTAGCAATCAGTTTCGCCCTGCTCTGTGATCATTTTAAGGACTGAGGAAGGGACCTCTAGAGATCATCTAGTCCAAGTCCCCTGCTAAAGCAGGATTGCCTAGAGGACATTACTCAGGACAACATCCAGGCGGGTCTTGAAGGTCTCCAGAGACGGGAACTCCACAACCTCCCTGGGCAGCCTGTTCCAGTGCTCTGTCACCCTTACCATAAAGTAGTTTTTTTATCCTATTTGAATGGAATTTCCTATGTTCCAGCTTGTGCCCATTGTCCCTTGTCCTGTCAGGAATAACCAAAGAAAGGGGGGAATTCCCTACACACACCTAAATATAGAGGTTTTGTCCAGTGTGTCTAATCCTGCTGAGTGAGGTTCTGATCACTTCAGTGATCCTCCAGTGAGGTTCTGATCACCTCCACAGAAATCTTGGCACAGCAAGGGATGCTCTAAGTGAGCTTGCAGCTTGCTGTTTTCTGGCTGGCAGACATGAATGCCAAATTCATTCATTCAATATACCCAGAATATATTTAAAGATGTGCACCCACCTATGGAGATTACACAATCTGCCCTTGAGAACAGGAGAGAAAACTGTGATCTGGCTGTTCTTTTCTCTCTGCTCCCCTTTTCATGTACACATAGCAATGGGTGTTAGCCTAGGAGTCTCTGTAAAAGAGTTTGTGGGAAGTTCATCATATACTGAATGCTTCCTATTTTCCGGTGTCTCCTGTAAGGCCGGGCATCTCAGCACTCTCACAGGTTAGGATTTTGCACCTAATATTATTGGTCCTGTTAGACAAAACCAGAAGTCAAGTACTGGGCTTTCAAATGCTCACAAAATATAAGAGCAAGAGCAGAAGCAACAACTGGGGACACTGATTAAAAAGTACAAAGTGTGACCTTCCTTTTAATTTGGCTTAATAACAAAAAAAAAAAACCAAATCCAGTGTTGGCAATATTACCCTGAAGTCACCTACATTTTACTTATACTGTCACTCTTTAGATCTCCACTGTTACTTGTGTCATAATAAACTTTTAGTTTTTTCTCTAAATTATTTCCCTCTTTGTAATTTCCTCTAGTGATTCTTGGACCCTGAAGTGCCACTAGATGCAAAATTATGAATAGGAGATTTCTGAACTCCAGTCATTCAAGAAACTCATAATCCTGACATCCCACAAATACTGTGAAATGAAAGAAGCTTATTCTGTGCTTTAATCAAGACCTACTCATTCCATTAAACTAGAATTTTCTCCTTATTCAAGCATCTCTCCAGTGCTTTCTTGCCTACCCCATGACTGACAAAATTTCAAACAACCCATACCAGACTGAGCATTTTGTGCAGCAGAACATGACCTCTGAAGGAGTAAGGGAAGGAAAATACACAAGAACAGTGAAAGGAACATTTGGAATACAAAATTTAGTCATTTTTATAGTAAAATAACCCAGAAAAGAGTCCTGTACAGTTCTGCTTAAAAAAGGATCACAGCTTTGTTGCATGTCGGAGTGGGATACAGACGCGGAGTAACGATGGAATCTCAATATGAGTACAGTCATTCTCCTTTATTTCACGCACTTACAAGGTTTATATAGACAATCAAGCAGAGCACACGATAGCAACATCTATGCGATTGGTTCACTACACTTGTCCACACGTCTAAAGCAATTATATGATTGGTACAAGGGTGCTGTTCACACAAAGGGGTCTAACGGAATTTGCCGGACTTGGTTCCGCTTATCTTATCTACCAAGTCGCTCCTCCCTCGTGCTGTTCAAGGATAGTTCACTGCATTCTCTGGGCTTTCTGCAACCCCAGGAAAACAGGATTGCTCACATCAACCAGATCATGGCCTTTTTCACTCGGCCGCCCTTCTGCAGTTGCAGGGCACTAAGTCCAGTCTTTGCACAGCCTTCTCTCCTGTCTCCCTCTTGAGGACCAGCCCGGGTAAATCTCACTGTGACAGCCCATGCTGAGCTGAATGGTAGTTGCTGTCAGTTATGTCCTGCACCAGGGGTTTCCATTTGGTATCAAAATAATTCCTCTTACCAGCTTTAGATTTGCTGGCTTTATGTTGTACTGTATTTCTGATCTTTGTGAGAACATTGCCCTGGCTGTTTTGGTTTGCAAAGGTAGGGAATCACGCAGAAATAGGCGGGAGCGATGCTGCAGCCACTTCTGGGCAGAAATTTATAAAAGCCGTGTCTTCCAGGAATAGCACCAGTGTCTTTGTTACAAACTAACACTGCTACAACCATCTTTTCCTAATATTACGAAAGAATAAAACAAAACGTAATTTCTTTTCTCATCTGGATTTGATCTATAGAATCATAGAATCATCTATGTCTCCTTTCAGCGTATCCTCAGTCTTCTCCCTAAACAGACCAGCAGCCACACAGCCAGGTGGTGACATTCCATGTCTCTGTGTTTTTGCCCATTTTGGGTCCCTTGTGTGTTTACTCTAACTCTTGTACAACAGAGTGACCAAAACTGCTCACTCAACTCAGAGACTCTCTCCTTGCAGGGCCAGGCTTTGTACCTCCTTGGTCCTGGGCACCCCCCAGCACTGGGTGAGGAGACTGTCTGTGCTCCAGGAGCACCCTCTCCTTGCCTTCTGGGTCCTTGGAGCCTCTGCAGCACTGCCTTCACCAACTGGGCACCACAGTTTGCCCCTTCCACCACTGCTCCACTCTCACGTCACACGTAAAATAAGGCTTTAAGAGGTTTTTCATAACCTGATGGTATATGCAGAAAAGTCAAAGCATTTCGTCTCTCATTCATCACTTTCTGTGTTATCAAAGTAAAAAAAAATGAGTGTCATCTTCCTTTGCACATAACTGTGGGTCCCTAGATTGGGTCCCTAAGTTTTTCAGAATCTTATCTCCCCTTGGGTGACCAAAGCACCAGACAGTTTTGACAATGTTGTTAGCTCCAAATGTCCCAGCTCATTGTTTTGATTTTTCATCAAAACTGTAAAGATCACCTCTAGGGTATATCTGTGGGTATTCTACCACTTTCCTTGTGAAACTTTTGCTTTTCATTCCTTCAATACTTGCTTTCTTTTGTAAAACAGATGCTAGGTCAGAATTTTGCATCTCTAGCATTTTGCATCTCCTAGATTTTCTTAACAGCAACTTGGGAGAAAAGACACCAAAAAATTTCTGAAATTTCATCTAAAATTTGTATTAAGTGGTTCTGCGTAACCCATGGCTTCTTTGAGACACTGCAAGGGTTTTTTAGGAAGTTAAAAACGGCGTGCTTTTCCATTGCTGGATTAGTCACACTCGGCATTAAGCTCGTGTGCAGGTTTTATAACTCACTAACTTATATTTCAACCTTTCTTTTTTTTTCATGTGTCTGAGAGGATCTTGATTCTAAAGTAAAATACATGCCACGTTCCATTGAATTGGTATAGCTGAATAGTCTATTTTTAAGGGAAACCTGCATGATTTTGTTAACAGCCATCAGCCTTGATTGATGCCATCTGCTCTCAGAGGCTTGTTACTTTAATATGTCAATCCTGCAGTTTCTCTTCTGATACCTCAATGTTTGACAGGCTCCCGTCTTTAATAATTAAATAAAATAACGTAGAGAGTGAATGTATTTCCAATCAGTAAAGACTGGTGGGAGGATACAATGTAGTCTGTGCAATGCCCTTGTCATTTCTTAATTGCCCCTTTGATCTAGCAAATCCACTAATTCTCTTTCAGATATTTATATTTCTCATTTATTTGCAGCAATGTGCCTGTTTGTGCTTGAAAATTTCCTCTCAGTCCTCCTGTTTCCCATCTTTCTTTTTTCCTTGCCAGTTTACGTTCCTTTCTTTCGGGTTAGCCAGGGCTAGATTTCCTTTTCCCGAAGGTTACCTGTTTGGTTCATCACACTGTGTTTGTTTTTTCTTGCCTTCCTGCTTCCTTTTTGGTTTCAGGGTATGCATACCTTCTGTGATGCAATTATGGTATGCTTAAGTAGTTCCATGTTGAGGCTAAGGATTGTAATGTCTTCACTTCTGACTAGTTTCCTTCTCTGTTCCAAGCCTCTCCTCCCTCCAAATCCAAGAAATTTAAAGGATTATATTTTAATTGCACTGCAGTTTAAGTCTTAGCTAGCTATTAGATTTTCATCTCCACCCTAGAAAGCTTTGTATGATGGTTTGGGTTTCTTGTGTTTTTACCCAGGTGGGGGGGGTTTGCATTAGCTTCTTTATTTGAAACTGGCCCAAACCCAAGTCTCTGCACTTCCAGATACTGCATGAAATGTGGTTGTGACCTAAACAAGCGACCAATGCAATTTCAAATAGAAGTCATGCCAAGGCACATTGAAGGGAAATGACAAATTCAGATTGGTCAGGCCATTTGATGCTGTAGCACATTTCAGTACGTTCAAGGGCACTAGCAGGGTTTTGGAAAAAAGCTGGATGTGTTATCAGGCTGATGCTCTCCAGGAAGGGAGGAATGGCTTTGCCATGGTCATGTTTAACCATGTTTGCTAAACAAGAAACTGGGAAAAGAGTAATAAAAATCCTGGTTTAAAACTAAGAGACACATATGCTTTGTTTTAGCCTCTCCTTGCCATGGCAGGACAAACTGCTTTAATCAGTTTCAAAAATCACACACAGTTCTGGAACCTAGAGGACGAAAAGAGGCATCTAAAGAAAAATGCCAGGAGCACTGAGAAGGGGGGCGAACAAGAGAATCAGGGAGGAAAGAAGTGACATCTTGCCTTCTGCTCACCCACTGAAAGCAGGAGTATGATCTGTACAGGAGGCAAAGAAGGGGAAAAACAGGGAAGGGTCAGACAAGGCTCTGAGAGCGAATGAATGGTTTGCATAGAGAGGCTGGCTGAAACAACACCAAATCACTAGTCTGAAAAGCTGTGACCAAATCCACACAGATCCCACTCAGAGCTGGGGACCTGGGAGTGTTTCAAATGTAGGTGCCTGATCCAGTCTCATCCTAACCTCATTTCCCTTCCCTGTGAGCCGGTGTGGCAGCCAGGCAGGAGCTGTGAACCTTCAAGCCACATCCCTGGTTTAGATGTCTCAGGAACACAGCAGGCACAAATGGCACTGTATTCAGGAGAGGTTACTTCAGAAAGTGTCATCAGCTTCAGTACAGTAGTTTGGGGTCTGTGTGGCTGTGGTTAACTGAAGTCAATGGGAAAAGTGTCCTTCCTCATGTAAGTGCAGGACTGACACATGCGTGGGAGAGGAAGAAGCAACCTCCAGTTTGATCTTAAGTTCTCCATGGCCTCAGCAGTAAGGCAACATTACGTTCACTTGACTTCAGCTTTAAAAGGAGATGTATAAAAGAGAAGAATAGCACCAGTATATTTTTAGGGCACAGAAAATTAAAAAAATATATATATATTCTGCAACTGACCCTTGGCAGCCTGCTTAAAAGAGCTCGAAACTGTCTGAACTACACAAGAAAAAAAAAAAAAAAAAAGAAAGAAAAACATGCCCACAAGGGCTGAAAAATCGCTTCAGTAATAGATGACTTTTAACTTTACATCAGAAAATGTTTGGCAGGCATAATTTTAAAGTGTTAGGGAAATGTGTGTGATAACTGCTTGGGTGAAAGAGCAAATGTAGTCCACAGTGAGAATTATCAAATGTTCACATAAGCAATCAGAATCTGGCAGGGCCAGCTGCCCGTGGAGTGGGGCAAAGAGGATCACGGCTCTAAACTTTGAAAATTTAATGAAGCCCACTGATTTCTCACAGGAAATTTTTCTTTGAGCATGTTCATGTGTCATGGGAATGATAGTGAGCAGAAGGCTCTGACAAAATGCCAGCTATAAGGCATCAGGGAACAAACCAAAACCTCTAAGCCCCACCAAAGGCCAAACCGCCCTTTTCCTCTTTTAAAGCTGCAAGGGCTGTGGATGCCCCAAGAGCCCTGAGCATTCTTATGCGTTACACTTAATCACACAAACATGCCTATTGATGTGATTGGGGTTATCGGGAGGGTCTTGCAGGATTGGCCCCTTTTCAAAGAGACCAGAAGAGCACTGAACTTCCCAGGGCTTGCACAGGAATGTGCGCAGAGGCTGGAGCCAGCCAGCAAAAGGAGCAGGCAGTGCCATCTGGGCTATTCATGGGAGCAGTAGCTGACTGCCTGCTTACATAAGGAAAGAAGGGACATCAAGGCAAAAAAAAGGAAGTACAGGACTAGGAGGATAACAAGCAGACAAAACAAAAAATGCAGTTTAAACCAGAATTTAATTTTCCTTAGTTTTATACTACAAATATGGAAGCAGTTTGCTTTTGCTACTCTGCTGGAGTGGCATCCTATCAAAGAAGTGTATTCTTTTAGCACCTTTTTGTTGCATGGGAGGTTTTTAAAAAAGTAGGTTTTATAGTTCAGGCACCTCAAAGATCTCTTATCCTCTATCTTGAGACCTAGCCATTTTGCAGTAAGCAGTAACATTTGGGAACGTAAGGTCCCTTGGAGCATGGGGCCATGACAGCAGTGCACACCCAGCTGCAGACTTCTGTGTGCTAGAAATGACCGGCTACCAAATGACACACCAAGGCAGTGAGGTGCCCCAGATCTGAATGAAATGGGGTTTTGGAGAATGATAGAGGTGTTAAAAATATGTAACAGCCAGGCCTAGTTGCAAACGTCAGAGGAGGGAACCAGATGGGTGAGTCTTACATTCCTTGTGAGCATCTTGACAGGTTGTGGATAATTAGTTCATTTAGACTGGAGACAATCCAGCAATACCTTAGTCTTGATCCCACATGAGCAAAGTGTGAGCGGGCATGAGGGATACCTAGCACCTCCCAGGAATGGGCCACGTCCCACATGTAAAAGGTTGGGATTTGATTCTGTTTTTCACTTTCAGCAGGGCTGCGTTGCTTTTCCACACCCCCAAGGATGCATGAAAGCCATGTGTCTGTTTGGCCAAAATCGTTTGTAACTCATACTTTCCATATGAAGTTCACCATAAAATAACAAAGAGAAATGGCTTAATTGAATTTGTTTGGAACCCAGTATCAGAGGAGTGTAACAAATAGAAAACAGTCAAGAGCCACACAATCAAACAGTTAGGGAGAAGTTACAAATTTCAACACACATGCAGCTGCTTTGTTGATCAATTGAAACTACTACATTTAATATGGCTGTGCTTCTATAATAATTTCCATCCAGGCATGGAGAAACACTTAACATACTTTGCTTGAAATTTCCCCATACCGCTGCCTGGGAGTAAAAGGGAAACCGTGGATCTCTGCAGCTGAGTGATTATCCCAAGGTCATAGGGCAGGAGATCTGGAAGCAGCACTTTGGACTCTCAGTGATGTACTTTAACCACAAGCCCATCCTTCAGTCTCCTTCACGCTGATGACTTTGGAACTTGCTTTAAAAGATCCAGTGAGACGCAATGATGGGAGTGTTAGATAGCTGCACTAGATAGCCAGAGGCAACAAAAATGATTAGAGACATGTGGGGGTATTTCTAAACAAAAAGATTAAGACCAGAACTATTTCATTTAGAAAGGAAAACAGTAAAAGATGATAGAATTGAGGTATATAAAATAATGAATGGTGTGAAGGAGAAATCAGATGCCCTTCATAAACCAAGAGGGCACCTAATGGAATTTAAAAAGGCATTAGCTTATAAATGGATAAGGATATCACTCTCCAGCTTATCTCTAAGCAACCCATGGAACTCTCAGTTGCAGGATACTGACGTAAATAGTTCAAGAACATTAAGGAAAAACGGAAAGACTGTATATAGCCAGTGATAAATACAGAAAATTTTTGAGCTAAAGAAATTAAGTCTTCAAAGCAACAGTCTTCTGAAAGAAGCATCTCTTTCCCTGAGAACAAGCCTACTCTTTTTATTCCTGGCTGAGTATCATCTCCCCTGGTGCAGAAAGCTCAGCAAAAACTGCACCTGCTTTTTCCTTTGTCCTCAAACCAGGAACACTCCAGCCTACTTGTTTTTCAGGAAGCCTCTTCCTCAGAATGGCATCAACAGTCTTAGAAATTCAGTTTTCTGCTAACAGCAAAAAATCACATCCTCATTTTACCTCCATGAATCCCAAGCTGTCTTTGTACCACAGAGTCCACTGATAGGAAAAGCTGGAGGATTCTTCTCCCTTCAGCTCACATCTGCAGCCACCTCCAAAATCCACTGCTTCTTTCCCTCTTTCTCTAAGGCCAAGCTGCAGATACATGTAAGATCCCACCTGGAATGACCAGCTCTTGGATCTCTAGGGTAAATCCATCAGCCTTTTATTTATCTACACAGAATGGAGCCCTAACTGACCAGCTCTCTCTTTTGACGCTCTTTGAAGCCCTCCATTGGTGCTGCATCTGCCAATTTTCACCAGTCTTCAAGACTCTCCCTAACTTCCCCATCGGTGAGCTCCCTTTGAGAATCAGCGTGTTAATTGCCCTCAATCTAGTCTGTCCTTTTCTCATTTTCTCCTATAATGCTCTTCATGCTTTCACCTACAGCCACCAGCTGGCACAGCTGCCTTGATATCATCTGTAAGGCCCCCTCCAATACAGACAGTAAACCCATCTAATCCCTTTCCTGCCGTACCACCACTTCTGGCCAAAGAGGCTGCTATAGATAAATGGTGTCAAATTTGCCTGTTACTGGCAAGATGGGAAGGTCTGTTTACATTGTGTGAGTGGTCCTTAGTGCATGGATTATCCCTCTTTAGAAAAGCATTTGGTACAACTGGTTCATAATAGGTTATGTAAATGATAACAATCCTCTGAATTGTTCAGCACTGGTCCCCGGTGCTGAGTAGAAGGACTATCAATCTCTTTTTAAACATCTTAACTAAACCTCTAGGTGAGTCTTGGGTTATTTAGAAATCAGTACACCTTGAGGAGACTGGCATCAGCATTTCAGTCAGAGACCATCATTTTATCCCTTCCCCTGGGTCTGGGCAACCACAACACTCCCACCTCCCCCTCTTCTTTTGATGGCTGTGGGATCATGCTGGTGGGCCTGTACTCCCTTTGTAAGACCTGATATGCACAGCACCTCTTCCATCTAATGCCACCACCAAGTTCAGTTCACACAGGTGAATAAACCTGTTCATACTTCATAAGAAGACTTTTATTTAGCAGCCCCTGGATACTGTGTTTTCCAACAGTTATTTATAGGTTCTCAACATCTGCCACTCCCCTCCTTTTTTCCTCCTGCTCCTCTGGCAACACTGATAGCAGGAGCTGTTGTTAATCACTTGTTGAATACCTGCAGAAAGAGACAGGGTCCTTCCCCACCAGGAGATACAAACTAGATATGCAAGTAAACTAGCACACAGAAAGTTTGCCAGGGATTGGAAGGTGAAGAGGATGTTTTTAAGTTGATGGTTGTAAGAAGGTGAGGAGAAAAGGGCTCTTGGTTCATGTTTCTTTGTTAAATCACTCCTCTCTTTGTTATAAAGTATGATGAAAATAAAGTGAGTGCCAGTAAATAAATCAGAAGAAAACTGTAAGCATTAAAGGTCTAACTAGGAAATAAATTACCTATAGAAAGATAAATAGTTCTGGAGCCGGAACTGAGACGAAATGATGGATCCCATCTAAAGAGCAAATCAGAAATTCCTCCCACTGACAGACACTGAGGCATAATTTTCACTGATCATAAAAATGGACCTTGAGTGAGGATTTCTTAATGTGAAAAATTAAGATTATTTTTTTGAATTTTTTTTTCTGTCAGATGGCCTTTTTCAAATTCACATCTAATGAAAATTCGAAATAACTAATGGTTTTCAGGTGTGAGAAAGGTCTGGTTTCACTTTTGTAAAAGAATCTTAAAATGCTTTTTGACAGATTATATATATATATATATGTATAAAACTTATTCTGTCTTAAAAAAAAAAAATCTAAACCTTTTCTCCACTGACAGAAATGTTGATGAAAAAACTTATTCAACCATAGCCTATTGGGACCATGCAGGTAAGGTCCCTGAGATAAAGGGTTGCCAGTGCTTTTTTTATTAAATATTCTTCAAGTAGCCTGGGTTTTAAAAACATGGTCAAAGCAGAGTATTACCAAATTCACAACCTCACTTTCAATGCTGGATCTTTGGACACTATATCAGAAAATGTTCTTAAAAATTGTTGCCTAAACAAGGACAGTTTATGTCCATGTTTATTGTCATTTAGCTTTTTTTAGCATTTGTAGGGAACAGGCATATCACTTTCCACACTACACTTTGCTAACATGGACATTCAAGCCTCTTCTGATCTCCTCTCACAAGAGAGATGCTCTATTCCCCAGTCATTGTTCTAGCTGTGGTTCCAGCTTAAGTTCACCTTTCTCAAAGATGGATGCTCAGAGCTCCAAGCTGTGCTCAAGTCTCACCCGTGCCTTCCACAAAAGTATTAACATTTCCCCATGTCTGCTGGAAATACCTTGCCTGAGACAACCTCCCATCATTTCTGCCTGACCAAACCACAGTGTGTCGTCACAGTCCTTCTGTGAGAACTGAAAACTATGACAGGTGAGGTCTGGCAAAACTGACTACAGCTTTGTCCCCACACCAGCTGCCTGTTTGATCAAGACAACCACAATCAGAGTCAAGAGTGGCACACACATGCCTGAGCCTACCTACTACCAGCTACAGTCCTGCATTAGATATCTTGCAAACCATCCTGAATTACGCCAGTGGAAATTAAGGAAAACCCATGGGTGTCTATACTGAACCTGAGGTTTGAGGTAGCACTGAGTCATAAATGACAGCTGAGGGGGAATGACCACAGTTGTAAAGGTCTCTTTTGAGAAGCAGAAGCAAAGAGCTGTTACCCGGGGTGAGATAGGACTCCCTTATCATCTTGGGGCAACCCTGCTGTGAAGTGCTACTTTTTGTTTTCCTAAAGGCTGTTCCTTATTCATGAGTGCATTGGGTGAGAAAAACCAGTTGAGTAAAAGCCACTAAATAATTTGTCAGGATGAGCTGTCCTTTGCCCCAACAAGCACTCCTAAGGTTTGTATCCCTCACCTGTAGACTTCGGCTGCATACAAACCAAACCACCTGCAAAGCCGCATCTGCGCTAACCTGCCAACCACATCAAACCAGTAACTTCCACTGCCAGTGGGGGTGGGTAGCCAGCCAGACGAGGAGCTATCAGGAAAAGGTTATCAGGTGAGCCATTCATCTCATAAACATGGGCTTACAACAGCTGAACACGCAACAGCATCAAGCTTTGGTTCAGTTGGATATGGGATGTTGTTTATTTGATTCTGGATCAAAAGCATGATTAAAATACACACTGGAGAACCCAAGGTTATTAAAGGTATAACATACATCATCAATATGGAATGTGCTAATGGCTTTCACATACGTTAAGTGGTTTTTTTTGAAGGTATTATCAGCTAGGAAGATAGCAGTTAGTCCCTCCTCCCACCTATAGACATTATCTAAATGTATATACACATTCAACTCAATTTACCAGAGAAGTAGTAAACGAAGAAGTACCTCTGTCCGCACAAGTAGTAAAGTTAGACAAAATAAAAATTAAGATGTGCATTTTATATTTTCTCCTTCAAACTGGAAAAAAATAAAAGACTGTATTCTGGGAAAAGTAGGACAACAGAATTCTGTATTTTAATACAGGAAAGCAAATTAATTCTTTGTGAAACAACACAGAAGTCAGTGGCACTACACCAGAGATGAATTTTTACCCAGGCTGTAAAAAGAAAACATAAGTGCAATGCAGACCAACAAAAGAGATGCCATTTAAACTAAGAATTATGTTTCTGTCAGAAAAAAACAACAACTAACTAAATTTGTTTCCTGGAAGGAGATCCAACTTGGCTCCACTGCAGCAGTGTAAAAGGATCCAAAATAAGTAACAGCAGGCATCTCCACTAAAATTTGCTTCTGATCGACATCATGTTTCCTCTGGTACCAGAGAAGAATTGAACACACATTGCAAGTGAGGCACAGCAGCGTACGGCTCAGAGCATGAGAAAGGGGGCTAAAGCCCCTGCGTTTAAAGCTCCGCTCAGCCAGTGAGTCAGCACTTGGTCTTAAACAAACCACGTACACCCCGTGGGGCAAGTCCCCACCTCAATGCTTTCTATTTCAGAGACACACAAGCCCCAGTTTGGGGGTGGGGGAGGATATTCTTAAATACAGCCGTGTTCTATGCCCGTTTCCCCACACCTTATGATGAGGGTCGGACCCTCATTCAGAACTGTTAGCAACACCGAGGGACTATCAGCTCCCTGAAGTACCAGCATTTCACTCAGCCCAGCTGATGACTAGTTAATGTGAAAGCAAGAACTTTATGCTTTAGTGGTGGCAGTTTGTCTGTACCAGCACACATTAATAAATGAACAGTAAAGAACCATAATCACAATCTGTGCATCTGCGTCTGTTTTATAGTATCCTGCAAATGTTTCTAAAGTAGTTGGAATACAGGAAGCAGAAATTATCATTCCTTCCCAGCTGGGCTCATGTGAAATGCTGTCTGACTGTGACTGGCAGATTTGATATTTTGTTAATTGTGAGAGACCCCACTTTGAATAATGCATTCACATTTGTTATGATCAGTGAATATTTCCTTTCACAGTGCATTTTCTCCATACATAAACTTATCATAATCCAATAAAGAGCCTACCTGAACAAGTCTTCTACATGCAACCTTCCCCCTCACCCCATGCAGGGGAAAGGCTGGCTTTTTTGTATATAAAAGTCATGCCATTTTTCATTTCTGCCTGAGTGAGGTCACAATGAATGGAAGTCTTCCTCACGCAAAATAATTTGTACTTAGGTTAGTCTGACCTAAAGCTGAAGGCTTCATTCGGAGACATATAGGAAGAAGTGCTTCTTAGAGACCAGTAACAAAAGCTGCACTAGACATGGGGAAACTGTTCATTAAAAAACAAAAAACAAACAAACAAATAAAAACAA
>VXBJ01002934.1:204511-253817 GCA_013400055.1 Nycticryphes semicollaris
CTTCCGATATTTCTCTCTCCCGGCAGCGGTCTGCTCTCCTCGCTACACCAGAGAGAAATGCAATAGCTTGGCTAAGGTAGACAGAGCAAAATACAGAGAATAGTTGCTCCAGGGCTTTGAAACCCCTCAAGGCAAGGATCAGGATACAATTAGCTCATGTCTCTACCTCCAGTCGGAATCAATCTCCGAAATAAAAGTTAAATTAAATTAACTGATCACACGGGCATAAAATTGATCTCCTTCGAAACGTGCATATAGATAGATATATATATATCGCGTGTATTTTTTTTTTCCGGATTTTTTTGGTGGAAAAAACAGTCTCATTCCAGCCTCCAACTTGCTTTTTACTCTCCTCTTGCACAGAAAAGCTGATTTTAATCGTTGTGATTAGTTTTGATGTAACGTTTCCGCGGGCGATTTCTGCAAATGGATGGAGTGTTTCTTTGCCAGAAGAGGGAAAAGCAGCAGATGATGATAATTATAAGGATTGTTGGTTGTTTCTTTCTTTCTCTCCTTTTTTTTCCTTTCTTTTTATTTGTGTTTAGATCTGTCTCTTCACTTTCCCGAGCTGACCTGACATTGCCATTGCACTAAGGTCGCACAACTTGTTGATTAGGATCACCTCCCGTTTTGATCGAGGGATATGTGATAATTTGGCAGTGGAGCAACACATTTTCTGTTCCCTTGGCTATATAACTTCCCAAATGACGTGTATAAAAATAAGCACATGGAGTCTGCTTTGCCCCAATCAAGTCTGAATCAATGCCTGGGGGTGATACACAAACTCATTTCAAATGCTCAACCATGCAGAATTGCAGAAAGATTGAAGGAGTTATACTGCATTTTTTATTTTTATTTTATTTTTTTTTAAAGCAGCAAAATT
Source organism: Nycticryphes semicollaris (assembly GCA_013400055.1). Lineage (NCBI taxonomy): Eukaryota > Metazoa > Chordata > Aves > Charadriiformes > Rostratulidae > Nycticryphes > Nycticryphes semicollaris. Next base: position 205,395 of record VXBJ01002934.1, read on the forward strand.
AAAAGAAAACAAATCCATGTAAGCAAATCCAGGAATTTACCAATTAGGTTCATGTGACATCGCTCGCAAATGCTACTAACTTTCCTTCTCCAATTACCCAATTGAACTGTAGCCTTGCCTTTTTCCTCTTCTGCAGCCGGGAATTTGCATCTGCCTTCTCCCGAAGAATGAAAACATTATCTGGGGATAACCAGATCATTTACAAATCTTATTCTTTATCACCGCTTCCTTTTTCTACTGTTCTTTGCCTCCCACTCGGCTCTCTATTGCTGAGTTCAAAGATACCGTGTAGAGAAGCTGGATTAATATATTTTTTTTTTTTTTCGCTGCTGTTAGAGTGGGCTATTTTGTCATAAACCCATGGGTCACCTCCCATTAGTGTCACATCCTCGCAGTATAGTTTTGTGAAACGGTATGTTCCTAAGCACTTCACAGTCCATTAATTCAGAGTCTTTGCTGACATTTCTTATGAAAAAGACCAGGCTGCGAGGCCAAAACTGCCCAATAAAGCTCCTGAATGGAACCAGACGTGTCCAGCGCATACCTACAATTAGCTTTTTATTTTATATTTCTAGTATTTTAAAGAAAGCAATGCAAAATATAACAATCGCTTTTTTATTTTTTTTTCCCTCCTAAAGCAGTTGCTGCAGCCTAAGGAATGACTAATTCTCTTGCTTAAAAAGACATCCAACCCAATACATTCTTTTTGTCCTTCCTTTTCTCTGGAAATGATAAGCATAATAACGTGGTAGGACTTCTCACGTAGGAATCGCACCATTGGCAAATGCTTTGTCATTGCTGTACAACGAGCACAAATAAGATAGGTTAATTAACTAGGAATGGCTGAGAGAAATCGGAAGGAAAAACTTTAAGTAACCACTCATCGTGGCTTCATCTTCAAATTGTATTTTTAATATTTTTCCAAAAGCCAGTAGCACACAAGATGAAAAAAAATCTCCTCAGCCATTTGTACCTCCTCAGTACTTAAATCTGGATTAATAACATAAAGATTCTCACGGCTTGTCAACTACAACGCAATAAAGAAAAGTTTTGAAGTTTTCCATCCAGCTGAAATGAAGAGTTTACAAGCTCAGTAGACCCGTGTCTTGACCTCACTTTATTTCTGTCTTACAGTGTGCAAACAAAAAAATAAAAAAATAAAAAAAATTAATGGCTCTTTGTATGTGACAGTTTTAAATGTTTCACTGCTCTTCTCTTTCTAATAAATAAATAAAGCAATGCCAGCAGCCTGGCACTCATTAGCGATCTGTGTAATACGGAGAAAAAAAAATCAGCAAAGGGACAAATTTTAATTTCAAGCTGGCAAGGGGCTATTACGGAGAAAGGTGAAGAAAAATAGCATTGTAACATCCTTTAAAAATGTGAAAAATATCCTTGTGCAGTTATTTTCCCTGCAGCAAAGAGTTTATCAAATGATGTCAGCAATAGATAAGAAAAAGGTGTATTTCCTTTAAGAAGTAAGAAAATATATTTATTACCTCAAGAAGACTCATTTGGTAAAACTTTCGTCTCTGAGTCAGAAAATCGTGGGCTTAAGTCTCACATCGCATTTGTGATGGGGCAGGGTAAGTGCCCTCTGGAGTATCTGCAAACCATTTTGGGTAGATAGTGATGTTTGTCCACTGTCCTATCATGATGGGACTGCAGCCCTGGCCCTTCTCTCTACAAGGTGGTCAAAAATACAAACACACGTGAATAAAATGGAGCCGTTCTCAAAGAACTGGAGGTTAACTGCTACTTTAAAGTACTATCTGCATCTTTTCACATGCAAATTAAACGTTTCCATAGCACTTTCCCAGGAGAGGAAAGACCCGGGCTTGGCTTATCCTTCCTTCTCACAGCTATGAGTGCCCGCAGTCTTCCTTGCCTTAACTCAGACCTGAATTTACTACTGGTGTGGTGGTACTCTGATCTACAGATGAATTTTTGACGTCAGCAAAGTTCACTCTTGATCAATATAACCTATAAGTGCTGTCACATATCCCCAAATAAGTTAGCAAGGTTTACTTTGCTTGGAGGCAATTTGCATACAAAGGAGAACACAGTAAACCAAATTCTGTTCTGTTTTACTTGGAATTATCTTTTTTTAAACAGGTTTACATAAAACTACATTGTGTTTGTGCATTATGAATATTTTACTGATGCTGAGTAGCAACCCTAATGAGCTCAAACTGAGCTCAATATTTGATTTCTGAATTTTTTTCCTCAAATCATCACCTGTTCGTAATTAATCTCTGGAAAACTATAGTAGTTTTGCCGTATCATTGTCAATGTTATGTTAACAGCTTGGAAAATTGAAGCTTTTGAAGAGGCAGGTTTTCCAATGGCTGCAGATCATATGTGCCCCTTTGCTAATGGGGCATTGTTGATGATTTACCTGTAATCCTGTCTGGAAACATGTACACGGGCTCTTCTCAGGAAGGCCCTCGTCTCAGCTTGACCTTCTTTTCAAAATTCCCTCCTGCAGCTCCATAGGCTCCATACGTGTTGCAGTCTTGTTTCAAAAATATTAAGAAGAGCAGCTCAGCATGGGAATAAAAGCTAGCAAGTTCCCCGTGTTAGATACTTTGTCAATGGCTCTCTTCTCTTCTTAGAAAAATAGGAAGAATTTTACATTGCATTTGACGGAAGGGATTTATGAACGCAGTTTCTCCAGATTTGTTTTCCCCAAGGAGTGTTAAAAATAATGTACTTTTTTTTTTATGACCAGCAACATTTTGATGCAGTATTTGAAGAAATAGATTTTGTTATTTAACTGTGAAATGAACAAGGAGCACCATACCAAACAGTGAAGTAGCTTAAGCAACAGCATGCCTTCTACATTTGTGAGAATGGTGGGGAATAAAGTCACAGATCTACTACAGGAAGGTGGCTAAACTAATGCAGCAACAAGTACTTGTTTCTAAGTAGTCCCTCTGTCCCACTTGACCTTATGCCATATATGACCTTTCATTCTGTTAAAAAACAGAATCTGAATAAAAGTATTTCCATACCCCACTACAATTCCCGGTTGTGAGGTTGTCCCTTTGTTAGGCAACATAAAGGCACACAGAAAGAGAAGCAGGAATGGATTTCCACATGGATCCTTTAGCTCTGCCCTCAGCTGCCATGACAGCTCTGCCTGCCAGTCACTGCAAGAGGAGGTGATGTCTCTCTGCATCTCAGCACCAAAATCTCCTGGACTACATGCTCACTCAGTTGTCTGTTTCAGAGGATAAGACCAGAGACTGTATGTAGCTGTTTTAAGGAGAATCAGCATCACTGGAGTGGGAGATGAAACTCATTTATGTAATTCTACCATTGGTATGAAAGCTCTGAAGTTGAATTAGGTTCTTCTCCAGAAGCATCAATTTTCGGCGTACCAAAGTCTCCTGGGAGTTTTTGGGTCCCTTGTGGAGATATGGATAATCTTACAGGCTGTATGGGTAATCAAGGGATCACAGGATACTCTCACAGAAAGCTTCTCTTCAGGTTTTTGAGGCTCCTCCATGGGTGTCTTTGAGAAGCCTTCAGCACCCCTAAATCCCTCAGCCAGCAATGGGAGCTCAAAATCCTAAGACCTCTGACATATCATGACACTTGTGGATAGGGAAAAAAAAGGCTTAGAAGATTGTTTTTGAGTCTGCAGGACTGAAAATGTGAACCCTGATATCTTCACCTCCTATGTGTATATGCATTTATAATAAACTTTGGGAAATTCTCTGCATTTCTCTGATGTTCTCTGCTTCCCTCTTCCCTCCTCGGTTACTCCTTCCCCTGAAAAACATCCCCTTGGCTCGCGTGGTGATTGTGGAGGCTATCTGAGGGTCACATGAGATAGTACCATACTGGCTTTGTTTCCTGCCTTCAGGCATTCATTGCATTGAAAGTCTGTCTTTGCTGCAAAATAGGTGGGAGAGGATAAATTCAGTACAACCTGTGAGAGCAGAGAACAAATCAGAGTTCACCTCTGCTTCTGCTATCCTCTCTGACTGGATTTCCCCCATGCGCCTCCCAGTGCAAGCCAAATGTTTTGTTTGGATTAGTAAGTGCGCTTTGCAAAAGGACTAAAGCACCCTTTATGGGCACTGTAAGCTTTTCTGGGCTGGGTCATGTGGGATCAGCAGGACTGAAAGTAGGAGAAACTTCAGTTGGTCTAACTGTTCAGGTAGGGTGTGCAGAGTTCAGGCCATAACTGATAATGTATCTCATAAGATTGTACAAATTGCTCTAAGATGGTTCCAATTTAACTGCTCAGCTCATTCTACTACACTGAGGAAAAGAGGGTAAAGTGTGCATGTATATGTGTGTCTGTTGCAGGGGAGAGAAATTAGTAAGGAAAAAAATAAGCATTTGATTACCTTTGCTGTTTTATATTCCAGTACCCTCTAACAAACCCCACAACTTCTAGAGGTACTATAATCTACCTCATTCTTGGTTCATCTAGACAGGAATCACTCAGCTTTGCTTCACGGTCCTACTGCCTGAGCCAAAACTGCTCGCAAGAAGCCCTATAATACAATGGAAGTACCTTCAGGGCACCACAGAAATTGATGTTAATGTATCTCTTTGTGCATCCTTTGGGTGTCAGAATCTCTCAGCTTTCCTACCTATAAAATTATTCCCCGAGCACACCTATATACGTAGAGACAACGAGCAGTGGTATTTGGTGGTGTTAAATAACAAAACACACCAACAACCTTCCCTCCCAGATTTTTAACATTAAACCCACCATTCTTGTAAGCTTTATTCAACTGTACCATGAGTTTTCTGAGAGAAAATTGACACTGATGGTGCAATACTCCCTTTCAATATAGCTATATTTCTAAACACACTCTTCCAGAAAATGTGAGATACTAGCATAATGTGGGAGTACATTGAGAAAGTTATTGAAGTATGAATTTCTATCCAATAAATGATCCTATACAAATGAAGAAGTATTTCAGACAGATACAAAATATAGCTCCAAGAGAAACTCAAGGTGTGAAATATGGATTTTCACTTGTGTTTTGAATAGCTCAAAGCCTGGGAGTGTGTATATTGGTCGGGCATTGTTGAGCAGCTGACCTGGATAAAGGAAGGGGCAGACTGCAGAATTTGGAAAGGGCTGCTATTCCCTCTACCCTTCAAGAACAATCTGTTCCAAGATTTTAGACTTACAAGTAATGACTGTCAGGAGTGATTCACAGATTTTGGAACCAGATTAAATTTCTAGACTCATTTTAGAGCATGTGTATTCTGTCTGTATGACAGAAATTATCCTGAGCAGTCAATGCTATGTATGAGCTTTGAAAAACTAATGTTCCTAGCAGCTCCTTGCTCTCTCATTGTAGAAACAGGAATCCACAGAAAGCAGCTGTGTTTTCCAGTTTGGAACAATTTGGAGAAATCCACTTTAAAATCAATGATGTTTTCCTCCTAGCCACTTCCTGAAAAGCAGCGGTTTTTCACCTCATACCGATTTTACATCATTGTCATTTCCCAGGTTTGCAAGGAATTACAGGAGCTGGGCTACTTGATGGATGAGTTTATGCAAAGGAGGAAAGGTGCATAAATGTTAAGCTACTATGTCCTTTGTTCAACACGTAGTGTATATATCACAACTGCAGTTATAAGGATAATTTGCATGTTTTAGCAATGTCCCAGTACCTTGTTTCATGTTTCATAACTTGTGAACACTGAACATTAATAGACACCAGTGGATTTTTGGGCTGTGATAGCAGTCGGGGAGGGGTGTGTGTGTGTATGAACCTTACCACTGCATCACTATTCTTATTTGTTCATCTCCTGGTCTAAAGCAGTGACTTGCCAGAAGCTTATCAATGTTATAATCCATGCCCTGCTGGTCCTGTCACAGCTGTTGGGGGGACATGAAGAGACCTACAAGTTTAACGAGGATTTTAGTTGACTGCCTGTGAAAATAGACACAGTCATCTCCTAAGGCAAAGGCTAAGGCTGAAAATGTCTGCCAGGGAAAAACGCCCATCTGGCAAAAGTCTCCCTTTCATGCCACAGCCACTGAAAATTGCCGTGCTAGTTCAAGCAAAGGCAATACTCCCATATATACCTCCAGGCAACCTTTCTCCATCCCGACCAGCATGAGACAGATGTTGAGAGAAGTCCTACCTTGTCATCCAACCTGCTAGCCTGCTTTGGGTTTTGTTATTGTATTTTTTCCAGGCTTCTTGGGAGCAACTTAACCATGCTAAAGGGGAGACCCTAGAAAAGAAAGGACACAGTGATCACCAAATATGAATCCAAAGACATTTCAAGGAAGGTGGCATGAAAGAAGCCTCTCTTAAGTACACATAGGCAAGCAAGTGTTGCTGCCAAGGACACATCTTTGCTAGGAACACTCCCCTGACAGATACAATAGCAAGCAGTGCTGGCAAAGAGTCAGTGACTTGATATAGCTGGCATAGTCACTGCTACAAAGAAAGGAATAGGGCTCTGCGTCAAGGCAATTGACTGCCTTCTACTCTCTCTCTGGAGATACAGTACCTGTGCACACAAAGAGCTACTTCAAAGTGAAAAATGACTACTGCAGATGTACTCACACTGGCAAAACTAGCTCATCCTTCTGTGTCCTGCACTTGCCTTCCCAAGCAGAAAATCCAGCAGCCACCTTTGCTCTCCTGACTTCGACCAACAGAAAAAAGCGGTTTCCAAAATTATTAGCAAAGGTCACAAATGCCTGGGGGTTTGCTGCCTCTTATCAATGGCTTGGCTATGATATTGTCTCTCTTTATTTCTCTCTTAGTTTTAAAAAATTATGTTTTCAGTTTGCTTTTTTAACTCAAGGATCAGCTAAACCACCCGTTCCGAGACCTAGCACAGGAGCTATGCTCTCTCAGTTATTTCTATGTGCTATCATACAGATAGACATGAGAACATACTGGTTGTGACTGTGCAGCAAATTCAAGCCAAACTTAAATCAAAGTAAAATCAATGAGGTCACAGAGAAAACCTTGCCAATGTTTATTACCCTATATTCATCCAAGATAAATTTCATTTGATCAGCAGTCATCCCCAAACCCAGGATACACCAATGCTTGTTAATTCATCTCAGGATTCTCACAATCCTCTTCAGCTGCATGGGACAATGACAAACATCAGCACACACTGTTTGTCTTCCTCTACCAGCTCACTAGTGCAAATACTCGTTGAGAGAAGTTTCAGTGTCCTCTTCCTTTGGTGTCTCCCTCCTTTGTTACCATCAGCTATGGCATTAAACTTGAAGGACACCAAACACCCCTGGGGAGGTCCTGGGCCCCTTTACAGCTGTGGCAGAGGAATTGGCGTGTGTACCCTTTTTCAGGAACAAGCTGAACTAAACCAGGTGTAGTCTGCATCAAGGCTGGGTTAATTTTTCTTCTGGTATTTATTTTCTGTAGCACGGCTTAGAATTTATTGGTCATGACTTCCCAAGAAGCTGAGTGTCCCTGCTTTCCTGGGAGAATCGGGTCAATACTCTTTCAGCTGCTTTACAAACATTGACTAACTAATCCATGCAATACCCCCCAAGATAAGAAAATGAGGCAGGGAGATTATATGACTTGCCCAAAGCCACAGAAGGAATAAGCGTCAAGCTTATTATGAACAGGGCATATAGATCAAAGCAAATACAATGAGAAATCAGGAGTTCCTGTCTCCCACTCCGCTTTTTACAACAGAGAACAACACTACTTTTCTATTGTACAGCTTTTACAGGATTTTTTTTTAGCAAGGGATCTTGTCAAAAGCTTGAAGGAAGTCCAAATAAATCATCTTAACTATCCTATACTGGTACACGTGACTGATGTTTGTGAAAGGAACCTGCATGCTTGCCAGCTTTCAGTGAGAAATTATGTAAGGTCACAAAGGCACAATATTTTCAATATCTTTCTCAGGTAACGTTAATGCAACAACTTCCTCCCATGGCTTTAGCTATACAGCTGCAGGATTTTTTTTTAATTTTTATTTTTTTAAACAGTTGTGTTTTAAATCTCATATTTGTAACTTACCTAGTTGCAAAACTTTACTAACTGGAAGATTTAAGTTGCAAACTTCCTTGTAATGCGTGGCTCTTTTAATTATAGCACTCCAGGGAATGAGGATCTTGCAAACAGTTGTGTTCTACATACCATACTTTTTGGTTTTTCAGGGAATTACTTAGTGTACTTCAGTGATTTGTATGTCCCAATAAAAAACTATTTTCATGCCAACTGTACTGCTTGTGAAGCAGAAGTCAATAGCAAAGTTCCTATAGATTGAAATACCCAGGTTTGTATTTCTCATTTCTGTTTTGATCTCTAAGTTAATTTTACTGTGGAGATCGTATCACAGATCCAAAGTGTAAGCTTGTGGAAACAAACACACTGCAATTTCATACTACTTTTAGTGCTCATAAGAAATATGTTCTGTTATATTTTTTTCCCAGGTTTTAAACATTACCTGGTTTTACAGCAACTCCTTTACAGCAGTCATAGTACTTAATACTCTTCTGCATGTTTCTGTATGTGTGTATATACACATATGTACCTCTATCTATCTGTGAGCAACAGCATCAAAGCTATGCACAAACCCCTTCTGCTCTTCCTAATTTGTAAATGATGAGCTGTACAACCAGTGCTCTATTCAGAATGGCTTTCTCCTATCGAGTTTCCTAAAATAATTTATTTTTTTAGAGAAAAATGGGAAAATTGAAAAGACTGCTGGGCAGACTGTGGAGAGAATTATAGGAAGATATGTAAATTCCATACTCTGCAATGTCTGGATTGGATCACAGACTGCCCAAAGACTATTTTGAGGTCCAGGTGCCTGTTCCCCTGCTCTGCCATCAGCTGTTTCTGGGCAGCTGCAAAGTGTCTCCAGTGATGGGAGATGACCTGTTTCCTGACTACTATTTGGAGAAGGATCTTATCCTCTCAAAGTGTGTTTTCTTAATTTGACTTGCTGAATTCTGCTGCATGATGATATTTGATTACCTTTTACTGTTTGTGTTTTGCACGGGAGTATGCCAATCAGCTCCTCCTTTGAGAGACTGCTCACAAGACTGACAAGTTCATTCATCTGATTTAAGAGTTGCGTTTTGCCCTTCAGCCTGCTGATTCCCTTGCACTCTTAAACTTTACACTCAGAAGGTTTTACTCAGACACTATTTCCTGAAATCGGATTACCAGTGGTCTGACTTAATCAGTGAACATTTACTCCTCTGCTCCTGTATCAAGTCACTGAACTAGCTAAACACTTAGGCAGAGACTTAAGTCTCATTAAGTGCAATATTTAAGCACATGTTTAAATGCTTTAATGAACTGAGGCCTAAAGCTTCCATATTGTTTTTACACTAGATTAAGCCAGCAATTAAAACTTGCTGTTTGGAAAAAAATGAGTTATTTCTGACATTATTGTTAGGATGAGCATTCATTTGAGCATACTTGCTACCATATGACTTGACAGAAATGCACGTTAAGTTCCCCCAGCACAAAGTGAAAATAAACAGCAGCAAAAGAGAAAACTCTTGCTTGTGGGCATTCTGGTGTTTCCAGAATGTCTGGATCATGAGGTTTTGGAAAAATGTCTCTCCCAACCAGTCATATATGAGCGGGCAAAATAAGATGGGAGAAGGTAAAATAGTTGCTGTCACTGCCGTATTGAATTTTGTAGGTAATTCTGTACCAGATTACCTTTGACTGTATAGAAACCATTCCTCCTAATGTCACTTGCGACAGCATTTGAGCACTGGGTTTGTAACACACCTAGATTCATAAATGTCTTAGCTCTGGTGTTTAAATAAACACAGTCCCTACCTGTTTTTTTTTTTTTTTTNTTATACCCTGTATATTCACAGGGTGAATGCCTAAACCCTCCAGTTTCGTTTAATTTTGGTTCTGCTGAGCTTCATTTCAGATTTGAGAGGGATCCAAATGGTAGGTGACGCTGTGCCGCCTCAGGCACATTTTGGCAGATGTTGGCACAATTTCCAGGGCTCCTGGGGACTGCAGACCCCCTGCAGACTAGGGTAGGTCTTTTGATCCTTTCCACCTCCTTGGGACGAGTTGTTAGCTGGTTCACCTCATTTCCTAATCATGTTAATTCTTTGCTTTTCTGCTGTGTTTCCTATTTGGAGAGTGCTGTTTTTTCATTATTTAACTGAGTATCCTGAGTGGCCGTCATTGCCTCCTTATGTTTACCTTCCCCTCTGCTTACAGATGATATAAGCTGAAACCAGCTTTCGCTGGTGGATGGACAAACAGATCTGAACTGTGTGGATACAGAGAGTAAGGCAGGTAGGTCTAAGAAAGAAAATATTGCTCCTCTTGGATGGATTTGATCAGCACCTCTTGGTGGCCTTTACGGTTGTTACTCTGACACCAAAAGGATTTAAGAGAGAAAAGAGGTCTCATCTGATTATTCCCAGCTGACTTCAGAGGGGATGTTTTTACTAAGTCAACAATACCTATAATTTTGGATCCCTTGCAAATGAGATTAATACACCCATTGTGAACGTGTAAGTGTTGTTTCATTCCTCAGTTCCTTGCTGTCACGGCTGCACTGATGACTTCTTCCAGGAGTCACTAAAATCATTGTGATCTCACTGTGAAGATTCACATGGCAGACAGCTAACGCAGTGAAAGACACAGCAGTGTTAGCTGAACTTGAGGCCAGTGTATGTCCACAGACACTTTGCTTCCACGGAAATGTATAAATAGTGGTAAGATGATTTTATTTTTTAGGATGCCAAAAATAAAAGTGAGATCCAGCTACCTGGTAAATGCTCCAGGCTAATGGCAAGCGCAGGATAAAGTCCTGCAGGATGGAACAGCCTCACGCCTGGCTCATGTCAATGGCAGCACAAGGTTATCAGCACCATCACCTGTCACTCAGCACCAGCACAATCAAGCCGAAAAAAAGGGATTCTTCTCTGGCTGTAAGAAAGCAGTTCAGTGGGTATAGTAGAAACTTGCCCCTGTCAGATGCCTGCCACTTTCGATTGCTCATTTGCTTCATTGTTGCAGATTTTAAGGTTCAAATATGAGTTCTCATTTGAGACTGACTGTGAAATGATGAGGAGAAACTCTCAGTGTCACAGGTATCTCACTGACCAGGGACTACTGCACCAGAAATGCTGGTTTATGGCTCATATCAGAACAGAGAAGAAAGAAGAGCCAGGCCAGAGGTAAAATCTTGTAAATGCAGAAAAATGCATTTAATGTAAACATTGCTTTGAATTGAGCTAAAATATCTGTTACAAAAGTTTATAATCTCGTCCTGCTTGAATTCTTAGTCCTGAACTATCTTTTATGTTTGTAGCACTGGTCTGGATGAAGTAGCTCACAGCAAATGAAATGAAAAGTGTTATAAAATAATGGAGTTTCCATAAGCTGCTCCTGCTTTTCTGGGCCAAAACCTCAGGAGGCATCAGATGCCCTCTGTAAATGAATCATTCATCATTGAGCTTGCTCTTACTTTTATTTTTGGCATCCTAATAAATAAAATCAGTTTAACATTATTTACACAGGCACGCTGTAAATGAAATGGTCTGGGCTGATTTATTTCATCTGAAGATCTGGCCCATTCTTATTTGCCTTAAAATAATCAATGTGGAAAGAATCCTCATAATTCTTGTAATTTCCCCAAATAAACTTAAATTATGAAGGGTGTGTGTGAGAGGAATTACAAAAGAAAGGAAGAATGAATATCTTGATAATTAGTTTTGTCCCTCTCCCCCCATCTGGACTATCCTCAACATTACTTCTTTTAGCAGATGCAATATTAAAAATCCCAAACCAGCCTGCCCTAATCATCCAGTTGATTTTACTGTACTCTGACTGTACAGTTTTATAGTGGAATCTACAGTGTGATCATAAACCAGCCTTGTTGTGTCCTAAATTTTACGGCACAAAGATTGCTTGGAGGAATAACCCCTTTTGTTTGGCGCATTGGAGCCCAGATTGCCATGACTGTGGCTCATGTTTTGTTCATGTGTATACATATGTATATATTTTCACTTTCCGCTCTTTTTCATTTCTCTTGGAGCACTGAGGCTTGTGTGTTTGCTAGTTTTAAATTTCTGCAGCAGGAGAGCTGAGGAGTTTGCTTTTTTTTTTTTTTCCCTCTGTTTGTTCCCCAAACTCTTCTTGCAGTTTAACAAGTCAAATACAAAACACAGGGGGCATAAACATCCACATGATGGTACCATGCGTGATATCGTATCATTGATTGGATATACTGCATTGGAACATCACACAAAAGAGCCTGTAACGGAAAAAAATTCAGTTGCCTGGAGCTTTGAGCTTTCAAATTAGGCTAAAGAGGTTCCCCTGATAACCAACAGTGGTGAAGTTTCCAGAATTATTTAGATGCCCATGCATCAGCAATGGTTTTCGCTTAGAAGAGCCCAGAGAGCAAACACACAGCTAAGGTAACCCACCTGCCCACTTAATACTTTGGGATCAAAGAGCCCATCTAAAAATCTTCAGTTTGCCAAGCATAACTGAGAGCGAACGCGACTCTCCCTTCTTCAACACTATCTCCGCCTGTGCAGCCTATTTTGCATCAAAAGATCCATTTGAAAGTAGAGATCCCTTAGAGCTAAATATTCTAAACTGACAGAAGAATTTCTAGTGGCACACCAGCCTAAAGCCATATTTTTATGAGGACATCACTTTCTATTTCTAAGCTTCAGTATGCACTCATGCTTCCTCATCGCCAGGAGCCATGCCACATCAACTTGCCTCCTCCCAGCTTTTATGTTTTTTTAATGGAGTCCGGTTTTCTGCCTAACTTATGGCTATGTCCCTGACAAATCGTCAGACACCTATGTCACTACAACAGAGGTGTCCTGGTGTGGTGCAAGCCAGAAAGGACATTTCAGGTGTCATTAAACAAAGATATACGGGACATCTATTTCTAAATCTGATTATTCTTGAAAGTTGGGAGGGATTTAAAAAAAGAAAAAAATAAGAGAGACAATATGCAGTATTTAGTCCTCACATATAAGATATGAACTAGCAATCGGCAAGAGCTTTAAGTTCATGGGCCTGATCCTGTATTGCTTGCCTCCTCCCAGTGTTGGCTGTGAAGGGGAGCTGTGCTGGACCCTTGGCATCAGCAACGCTTTGCACCACTGCCCTTGGGTCGCAATCTCCTTGGGGCAAAGTTCCTAACTCCTTCTGCATGTTATTCAGCACTGAGCAGACTGCTTGCACATAAAAAAAAAATGCAATCTCTTCAGTGTCTGGCTAGAGCCTGACAAGTCATACTGCTTGGTTTAAAGAAACAATAATGGACCTTCCTCAATTTCATACCATGGGAAAGCACTGCTTTTACAGTAATGAAGCTCATTTTTTTTCCCCCGATGAAAAGGCATCAGGGTTTAGCCGCTCCCTCATGGTGCTGGGGAGTTTAACATTTGCTAAAATATTCTAAAGGACTAGCACAGGATTTCAGTCCTAAAAATTCCACATCCATCAAAGAAGGCAGGAATTTTTATGTTAAGAGAAGAAAGATGTGCTGTTATAAGTTAGCAACTTAAATGCCTTTATCTATACAGCCTGCAAGACATCTGCAGAACATTCAGCAATTAAATATGCCCCCAGCTGAACAATAATGTTACTGCTTGGTCTGCATATAAATTAGAGTGAGTTAAGGGTGGGTGTTCAAGCTGGGCTCTGTTGTTGTCAATATCTTATGCCATAAGCTGCCCTTGAAATCACCCTGGAGTCTGCAAAGGGCACTTGTAAAGGTCCCAGACATACATCTCTTCCCCCCTTACCCCAATAAAACAGAGCACAGAACCTTGAAAGAGGGATAAGTACTAATCATTCATCATCTTAGCTGAGGTTGCCTCTCAGCCTGCCAAAATATGCCTGTTTGGGAGGGACAGAGAAAGAAGAAAGAGAGCATGGAGTATTTCACCTCCAGGTTTCCACTTTACGTGAGTACCAAGCCAGGCTGGGAGTGGCTGGAGAATCTCACCTTCCACCCCAGCACCAGCGTTTTCCCAGGGGTGCCACCATGCACAGAGGTTAATTTTTAGGTTGCTGAATTTACTGCAGCTTCCCCTGCTTGGCAATTTTGGCCAAAGGGCCATCAGGCTGTGCGTTCTGCCCCCAGTAAATGGCCTGTCCAGCTGTGTTTTGGAGCTCCCAGGCGTGTGTGTGTGTGTGTGTGTGTGTATGTGTGCATGTGCAGGCTAGAGGGGCTGGAGAAAGCTGTCCAGGGAGGAGCTACTTTTCTCTCACTGCGTCATTTCTGAGGGTGATTAGAGGATGTTGGCACGCCTGACTACCTGGGACATTTTTATTAGAAATACATCTTTTCTCTAGTGTCTTCTGTGTAAGGATCCCCAAGTATTATAAAGATATTGAGGTGTTTCATGAAGCTGCTCTAGTGAGGAAACCAACCTGGTGAAGGAACTACCAGATGCCCACTCACATATGTAGCAGCACCAGCTGGAGTTGCTCAAGGGGTAACAGCCCCTGCTCTGATCACTGTCCTCTCTCCTCTCCCAGAGGTCACTCCTCGCAGGAGCAGAAGTAGTGGGACAGACGCCTGTACGTGCCTCTGTGGCTCCTGTGGGGGCTAGTGCAATGGTGTACATCCATCCTCGTCTCCGAGGGAAACGCAGGCAGATGGAGCAGGGAGGGCGCTGGCACATGAGGCTTTCTGTGTCCCTGCTCAGAGGCAGGGACAGGGAGCATGGGTGGAGAGCTGGGGGCACTGACATCCACAGGGGTGAGATTTGCCAGAGCTCATCTTTCAGAACCCCAAGGCATAAACTTCTCAGCTGACTTACACCTTCATTATGACTGTGGCACCTCTTTGCTTACATAAATTGCCTTGAGTTTAAAAAAGCAGGGGAAAAAAAAAGAGCATTTGCCTGTTGGGGCTTATCCTTCCACAGAGCAACAAAGGCCACATTTGTATCTGAGAAAGAGAAATACAGCCTTGATCATGGTTTGTAGCTGTAGCCTTGTGTGGGCAATGTGGAGAGCACAAGAAAACACTTAGCCACGTGGTACAGCACCTTGCATGTTAACCGGGCTCAGGCACATGTGGTTTTATAGTAGAAAATCCAGTTGGAGCTCTGTCTTCTGGGCAGAGATTTCCATGTCACTTCTCAGCAGGAAAGAGCTACTTATTCTGTGCCTTGAATCTGATTTTAGCAGCACCTTTCTTTATAAGCGCTACAGAATATCTGTTTTCTTTCAGCAATTTTATGGCAACAAACAGCTTATGCCTCCCTTTATTTGTCAGCTTTTTCTTCTTCTTTTTTTTTTTTTAATTATTATTATTTTTTATTTGAAAAGAAGCCCTGAATTTTGCCTGGTGCAAACAACACTTGACTTGTTAGAGGTGATATAGTGGGATAAAGGAACTTCCAGTATGCAGGGTAACAGCCCTGCATGTCTTGGTAACCATATAAACATCTGGGAGAAAGGTACAGAAATATCCAGAAGCAGTAAATATTGTGAGGTACGCATAGGGCAACTACAGACCATTAGCTAGGGACCCATAATGGAACATTGCCATCTTTAAAGGCATTTTTGTTTCTACAATTTTTATGACAGTTTTATGGCAATTCTGTAACTACTGTACTTCACTGCTTCACAGTGATTCCTTTTTATCTCTTGAGATTATCCCAGGATGTTAGGATGTAATATATGGAGAGAAGAGCAATTGTTGCATAGCAAACTACACATAAAAGAGTCATATAATCAATTGCTCTGATGTCATAAAAGTCACAGTCCACTGACCTGATGTCACTGTGATGGATTGGGACTTTTAATGCTTCATTTATGTCATTTAAAAAAAGGGGGAAAGGGTGGTTTATGTCAAAATACGTGCCATTCTTAATGTGGCATTAACAGAGCTAAATGGGATGCAATGATATTTACTTAGTTGGCTCCAGAAGTGTGATCCAAGTTCAGGGTTGACAGCATTAATGTGGCTACTTCTGTACACTTTGGAAAACCAGTGGGCAAGGGCCAGGAGCAATGTATATTTACTCCAGCTGAGGATCTCCTCCGATGTTTTAATTAGTAATAAGGGAACTCCGGGCTCAGCCGTGACTTTGCCCCAGGTCAGGGGCAGCACATGACTGCGCTACCCTAGAAGCAACCTGGGAGACTGTGGCTGGTGATGTTGCAGTCTGCCCCTGCTTCCCGCACGTTTTGGCAAAGGAAATACCTCCGACATGCCCTTACTTTGCTCACAGTAACCAGCACGTGGGGAGAAGAAGAGGAGCTGGGACCGATACAAAGGTCTGCAATTGTTTTCATGGACAGAGCTGGATGGACACAGCAGTCACACAAATGTGGCTCTCCTGCCTTCACTGTGGTCCACAGCCAGTGAAAGCTGTTTGAAGGTGAATATGTCATTGCCCTTAGTTTCCAGATGAGACAATGCAAGGTGGCTCAAGCAGGGCTGTAAGATTCAAGACATCCATAGGTCACACACAGTTAGGATTTGGGACTAGAAAACTATCCTGTTTCAGTTTTTATACTCCTGGGACAATAGGATTTTTGGAGGGGTGTGGGCTGGTACCATTTTTATGGTCATTGTGTGTGAGGGAGTATATTATTTTTCAAGGGAGGAGTTTGAGGCTGGCATTTCCCATCCTGGCAGTCAGCCACTTCCCTCTGCTGAAACACATCAGCTGTCTGTTTCTGCTCAAACTTTTATCGTCCTGCCCTTTGTAAGTGTCACTGACAGGTTTCAGGGTCTGTCTCCCCACTTTCTGGGGACAGGCACACGTGCATGACTAAGGACACCTCGTGAGTCCCAGAAACTGTCCTGGGCTGGCAGGTTTAATTTTGACTCACGTTAAGAAGCTTTTCTTTGCAACCTAGAGGACTGCAAAAATGAAGTCACTTTTAAGCAAATACCACAGCCATGAAATCACTGCTTATATGGGTGTTATGCTCATGAGCACCACTACCTCAGTTTGAGATAGGCATTCGAGTTTTTGCACCTGGCCAGGCTCAAGTCTGGAAAAAAAAACCTCGAGTCATTCTCATGCAGCTGTCTTGCTCATCCTGGCTGAAGTTAAAAGATGATCCTTGTCGGATTGCCGGAGACATTAGCACTCTTCTGCCAGTGCTGCTCCTACATCCCCTCTCCCTCCCCGCACCTCTCCTGCTCTCCAGCCTCCACTTTGCTTTCACTTCCTTGCCCGTAAAGTCCCCTCAGCCTAAGAATGTCCCTCTTGGATCAGCAAAAGCGAACACCATGCCCTTGGGAGCATTTCAAGCAGGTTCTCCAGGGCATATCAACCCAGTGCTGGAGAGGGCCTGTGGGGTTACAGTCAGGTAAGATGAGATTTCACCTCCATAGTAGGACAATGTGTGGTCCGGCTTAGTGCCCAGTGCTCACCAGTCTGGAAATGATCTCACTCACAGGGATCCTCTGTCTTTGCTTGGAAACCTGTTGCAAGTTCTCTGGGCAAAAGCAAAGGGGTTTATGTTTGTGTTCTGTCACTGCAAATCCTTTGAAGTTTGGGAGAAAGGCTTTTGCTGCCACCAGAAACCCCTGACAGAACTACTGCCCCACTCTGCTCTGCATCTTCCCTGATATCCAGCTTATTTTCTCCTCCTCAAAGGCGAAGATGGAAGACAAGCCAAGCCGAGGGATCCATTCCAGATAGCTGTACTTGTGCATATTTTTTTCACCATAATTTTTAAAGTATCATACAGTCCCTTTCCTTCATGTTGAAAGCAGAGTAAGAGAACTCCAATTTCATGCCCTCAGGCCTGAATAAAAGAATAAAAACAACACAACATTTGCATCTGTTTAACAGGCTGTGTTCTCGAAGTCTCCATGCAGGAAAAAAATATGGGGGGAAACGCCCCATCACTCCAGGTTAAATGGAGCCATTCAGAGAGTACTGCAGTAAGGAAAGGCAGGGAATAAAATTATTGTCATAAATGACCTAAGAATTCATGGCCTTACGATTGCAAACACAAAGTCTAAAAAGGTTACATTCTCTTGCTTCTCTGCCTACCCCTGATATCAATGAACATCAGCTAAAGGTGGCTGAAGAACCAATTTCATGCATCTACTGTAGAAGGAAATGAACTGAGCCAAGGGCAAAAATAAAATTATACAAATGTTATTATAGACTAGCCTGCTTCTGTCCTAGTTTAATTCAAATTTCAGTGCTGCAGGCTTTGCTGCTGGCAGTAGCCTTCCTGAATAAATCAACATTTGCTTACATCTAAATTATTAGGGAAACATGTGACTTTGTTTATTGTATAAATTATACGCAAGGTTAAAGCATTAACTGTTCAATGGGCTTTGTGCAGCCACACAATTGCTCCCATCCCCCCTAAACCTTTCTCCCCCAAACACCATTCTGAGGACAAGCCATCCAGGGAGGGGCTGCTCTGTGGGGGCTGCCCAGCAGGAGCATTGCTAAAGGCACAATTTCAGGGCCTTTTTCTCCCCTCCATTGCACTGCCCCAGGGGAAATAATTTACTGCCGCACAGAGCACACAGGGGATGAAAAGTACTGACTGGGTAGCACTTCAGACCTACTTTGCAGGAGTGTTTATGACTGTGGGAGGTGATGGGGAGAGCAGCCTTCAGTGCCCAGCCACATTTCAAGCAGGAGGAGGACATCTGCTGCTACCTGAAATGTTGCCGTGGGTGGAGAGGTCCCCTCTGCTACGGCCTGTCTTGCTGGGACCATAGCAACTCGGGGGCTGGGAGCTCAGCAACTTAGGGGCTGGGGTTAGCTCGAGTGTGTGGGACCCCCAGAGTCCCTATGGTGTTTTCTGAGCTTCATGGTGAAGCTTGGAAATGGTGAAATTCAAGCTGAGTTTCAGCTGGGAAGATGCTCCATGAGAAACAAAAGAAGCTTCGTCGCCGTCACCATGCGCATAAAAGTGTAGATTGGTTAGGGTTGGAAGGGACCTTAAAGATCATCAAGTTCCAACCCCTCTGCCATGGGTAGAGATAACTCCCACTAGAGCAGGTTGCTCATAGACCCATCCAACCTGGGCTTAAACACTTCCAGGGATGGGATATCCACAACTTCTCTGGGCAGCCTAACCTGTTCCCATGCCTCACCACGCTCACAGTAAAGAATTTTTCTTTGGTATCTAATCTGTCCATCCCAGCCCTGAAGGAACCAGGGGCCGGTGGGGCTGCAGCGCCAGCCAAAGCCCCATTCCCCAGCTGCCTGCTCTGGGTCTGTGCAGTAACAACTGGTATGGTTCCTCCCAACCACACTCGTTTTCCATAGCTGCTTTCCCTACTGCTCCCCAGTTAGTGAAAAAAGCAGTTTGCTTCCCCTTGGAAATACAATCCTACTGCAAGAAAAGCACTGCTGTAACAGTCCAAAGCACTGCAGCAGTGTAACTTCAAACTGCAATATCTGGGATTTATTGCTACAAAACCTGAAGGATCCTCTTTTCAAAAGAAATTGAGCAAAAAACCCCAAGGACTGATTCTGCCCCAAAGCCAGTACCTTTCATAGACCAGTTGGTACTGTGCTTTTTGTCACAAGTATGTCACCCCATAGCAGCTGAGTAAATCTTTTCCACGAAGGTATCAGATGCCACTAGCTCAGGATCTAGGATATGGAATCCAAATATATGTCTGTCTCCTGGGTTCCTGCACTGAAATACTATCAGGAGGTTTCTGTGGCCAGACTGAACTGAATATTTTATTTACATTTCATTTACACTTACAAATTAATATGTACTTTCAGTGTTGTTAAAGGGCCATTGAACAGAGCTGTAGTTTTATATTCAGCAACAGGATGTAATTTCCCTATCAATAAAATTGTTGTTTGTTTTTCTCTGCACTCGATTATTATGGAAATTTCACAGTTTCTCAGCTACAGTGATGTCTAGTGAAATGAACAGGCCACTTATGTGGAATTTTTTTCAAGCGTCCTTACTCTTTTCCATTTATGCTAATGTTATTTCATGCTAATAGCAGACTATATTTTGCTTTGATACTATTAAAACCTGGCTGGCTTGAGTAAAGGGAGAATTTTTATAATACTTTCTGGAAATGATCTGCCACAATAAAACCATCTCCATTAATAGCGTGTGTTTGGAGGGGAGTCTGCTTCCCCGCCCTTCAATCCAAAAAAGAGAAATTCTTCAGACATAAATTAATTTTGCTGACTCCTTTTCCTATTTTTGTTCTTTGTAAATGATAACTTACTGTGTAATTTAGCTATGCTGTAAGGAGCTCTTCTTCCAAGAGGAATTCAGAAAGCATATATTGTTTATCTCAGCCTGTGAACATGAGGTTTACAAATCCCATTACCAAATAATGGGATTGGAGTTCCTGTTTCAATTTTTATGCATTCTCTTGCAAAAATGTGCCCTCCTTCTCCCTCCAGAATAGCTGAGGTCTTCCTTCTTCATTAGACAGGGCTCTCTATCATGATAACCTGTCTGTCCTGGTTTCCTTTCCAGGGTTGCCACAAACCTCAGCAGGGCTGTGCCTGTAGAGCCAGAGCATGACCTTTAAACATGAGAAATTCACTTTCAGCCTGAAATGCAAAGTAAAGTGAACTCCAGCTCCATCACCTCAAATATGTATCAGGCCCATGAGAGGGGACTAGCTGATTAAAAGATTCAGTGCAGAAAATGGAATTGATATTTAGGCATTTCTAACAACAGAGTACGGCGGTCCTCTATATGCCTGCCTTCAGAGCCTCCCTCCCCCCCTGTGTCACTGAAAACGGGTTCAGTTGCCTGTGAACCCCATGGCTGTTTTGGGGGAGATGTCCCAATGCAAGCGGAGTCTTCCTTAGTCTGATGCTGCTGCCTCCGAGCTCGTACACCAGGGAGAAATCTGGCGCAGCAGTATCTTCCCTCAGTCGGAAAATTTGCCTCGTCTGACTGACAAGCCTGGGCACCGAGGTCAGCTGGGAGGCCTGGATGAACAGAAGGCTGTAATGAAGACATTTTCTCTCTCCTGGCTGACCTCCTGCAGCCGACAGATTTGAATAGCCTCTTCCCCAGCTGACAAAATGAAATACAGGGTAGCAGAGATCAAAACCACTTACCATTTATCTATCTAGTTATTCATAAAGTCCCCCATCACCATGGTATCTGAAAGCCTCCAATGAACCGGGGAGAGTTCCCTGGGGCCAAGAGCCTCCAGTTCTTCCTCACAGCAATCAAAATTGCTTCCTGAGGGGTTTGGTGTTTTTATTTTTTTTGGTTTTTTTATCCTACTCAGAATTTTTATCCATTACTGCGGATCATTGTGGGGATTAAGGGAAGATTGAATCAGCTGGGCAAAAGGCTTTGGCTGAATTTGCATACACTCTTGGCCAGCTCCAGAGTTCTAGCTTCTGATCAAAATGCTTATTTTAAGCATAAAAAAGTGACTGAAAAGAGGAATTAACAGTTCCCAACCACAAAGTCCTATATAAGAGGAAACTAAAAGAGATAAAGCTACCATTTTAAGACCAGGACTAGAAGTGCTTTACACACTGAAAAGACAGATAAGTGCATGCATGAAATTTTTTTAGAAAAACATACAGAATTTTCCAGTAGGATTTTTTTCCTTGTAATTTCAACAGCGCATTGACCATCAGTCACACAAAGACAACAACCCGTTGAGTGAGTCTCACTGGAGGTGGAGACAATGGCAGGTGGATATTTGTAGAAAAAGGAGGAAAAATCATGTGTTGCAAAAAAGGACTTTAAATATTTTCATCAGGAAAAAATATCTCTGAACTTGTTTCTAATCAGTTAGATATTGTCCTGCACTGTGCTCATCCAGCTCTTCCAAGTACATCAGACCAAATGAGGGTTGTGTGTCATGGTACAAGCAGATAATGCTGGGCTCAATGCATTTGTGCCATGGGAAGAGTGGAGGGCTTTGCATGGGACCCCAGCTCCTGCTCCAGACTCCTGCTGGCCATGCCTGCTGGTTGCCCCAGACTTGCCTGAGCCACCAGCATCTTAGGGGCATCAGCAGGCAACTGCCTCAAACCACTGCCCCGGCAACTTCTCTTACACCCAGCTTTGGTGCCAGCTATGGTGAGTAAAACACAGAGGCATTAGCATCCGAGTGCCTGCTCACAGCATCAGTAAATCCTGATCTTCTCCTCTAAATGCTGGGCATTGGTTTTCTAGCCAGAGAAGACCTGAAAAGGCCAAAATAACCTGTCTTTGGAATGCAACCCTCTGTCTTGGCTCAAAAGCTGACAACTCAATATTATTGAAATTCTGTCTGAAGTCTTCATGCTCACCTGCCACCAGGCTCTATAAGGCATAACCCTTTAAGTTGCTAGGATTAATCCCCCTGCATAAATAATGTTATTGAATGAATACAGTACCAACTCTAGCAATTTTTTTCATGAGTTTTACACATTGAGCATTTGTCTTAAAGATGCAGCTCCTTAAAGCATTGTTATATACAGATTTCAATATCTTTTTAAAGAAAGTGTGAACAAAGAAAAAATGAAAACAAAAAAGTCTATTTCTTTAAAAACATGCCTATGATTTTTACCTTTTTTCATGATTTCTCAAAACCTGATTAATAATTTCTGAAAATCTGATTCATGATTTCTAAAAATCCGATTCATGATTTCTGAACCCTTACTGCTAGCATGACTAAAAATATCATGGCATAGATTTTTCTGAGCAGGGACTCCAGTTTTACACAAAAACAAATACATATTCAGTATCTGATATCAGAAGCCAAACTGCAAGCAAGTTTGGTTTTTGATTTTCATCTGCAGCTTGTTCTTGTTTGTACAGCCTTCCAACCTAAACTAAAAACTAAACCCAGGACTCTCAAGGGACTGCAAAATTGTCATCAGGTAAGACCAACTGATGAACAGCCTACTGTGCTTGGCATTGATGCTACTAGTTTCTTGTGAGACTGCAAGCAATTCTTTTGATTGATCTTTGCTTTGTTCCCTACTTGTTAGCCTTTTTTCCCATCACTTTTCCACTTCTCATCAGTATCACAAGACCAAATTCTTTATTATTTGGGATACTTCAGTGATGAACACCCTAGAGTTTCTATTGACAAACTATGAAAAAATTTAGTTAAGGGATGCCCGTTTGCTTCTTCTGATTCGCATTAAGCAGTCAATGATTTATTACCAACTTGTTAATTAATAATGTGGCCAACCTGATGATTAAGAAGAAACCCAAAGCAACAGAGAGGAGAACCTCTACTGGATTATTTTATGGAAAATGCAATCAGGCTTTAAAAGCAAGCTAAAAATAAAACTAATATCTTCTTCATTGACCCCAGGCAGTTGCAATTGGATAAAGCACTCTTCAGTTTGTTCCCAGCAGTTTTGTGCAGTGCTGCTCTATGATAGGACTAGCAAGTGCATTCTGCTTGGAGGAAGATTCTTCTTGACTCTGTGTGTGTGGGAATTTTGAGTTTGAATGAAGGGTTAGAGGAATCATATTTCAGGTGCCTACAATTTTATAAACACGGAGTCAGAAGGAAGTGATTACTGTCATAGACATACGTACTTACACCTTTATTTAAACACTTGAATGGCATGAGCTATGGCACAGGTCATTAATGTGACAGGGCAGAAAAAGCTGGCTTGAAATAAATCTGTCCTTTATTGCCCAGGCGGTGGCAGGCATCCCTTTATTTTGTAATTTGGCTGTACAGGAGACTGCAGTAGCAGAGTTCCGTTTCAGTGGACCAGTCTGGGTTTTTATCACAGAACTTACTTTGTAATTATGAATACATTAAACTATTTTAAGATTACACCAAGAATCATTGCAGTAAATACATCATAACTTTATTATACCCATCAAGGAAATTAATCTAATGTCTGGTGAAGTTCTTTTGCCAGTTTATTTGATAGTCTTTAGTCTCATAGTTGTTAATTTGCAAAACTCAGTAATTCATAGTGGGGCTTCCACTAGCTACTGCTAGTTAACCAAATTATGTCATATGTGTAAAATCTTATTGGAATGGTATTCTGAGTTCCAAAGTGTTCTGCCCACATATATCACATAAATCACGCACAGAGCGGTGCAGAGGGTAATAAGCTCCAGTGTCCTGTATGTGTAAACAGGCTTGATTTTTGGTTAGGAGCGTAATGTTCTATCACATGAGAAAGCTGGGCTGTGGTGTTAACCTCACCTAGCTCAGAGTTTAGGAGCATCGCAGAGGTGATATTTTCAGCCTTGGAGGGATAATGTATCATACTTGAGCACCTTGTTCACAACAGTGCTGCAGTCCTGAAATAGGCTATCATCACTTCTCGGGGCTGATGACTTTGTGCTGCAAGGTAACAGCGGCACCTAATACTGCAAGGAGAGGGGACATGGGTGTGGAAGGACAGAATTTAATGAGGAATGGTAGTTTGCAGTGAGGCATAAAACTCCTCAGGCTTTGTGTCCCAGTAAGCTCTGGGTAAGTGAGGATAGGCACAAATAACTTGGACTTTCACATTAAAAAAAAAAAAAAAAAAGAAGAAGGAAAAAGTGTTTATATCTCTAACAATTATGCAGAGAACTTTCAGGGAGCTTTATTTATAAGTGTTGTCTGCACTGATTGCTTTGGGGACAGATGATTACACAAAGACACCCCTAAATCAAGGCCTGATTTTTGCTCAAGCTGGTACACAAACCTAAACCCTGCTCCGCCCAGCACAGAGGACACCAAGTGTCAGTGTCATGAGATGTGTGCCATGAAGGATCCAGTTCTCTATTCTCCTTTATCCAAGGGGATTCAACCTTCTCTCTCATTCCCAGTTGAAGGGAACCTGAAGGATGGGGATTATGGAGTTGGTTCTCCGTCTTGCTGATTCCTCCACCCAAGGGCAGCCACAGCTGGGGAAACGACTTGCTCCTTTTCTGGCCAGCTGTTAAAAAAAGGAGTGCCATGATCCACTTGGGACAGGGTTCCAGGCAGCGACCTCAGCCTCTGAAGAGGTAAAACTGAAGATATACCTGTCTGACTAGAGTTCCCTGCCACATTGTGTTAAGCCTGAGAAGGCTGCAATCACATTGCAAAGTGTATTGACTGTTTTGGCTTCATTATGAGGTGCCTAGATTTTGTCAAGCAGTGTGTAGTGTGTTTTGACACAAACTTTTGCAGTGATTGGGCACTCAGAAGTTAGCTACTAGCAAAATAACACCGCGCTGCCAGAAGAAATTCAAGACATCTTTTGTGCCTCTGGATGTCAAGCTTGAAGCAGCCCATAAGCATGTGTTAAGAAATTGGTTCAGCACTGACAGAGAAGTGTGGTACTTGATACACTGGTGTTGCAAACCTGAAAAGCTCAACATGATGCTGTAGTAATACAAACACAGCTTTCATGCAGGCCAGCTTGCTGGAGGAAACCACATCTGTGCCCACTGATGACTCTTTCTCATTCAGTGGGGGGTTCTGCCCAAGGTGATCAGGCTTGATTTTGCCTCGCAGGGAAAAATGGCAAAATCCAAATCCAAGTCTATGAGAAAAACAATTGCATGGCTTCTATGCGGGTCCACTTGGAGTGCTTGGCATCTCTTTTCTACTGCCATAAAAGTAGAAACAGCAGAAGTGGGTGCCAAATCTAGACAGCTTCATTCTTGTCATAACACAGGGCTTCTGAGATGTCCACAGGATGCAGGAACAGTGGTATATGTCAGAAGCACAGGTGGTAGATATCATTAGGAAACAGTGCAAGGATGGTCTTGTACCTGCTGCTGGTGCTGCAGAGTGAAGCTACAGGTGCGTGTTCTTCCTGTGTTAAAACGGCTCAGGTTGAAGGTGTTCCTGTCCTAGTTGCTGGAAGTTTCTATCCCTGCCAGAAGAAATGATCCAGTGAGAGCTCCTGGGCAAGGCAGCTAGGTGAGGTTACACAGATGAGGAAGGCAGGTTTGCTAACTGTCTGGCTTGAAGCAGATGAGGAAGGGCTTGAGCGCCCTTTTCTTGGCAGAACTGAGGTGACAATGCTTTCTGGTGAGGGCATGGTAACCCCCAGTTAGGAATGATAGTCTTTGACAGGCACAGCTGTTTGTAGAATTCATGACCTAGTATGAAAACTTCAAGTGTCACTGGAAAATTAGCTAGACAGTGGCAAACATAATATGTACAGATGAGAAAAATCTAGCCATGCTTTTAGAAAGCTATGGCACATGGTACTGTGACGGTCACAGGGTTGCAGGACTCGTGGCTCACATCTCCCTCCTCCAGCCTGTCCCCATTTCTGCCTTCCAGCCTCCCCCAGAGGCAGTCAGCTGGAGGGGTGACCCAAAGGATGTCCGCCCCCATGCTGGCATCCAGCGTGGTCTGTCCGGCAGCAGAGTGCCGATATGAAAGAAAGCACACATACAGCCTGCAGTTTTGGCTGCCTGCAAAAGCGAGTGTTGGCCCTCAGCCCTGGCAGCTGGAATGCAGAAGTGCAAAGTGAAAGGAACAAAAGCACTGCTTCCTTTCTCTCCTCTTTATCTGTTTATTCAGTTAGTTAATCTAGTTTGGGATGCTGTCTGTTCTGTGGGCAGCCTGTGTCATCCCCAAGCTACTGTAACCTTGATTAAATCCAAGAGCTTTAATAAGGAGAGAGCTATAGCTCTGCTCAGTGGTCCCACACTGTGCAAACAGCAGCAGGGAAGTACAGTTACAGATAGTGACAGATGCAGAGCATGAACGTAGGTGTTAAACCCGCGTGTGGCTCACAGTCCAACCAGGCTGGCTGTACCCCATGGCTGAAGAGTTGGCAGTTGACAGAGTGTGTGGGTTTTTCACGATAGGTCTTAAAAACAGAAGTCACAACACCTTTCTTTCATCTGACTGGAGGATTCCTTGGGAAAGTTCAGCAGAATTTTTTCCTCTCCTGTCTGGCCCTTCTTCCCAGAGGTGATACTAGTTTTTTTTTCGTTCTTTGGGCATATTGTGCAAAAGGGATTTTGGTAGAGCCCACTGCAGGTTGGTAAACAAAACAAAATGAGAGATGGCTTTAGCATTGAATTTTTCATATGATTGTGTTAAAATCCCTTGTAAGAGCTGAAGTATTGATCTTCCTGATTTCAGCTCTCCTCTTTTATGGAATTTTCATTCTGAGCAGATCTGTTACCATTAGCAAGTCTGAGATCCATGAACTTGAAAAGCCTAGAAAGAAGGAGAGAGAGAGGAAGAGAGAGACAAAATGAACTCAGAGAGAATTTTTTTATCTCTTAATCACAGTCTTGCCAAGAGAGACATATACAGGAGCTTCCACAGCATTGGCCACAGTTAATGAGGCTGCAAGGGACTTTTTCTCAGCAGATGACTGGTCCACTTTGGAGTGCTCAGCAGATGACATTAGTAGCATCACATATTATTTCTAGCCTCAGCTACCTGCCTGCTTTTTGAAAGCTGGGCTCAGCAGCACTCTCCAAGATGGCAGCTATGGCACACGTTCCAGGGATTTTCTTCTCATCGATTAAAGGCCCACTGAAATAAACTTCACTGTAGGTGAAAAAATCAGGTTTTTCTCTGAAGATCTGCAGCATGTACACAAGGAGAATAGGGAGAAGGGTAGGAGCTTTTGATCTACGAGTGGTACAAAGAGTTTTACTGGCATAAGTACAGCTGTGGAAGACAGAGGGTTTATTGTTCAGCATGCCCGTGTTTCAAGCTCAGCCAGGGAAACGCTGATGAAGCAGTCACACTTGGAGAAAGGGGAGGAAAGAGGGTTGCTTATTCAGTAGGGAAATCATAGAGCCACAGAAAAACGTTGCACATGCTCTTCAAAACTCGCCACTCCTCAAAAGGCAACATCTGAGGTCATCTATTAATAGGATTTATGCTACCGAGCAAGCTGTCTGGAGAATACAATAGAAATTAGTTCCAGAGCACCTTTGCTTCCTGATACTTTTGCAATCCAAACAATAAACAATAAAATAAAGATTGCTATCTCTATTTCTTTGAATGCATAAACTTCTGTCTGAAGTTTGGCTGAAGGTAGGCAAATACCATCCAACTGCATTTTTTTTATTTTCAGTCTGCTTAAAAGGCTCAGTCTGGCTTTAATAAAGGCAGAGGGAAGAGGGCAGAGGAAGGAGGAAGCAGCCTTCCAGCTACCTAAGCCAAGCAGCTGGCCACTGCCCAGGGCTATGAAGTGTAGGCATGGAAGGCAAAGCTGTGGTAGGATTCCCGGGATGCAGCTCTATCTCTGACCCACCTCTTGAGTTGCCTACACTGCTTGGAATGCCGCAGCTCCCACGCTGGAGCTGGAGACAGGACATTCCTCTTTGACGTCCCTGCCCTCTTCACTCCCTACAGAAAAATGCTTCCATATAGACCTTTGCTACAGTTGAAGAGCTGCCAGGCACATCTCTTTGCTTAGTTTTTTTCCCATCTGCTTAAGCACATAAATTCTGGATTCCTACTTGACGGTCTCAGTGTGTGCTGGAGGGGAAGCGGAGGCCACATAAAACAGCTCTGCTGTTCATGCCCCAGGGGTACGTCTACACAGCCTCCAGCAGGCAGATGTGGGCTTGCTCTGCCCATTCTCTAAGGGCAACCAAAAGCCACACACAAGTGTTACCTTGTTGTCTCAGCTGCCTCCAGCTACGCAGCTTCCTGTGAAGAAGCCAGGACCTGAACCTGTGATCAAACCCAAGATCTGATACCTCCAACAGATCAATCTTTTCTCAGTGTTATAACTGTGTAAGAAGACCTCATCACTGACACTCTGAGTGGGTGAACGGAAGTTTTGAGGGAGATTTTAGGACTGATTCTTCCCATGTAGGTGTAAGGAAATCATGCGTAACAGAAGGAACAGCTCCTGGACCTGCCATAGATCTGTTATTTTTGCCAAAGGACTGAAAAGGTTCCTGAATCACAGCCTGAAGGCTCATGGAGAAGGTGCACAACTGGAAACACAAACTGCATGCTGCATCACCTCCAAATAGCTGTACCACAGACATTACAAAAGAGGAGGGTATAAACACAGCAAATTGAAAACTAGAAAGACACTAAATATGATGTTATTTAAAATTTTCTTCAGGGGTCTGGAATTGCATCACTGCCAGCAACATTTGCAGACAGCTCTAAGTGATAAACAGCAGTGGGGACAATTACATAGTGATTGAAGATACTTGGAAAGATGGGCCCATTTAAAAAAAAAAACCAAACATTTCCATGCTAAGATTACAAGCTGTACCTGAGGGGTATGGCAGGTTGTCCACAGGGTAAGGCAGGGAGGCAGGGAGCTCTCAGTAAAGGAGATGAAAAGGATCTCCCAGTAGGACCATGTAAGTCTACAAAGTTAGGAGCAAGGAAGGAGTAGCCTCCTTGTGAAAGCCTTGATGAGACCAATAGTGGTGCACTGCCTGCAGTCGTGGTGTTCACATGGGAAAGAGGAGGTGGGAACAACTGAAAACAACAGTGAAGAAAGTCATAGCAGCAGTTGAGCTATAGAGTACAAGTATGAGAATCTTGAGAGGGAAAAAATACTGGCTACTAAAGGACTCCTGAGTTAGCACCGGTGGCTGGAAGCTGAAAGTGTGAACAAATTCACACAGGAAGAGCAGAGGGTAATAAAATGTGAAGTAAGGTAGAATTGGTGAGGTTTTGTTTCTTGGTACCTTTAAATCAAGATAAACTGAGGAATAAATAACTTGAATAAATACATATTTTTTCTTCCCTTAAAACTGATGAATCTTTGACTCTAGATGAGTCACCACAACTTGTGAGCATAAGGAAATGTGCTGGTTTGTGCTTACTCATAAAGACGGTGTATCTGTGGTTCAGGGTCTGTGTTCCTCCAGGTAGATGCACACAGACATTTTGATTTTGTAATGGAAAAAAGAATATAGAGTATAAGATGATCATAACCCAACAGTCACAGAATAGCACTGCATAAAATATTCTGATCTAGGTGTAATGACAACAGCAGATTCTTCATTATAAAGGTCATGATGCAGAAAGTTTTCATGTTTCCTGATTTCTCTTCAGTTCTGCCAAAGGTGGGGTCCTGAAAGCTTTCTGTTGGACAAAAGGATCAATTTCAATTGTATGGAAATAATCACTTCTTCCCCACTTTCCTTACCCTCTTTTGAGGTGCTGTAGTTTCTAGCACAGCTGTCTTGTGACAACTCTGCCCAAGTCTGTTGTGATTTTTGATGTCAAAGAGATAACACCACAGATGATCTTGAAGGTCAGATGAAGGTGGGAGAACTTCAGAACAGCATGACTTTGCATGCAACTGCAAGCTAATTGGGAAGAAAATAGTTCCAACCGGACAGCCTGTGGACTGCTAACCTAAACCTCTTAGGGACAAATGCCTGTCTTCATTTAAAGGAAATGGAACTGTGCAAAGAAAATATATGAAAATCTTTTGTGGGATGTGATGTTCTGATAGCTGATATTACCATCTTTGCTATCCACTGTTATACCACAAATCATGAACATTTGCTACATGTCCTTAGGCACTCATTGGTTAATTTACTCGTGCAGAGTAAGGCAACAAAATAGTAATAATAAATTACAACTCATAGTACAAACTGCAACAAAGATACTTTACATAAGTTCTTTCTACTTTTTTTCCTTTGTATTTCCTCTCAACCATAGATATAATAAAAAACTACAGGTGAAAGAATGGTCTGACACATTAATAAATCTTATGAGAAAAACTAAATAATTCATTAAAACAAATGAACAAGTTAATAAGAGCAGAAGTGAGTTAAAATACAATAAAATGTTATTAATACATCTCAGTCTGTATCCAGAGCCTGTTTAAAGTGAATCAATGCACAATTAATGGGAAACTGAGCTCCGCTTTCTCTATGATTATGTATAGGGCATATCATACAATATCTTCTAATCTGCAAGCTATTTAATCTCCTTAGCACTTCTGAAATGAAACTAAATACAATCTGGACTTCAGGCTGCTCAGTTACTGCAGTGATGGAAATTTTAGAAATAAGAGAAAAGTGGTAGTCAGGAAATAGTTATATTTTGTGGGACAACTCTCCACAGCCCCCTTCTCTCCTAACTGAAATCTCCTACCTTCAAATTTTTTCAGTTTAAATAGAAACATTTGGTTTTGGACAAAAAAGCCAGAGTTATGTATAAAAAACTGACAACTTTAATTGCAGGATAATTGCCACACATTTGCTTTGAGTGGATCCTTAGAGCTATTATAACTGCACCATTGATTCATGAAGTTTTCATTTTTTTTTGCAATGGGATTTCTGTGGTGGCAAAAAAAAATTGAACAAAGGAGACTGTTCTGGGAAAAAAAAGCTAAAGGCAATTTTGGAGGCCAGGAAAATGAACTACAGTACAACTCTTCTGAGATTTTGGGTGAGGGCAGAGCTTGAAGGCCTGCTGAATCAGCCCATTTATGTGCTATCCAGGGAGCAGTGATTTCACTGGGACTTTCCAGACCTGGCATTGAAGAAGCAGGTCTCATGACTTTGAGCTTTTTGCATGGTAACAATTTGAAAAGTTGAAGCAGATATTGTGGGGTTTGTGTGTTTTATCCTTATCATATAGGTAAATGATCCAAGAATTGAGAGAAATTCCTGCTTTAAAAAACCAGCAAATACCTGGTGTAGGGTAGAATTTTTCTAAGTGAGAAAACTGCCAGATTTATCTCTGAAAGAGCTTACAGTCCATTTTTGAACCTTTATTTTGAGATAAGCATTGCTCTTCTCAGGGCAAGGCTAACCTTTTGTATCTCACTAGAGCTATGCTCTCTGAGAACTTTTGTAAGAGGTGAGGCTTGGATTTTCTTTTTACTTTGGTGGGCATTGTGGAGACCAAAAAGACAGTTGTGGCAGCAGAGAGAACTGAGATTGTTGAGTTTTCTCTGCTGCAGAGGAGGCCACAGCAGAAAGGAGTGTTGAGGCCAAACCCTGGTTTCAATGAAAGAGGGACATTTCCCTCTTTTACTGTAATAGGCAATGACAGCTGCAAAGGCATGCCCTGCCTTGAACTGTGATAACTTGCTTGCCTTTACCCTAGCCATGAGCATGGTCCTCTCTGACGGCCTGATGTTAAATACCGGTACTCTAGGCTGGAAGGAAGCACAGCAGACAGCTCTGGACATAACCTCTAAGAGACACATGTGGATCAAGTTGGTGTGTTGTGAGAAATAGGCAGCTCCCGAGGACTGAGATGTAGGGGTAGGGAATGTGAGAACAGGATTTTACAACTCAGTTGGTACATGTCACCGACACCTTCAGCACCAGAAAGGTAGTACCCCAGGCAGAGCCAATTCAGAGTAAACCAGGAGCAAGGATGCTTTCTAGAACAACCTCCCAGCTTCCCTTCCCCACATCTTACTCGTTTTTATGGAATACATTGGAGTGTGACGTCAGTAGCTTTGCCATGACAAAGCCTGAGATGGTGCCCTGGCTGAAACCCATCTCTGTGGAAGGTGAGTCAGAGGGGAGCTATGTCTCCAGTGCACTGTCCACTTGCCACACTGGAAGGAACCAAGACACCTTCTGGATAGGTGTCCACAATGGTTGTAATAACTCTTCTCCTGATGTGCCCTGGTTCTCAGTGTTGACCATACAGAGACTGAGATGTTTGACTTTTGGATAGATTAGGAAGTTACTGCCACCTGTACCCAACAGGCTGGAGATTTTCAGTACTGTCTTCCTGAGAACTCTGGCTTTTCACCGAGGGCTTGCTTCTCATCAGGCATGTTCAGCTGGGGGAAACAGAAACATAAGCCAGATGTTTGACCTGTATTTTATGATTTGATGTCTGTAGGACAACCTATATGTTCCTCATTACAGTAGCACTTGAATTCCTGGCTAATACTAAGATATGATGGTACCAGTTTTAAATTCTCTTTGAGCCACTTCGACATCAAAAGAACAGCCTGAGTGGGAAGACAGGAGTCCCCCATGCAACAGGAATCTGGGCCTTGTGTAAAGGTGCTCTATGGTTTCCCTACTTGATTCAGTCCTGTGAAAAATTTCAGGGCTGTCCAGGCTTATGGAAGTGTCTCCTTTCTGTCTGAACTTAAGCAGTTTGGGGCAGGAGGTGCCACCAGAGGTGTGGGTCACCCTGCCGTAGTGCTGATGGGGGCCAGCTTCATGGCAATTTTATTTTTTCCTCCCATATTCAGTTTGAAACCTTTATCTGGATTAGCCTTTGGTCCTGCCTTGCAGATGTTCAGCAGCCTGCATTCTTTTGAAAATAATGGGTTATTTGCAGGGCACTGATTGTCCCCATTTAAAAAATACCCAAACCCTATCCTTGAAAATGAAGAGTATGCTTCTCTTACTCTGTCATCTTTTCTAACCCATTGCACTGAGGGTTAAAGGCGTGTCTTCGTCTCCTCCCCAAATGTCTTTATTAATAGCTTTCAAATATTGGCCTCCTTAGGCCACGGGCAGATGCAGCTTTGGACATGCCAGAGGCTGCATAGCACTCAAGGAGATAAGACAGTTTAGTTTAACACAGCACGAATGATTCCAGCCTCAAGTCCCAATCAAAGAGATTTACAGCTGTTTTAAAAAGACAGTAATGTTGACTTGACTGGTGAAAGAATGCATGAAACCACTTTCAATAAAAGGCCTGGTTTTAACAAGTAAATAAATGTTGGAAGCACAACATACACAACTTGATTATTATTTCATTAAAAATTAGCATAGTAGCCTAATTATAATGCATCAGCAATATTTGTACTTTTGGAATTAACAGTCAATACCCCACAAGAGAGACACATCCTTTAGTTAAAACAATTAATAAAACAGACAGTGAAACAGATCTCTTTTGTCACCCTTTAGGAGCAATTTAATACACTCTGTTCCTAATATTTTACGATGCAGAAATCCTATTCTCTAATTTCCTTTTCAAGCTTCTGTCCCAAAGGGCTGTTAATTTGGTCTTTTCTACTTCTTTAATGTAAGCAACCTTGCTCAGCACCTGCCCGGATCAAGCCCTGGGAGAGGCACGAAAAGATTAGAACAAGCGAGCCATCCCTCTCTGCAAAGGGATAGAGGCGAGCCCACACCTCACGAAGGGCAGCTCTGCATCAGTGCTAATGAAATGACCATCTGCAATCTGCATCAAATAATTATAAGTTGCCTCCCCTGACTGCACTCCATGTGCTGGCACAGCCTGGTGGGAGGCGCACCTTGGGCTGCGGGCTGCTGGTGCATTGGGGCAGGGGGGGCTCGGAGCAGCGGATCATGTTTATCCCTTCACCACAAGGCACACAACCTGCTGAGCAGACAGGTGCTGGCTGTGCTGATGTCCATGGGCGATGAAGCCTGCTTGTCCTAGGAGCTGACATCTATATCTAGATCTATCTGGATTTTTAAACTGATACAACATGAAGAATGTCACTCTCTGTTACTGTATATGTGATCTTATGGATATCCTTTAAGCACAATGCCTTGACCATGTCTGCCCTGCTTTCTTCAGCTGATGGATTTTGCCTTTGTAGTGGGCTATTGTTTTCCACAGTTTTTTTTTTTTTTTTTTTTTTTAATTTATCCTTCAGCTCAAATGCTTCTGGACATGATTACAGTTAGACTCTTTCCCCAGTACTATAACAACTCTATTGTTTCTACTTATGCTTTTAAAAACTTTAAACTTCATCTTAATAAAGCTCAGCTATGGAAACCAATGTAAATTCTGTCTTAACACATTCAGAAGCTTTAGAATGACCCTACTGCGCTAAGCGTGCTTAAACCTTATTGATGTCAGAGGGAACACATTACATTACATGTACTACAGCATTACAAAGAATTTAGTACTTCCTTTTTACTTCCTTTTTCTGCCTTGTATACAGCAGCCTCTCTGCTCGTACTTAGCTTTGCTTCGTCCAAAACTTAAGGAAAGCAAATGCAAGCATTTATAAAATCTACCTCTAAAAAATGTATTCCCGAGATATTCTGTAAAAGGCAAGGATGACATATATTTTTACATCAATGTACTTTCGTCAGTAGTATTTGAGACCTTGTTACAATAGAACTAGAGCTAGTAGGAGAAAAAGGCTGAGAATGGAAAAGAAATCCATTTAATTGAGTCTTTACCTTCTTGCTCACAAGAGGAAACATAAACTGTTTGTTCAAAGGAGTTTCCAAGAAAGCATTGTGGGCATCACCCAGGGCAAGATCAGCAGGATAACTCTTATCTTGGTTTTGGTCCATTTTAGGTAGGCTTCATCCTACAGCAAAGGCTTTTCTGTTCCAGACCAGAGCCGAAGTCAGAACAGGGAGGTGGGAGGGTGTTTCATGTTTTAGCCCATTTCTGTTTAGCTGCAGTCCCCTGCAGTCCTGCTCCATCACCCAGCTTGGAGACCTGGTTGGGGCATGTTGTGGGGTGCACTGTGGCTCCACTCTGTTCCCCACCTGCCTGTCTACTCCTGGGAAAACCAAGGTGAGCATTTTCTAGCAATGTTGGTGTTGACAGCCTTCTAGCAATGTGGACTGTGCTTTTCATGCAGGTAGGGAAATCTCGACGTGCTGATCAACACCTGCCAGCACAGGTTTATGGAAGATGGGGCTAATGGGAGAGGCCACCCCACTGTCAGCACCTTACAGGCACAGGAGAGGTGGTGACAGCCATCTGGCTGTGCAGCTTTCCTTCCTTCCACCCTCAGGTCACGACACAGCTGAATCCAGGCCCAAGCATACCGCGGTTTTCTAGTAACATGCCTGCACAGACAAGGAGGGGTAACTCCAGGCAAGTGTCCCTGGGAGATGATATCAGGCCCCTCGCTCAAAGCAGCTTTCTGCTGCGCACCCCCGTGTACAATCTGATACATGGGTCTTGTGCTTGTGCTTGTCTTTTGTACCACACCCTAATTCTTCCCAAGTTTTCCCTTGCCACAATATGGTATCTGGCTGATATACAGGGAATTACAAGAACAGAAATTGCTACAGTATGTAGGAATAGTGGGTAGTCTGTTGGGATTATACAGACACTGTCACATACCTTTAAAACTCAGTTTCATTTTCTCCCTTTAGGCTGTTTTTGGCATCCTTGATACCCTTGTAGATAAATAAAGCTGGCAGAGAGACCACCTCAATAAGCAATGAATTTTTCATTTCTCTTGTAAAGCAGCTGACCCTGTACAGGCTTGTCTGTATGTTGAAGATGCTCAGGTAAGGGCTAAACCAGCAGTGAAGACCTTGCACCAGTCCTTTGCAGTGGAAAAGGCCACCTTAAATTTAAGGTAATTTAGGGCCTGGGGCACACTCCTTCTGTGTCTATGATTTTAGCTGTCTTCCCAGGGCTACCTCCCTTCGGAGCTGCTTTTAGGGCTCTTGTGCTTAGCTGGTACCAGAGCTCCATAGCACCTGCGTCACAGCCCTGCCCTTAGTGAGAACAAAGAGAAAAAGATTATCTTTCCTTCAAAGGAGGTTTTAAAGTAAAATGAGTGGTTTCAGCTGGCAGGAGGCAGATCTTACACACCCGGTCCCCTTGTGCCTGCCCAGCTGCCTTTCACCTTCTTCCATCCCACCATTAAACAGATGGAGGCAGAGGGGTCATGATTGAGAAAGGGGTGAGGAAAAGGCTTCAGGGAGGGCCCAGGTGGGTAACTGACACTGGGGTGGCAGTAGCAATTTTAAATTGCTTTTTGCTCAGAAACTCAGCTATCTTTTGGGTTTTCCAGCCTCACTGAATGAATGAGTGGATGCTGCTGCAACATCCCTTCTTCCCCCCAGAGAGTCTCCTTACACCAGTATTACTCAAGGCCAGATCTACCATGAGCTTGGTGGGGGCTCTGCAGTCTGTCCTTACATGATCAAGAACACTTGCCATGCTGATCAATGCCTGCAGTTCACTTGTTCTCCCTTCCCCTCCACCTTCTTTCTTATAAATCCACCCCTGTGACTACCCACAAAGTAAGGCACATCACTATTTTGAGTAAAGATGTTGAAATCTGTCATTAAAGGAAGTTGTACTTCAGCATCCTTCATCTTTTATGTGACTCAGGTGTTGCTAAGCAGTACTTCTTTTGCAAAAGTATCATTAAAAATAATGTTTTTCAGAAGCAGCTAATTTTTAGCAAGCATGACTGAAGTCAGCACATTCATTTTTACCATAAGAAAGATTTGAAAGCAGCATATAAACCATGGGTTGGTAGTCAGGGCATCAGGCTTCTGAGGATTTAGAAAGTATGGAGAAGTAAGCCATAATGCAACAGGATAAAACTACCTAATATTAATTTTGAAAGATGTAGACCTAAACGACAAAAAAATAGTTTGTCCTCTCATACCCTGTATTCCACTCGTGCACCAACTTATGGTGAAGAAGAGATGATGTTAACTAACTTAAAACATGAGGACTTAACTTTCAAGGGTTGTTGTTTTGGTTTTGGTTTTAAACTGACACGTATCATTGTCACTAACAAAGGAGTTATACTCGAACAGGTATAGCTAACCTCAAAGACTTGGAAGTCCCAATTCTATCCATTTGTATTAGTAGAAATATTTCCAGTGACTTCAGGATGCCATAGATTAGGCTCTTCTTACAATGCTTGTCTGATCAAGAGCATTGTGCTCCAGGCACTGCTGCAACCACTAATCCTTATGTGGCCTTCTAGCAAACGGAACATCCCAGCACTGAGCTAGACAACCTCAATGTTGGGTGAAGGGGTAGCTGGTTATTTAGGGTACAAACCAGCAGAAACCAGCCTAAGTAGCATGTTAAACACTCTAAACCAGCCTAGGAAAAAGCAAAATGCAGAGAAAGTAGGCAAGGAAAGGAAAGGAAAACTTGCTAGAAATTGGTTCCTCTTCTGGGCAGTAAGTACATTTTTATGCTTTGATCATAAAACATGAGCTCTGCCTTGGAGCTGGGTGTCTGGGTGGGATTAGCTGCTTAAGACACTCGTCTTAAAATGGCCTTTCCAGTTTTGAAAAAAATGCAGGACTCTAGTTTTGTGTTTTCATCCTTTTTTGATTTATAAACCCTATAAAATTTTCATCGGCTCCAAAGTGAATGGAAACCTGTTAAGAAAAATTTGCCTTTTTGGTAATTTTTTCATTACTTCACTAAACTAGTCCTCTGATATCTAGAAGTCCAGGTGCTTTAGTGCTTATCTACTGTCTAACACTATATCCATTAGCATTGCCACTGTTTCCCTCCAGAACCTTTTCTAACTTTGCCTACTTTCAGAAGAGGTTCAGGTTCATAAACCGTGATGAAAAGAAATAGCTTTATCTAACTTGGACTTAGCCAGGTTAATCTATGATCTTTAAATCCTGCTTTCATCTCGTTGGTACTTGCTACTCAGTTAGCTGAGCTTGTCCTGCTTACCAGGAACCTTTAGTAGGGAGCCTGGAGTTCTAATGGGGCACCTGCGAATAATGGAGAGCAATTCTAAGCATAAACCCTTTTGGTGAAACTTGTCTTCTAGTCCTTAGTAAGGTTAGGAAGCAGAAGAACAGTTTTTAGGAAAGTACACAGTGCCTTTAGATACTTAGAGGCAAAACTACCTTTTTTTAGCAGCCCGAAGTCAGAGATCCAAAAACGTATGAAGTTATGTGTCAGAAGAGTTTACGTCTCTGATAGAGTAGCTATCCAGGATCATTCCCTTGGTCAAAATGCCTGCATGAAGGAAGGCTGTGGTGTTGGAAATGGATCCTGCAGATGGAATATTTGGCAGCCAGTGGCTGCCCATATACACATCTTTTTGCAGAATGAGTCCTCCTGTAACATAGAATTTACTGGCACTTCACTAGGGAAGTGCCTGCTGTGTTAGACAGCTCTTAACACCTGCAAAGCCAAGTGAAAACCATTATAAATGGAGAACATGTATTCTGCAGTGAAGAAGCTTTTTATTTAGCTAACTCATTACCTATTTGGAGCACTTAAAGATGAAAAAAAGCCAACAGTGACAATTCATTCCTTATAATGGCCTGTCAAAGTTGTCAGAAGCTTTGTGGCAAACATAGCAAAAAAGAGAAAAAGCTCAGCAGACTGAAGAAGAAAGTTGGTAGCTTTTCTACAGGCCTTGATTTTTTTCCCCAGCAGAAGTTGGAAATATGCAAGAAAATGTTCAGAAATAAATTTGATTGAGGATTTTGAGAATATCACTAATCTTTCCCATGTTAGCATGTCCGAAAACCGGTTGTACCAATTAGTCAAGGTGAGTGTCTAAGATTTCTTCCTCTGAGCTGCAGTAAAATATCTGTCATTTACTAATAGAAAAGTTACCAAACAGAAAATTAGCTTGCTGCTTTGTAGGGTATATTTGTCCAGAAATAGCAAGCTCAGTAGCAGGACCATAAGGTCCAACTGTAAATCCATTCCTAAAAAT
The DNA here is from genome assembly GCA_013400055.1 of Nycticryphes semicollaris. Taxonomy (NCBI): domain Eukaryota; kingdom Metazoa; phylum Chordata; class Aves; order Charadriiformes; family Rostratulidae; genus Nycticryphes; species Nycticryphes semicollaris. The sequence continues at coordinate 244,555 of VXBJ01002934.1, forward strand.
ACTCTCCCCTTCTCTTAAAGTGAATTTAAATCTTGTGAAAGGTTAGGGAATGTCAATGTAAAAGAGACATTTATTCACCTTCGGGTGTGACAGTAAAAACAGCATCTTCCCACACCTGCAAAGACAGTAGAGGGTTCTTCCAGCTGTAATGAGTCAGCTCTAATATAAATTTTTCCATGATTACTCAATGTTTATCTTGTCCATTGAGATGGATGTTAGAGGTACCAACTGAGCTAAATGTGTGTTTTGAGGATGCAAACATCAGTCTTCATCAGGCAGGTGGTAACTGTGAGTCACAACAGAAGAATAATGTCTTATTCTTCTTAACACACAAAATCTATTCATGGCACCAAATGTCATCAAAAAATCCAAATTACATCCTCCTGAAATATCTTCAGTCACCTGAGCTATATGCATACACTCTTCTATCCAGTGGGAAATACTGGCCATGTCATAGTTTGCAGCTGTATCCCCTGACTTTGACATAACTACAGGAGCTAGCAACTTGTCTCCTGATGTATAATCTGCTGCTGGTATTGATTGATTTGCCTACTACCTCTTCCTACAGTTTTATAAACATCCTTTTCTCATCCACCCTCTCTGCTACTAAAATTTTATAAAACAGAGAAAGACAGCTTTGGTGTTTCATGAGATCTAGTCACCACACATGAGCAGGAGGCTGTTAGCCTAGTCTGAGATGTTAGTCCAACCCAGAGGCTACCAATGTTGAACACAAAGAGGCAGCGCCAACTGGGGTTACTGAAAATCAGTCTGACGTTTATCTGCTGTGGCTACTAAATATCTCCTACCCACCTTTGTAATAGCTTCTTCCCATTCTTGAAACTTATAAGTTCTGCAGAAACAGATGAGAAACTCAATTCCACAATTTTTTTCCACACACAGTTTTGCATGACAACAATGCAGGTTTATTCTGCTGTATTAGGAGATGATGCATGGTAGGTAAAAATTAGAAAGAAAAAAGTCAGAGATGCCATTTATCAAGCATAAGGAAGAATTTAGAGGCAACTGCAACAATAACCTTTCTTTCCTACATCAGCATTTGTATTTTTTCTCTCCAGCAGATTTTGACAGAGGACATGTTACTGTGATCTGAGAATTGTCAATGTTTTTTTGGGCAAACTGGTGAAAAGCAAATGCAGCATCTTTCATGATAATTCTTTCCTGCCTGGCCAACAGTAATTCTGATCAATCCATTCTTTGGTCAGGAAATAATTAAATCCAGGATGTGCTGTCAGGAATATACAAATTCTTATTTTCCTTCCAGATATTAAGAAGCCAACAACTAGGCCTATCTCAAAAGATTTACTTTCTGTGCTCAAAGAGAAAAGTGTGATGGGTTTTAACCTTTCAGGTTTTTTTTTCCTTTTTTGTCCCTCATCTATACTCAAAAACAATCAAGAGACTGGCCATGGGGGGAAAATCTGAAACAAATGGATGAATTCCTAATGATGGTAGTAAAAGGAACAAGAGATTAATAGACAGGGTTCACCCCTGGTTTATGCCTTTACAGTTTTCTCTAATGAGGTACAATGTTGGGTAACTGGTGTCATGTGTCGTGTCATAATGCATCATATTCATATGAGGGTCTGTCATGTCACAGAGAGTAATAGGAGATGACAGATACAATGAGAGACTGTCAGCCTGGAAATCTTTTTGAAAATTTTTATGTATAAAGATTTAAAATGTATAAAACATGTTAATAGTAAGTTAAAAGGACAAGGAAGGAAAGAAAGAAGGGAAGGAGATGAAAAATAGTCTTTATAAGACAAAAAGCAAGGCAGGGCAGAAGGCCAAGTCTGAGAAACATCACTCAGAAGGTCAGGTAAGCTGGGTCCCTGTCACCTCAACCTGCAGGATTACCTTAGCAATAACGTCAGAGCTGCTCAGAATACGAACCCTAACTTTTGGGACTATTTTGTGCAGATGCTAGTTCAATCCATTATTTTTTGGTTCAGCCCACATCCTGGAAATTTGTATTCAGGTGTACATTCAAGTTGCTAAATACTTGCAAGTTCAGGTGTCCAAGTCCAGCTTTGAACAAAAGGTTTCTTGCTGCTCTGTGCTAGGCCAGAGCTTGGCTCAGGAGAAGCTGTGGGGGAGGAAGGGTGTGGAATCATCCTTCCACATCCACCCAAGGGCCTGGGGCAGATGAAGGGCTCGACCAATGCAACTTGAGGCATGTTCACATCTGGCACTTACTGTAGTTTCTGTGTATCCTGCATCAACTGATGTGCGGCCCCCATTGCACGAGTAGTGTGAACACCAGTATTAGCAACTGCTGACTTAGCCGCTGCCATGCCACACCGTTGTGTTTCAACATTCGCGCCAAGGAAATCTGGTCAGGCGCCCCACTGGGCATTGTTCTGCTGCTCCATGATGGCCTGCAGGGAGACAGCACAAGCTAGGGACTGAGCTATATATTTCCCAGTGTTCCCCCAGTTTCACCCCACCATATATCTATTTCTTGTAAGAGTGCCAGTGACATCTTCCAAGGGGCAGCATGGGGGAGATGCTGCTGAGTGTTGTAAACCTCATGGTGACAAATACAGAGGCGTGGGTTAGCATAACTGCTCTTGGGATGTGACTTCGTGGCTCAGGACACTTCTGGTGATGCCTGTAATCAAGCATATGTTCCTCTGGGACTTTTTCTGGGGATCCTCAACTTCAGAACCAAGCCAAGATACTGCTCTCTTGGGGCAGTATGTTGTTGCTGACCCTCAAGGCCACAATGAAGGAGCATGCCAGATGCACATGGCCATCCTTGCCTGGAGACGTGGTGTACCAACCACAGCGTAGCTGTCACTTCAGCCTTTCAGAGAGGGCTAGCTTACTGTCTGGGTAAAGACCTCTCACTGAGTGCTTGGATTGTAGCAAGGAGATTTTGCCATACTCACTGGTACCCGCAGGACTGAAGGACGGATTTGAGGAGTTTGATATTACTGCTGATGGGTGGCAAGAAGTAGACATGTCTCATTGTAATGGCTTATTTTGCTTTGCAAAGCTTTGGAATGCCGAAGAGTGAGACTTTCTGTGTGTCCGAGAAAGGAGACTGGAGGAGGTGCTGAGCAACCAGAAAGGAGACTTTGATAAAATGTCATCACTGATCAGAGCGTACAGCTGGGGATGTGTTATGCTGCTCTGCTGCAATTGATAATGACTGCAAACTATACACATTCCTTTGGGTTTGGCTTTAATCCTGGATCTGATATATGTACTCTTTATATGAGAGTTCAACAGTGCACATATCACGGTTCCAGTAGGGAATCTTGTTTACTTTGTCAGGCATTTTATTGCACTAAAGGCTGGTGTTTTAATGAACCGCTTAGGATGTGGAACCATAATTGTAAAGATGTTTTCAATGGTGTTTTGACTATAAATAAAACTAAATGTTGTAAGCAGTAGAAACTATGAGAAAGAAGTAACATGGCAAAGTTGAAAACTCTATAATCTTTTTACTAAAGACTTCAACATGATTATTTTTATTTTAAGTTGCACAATGTAGAGGAGCAAACACTTTCAGGGATAAAGTTATGTCTGTGTAGGATGCTCAGAAATGTCTTCTGTTTCTTAAGGTTTGGAGGTAATGGCAGAAGGACCTGTCTCTTTTGGTAGAGGAAGTAAAATCTGTCTCAACCACACTCAAAACGTTTGGGTTTTTGTTTTTGTTTTGTTTTGTTTTTTGTTACACTGTGCAGCTAACAAATAACCTATTCCTGGTCACTATGACAGGAAAGGTTTATCCTAGTTTCTGGAGACATCTGAAACAGGGGATGGAGCACAAGGAGTTTGTGGCAAAGAACTTGACTGAACATGAAGAAGCAACACAGATTCTGTCTTAACATAGAAATTACAGATGGACAGAAGGGACATTGTCTTTTTCTTCTCATTTTTCCCTGCCAGCATCTGCAGTATGGTGGGTGCTAGCATTGATTGAACACCTGTCTCCATCCTCCACTGGATGAAAGGGGACTCAAGAGGTGACATGTCCAAGGAATTCGCCCCTGCATTCCAGGGGCATCTTGCAACAATGGTGGGAGAGGCAGCAGAACCGCAGGCAGGGTCCCTGGAGAGGACATTAGGCCTCTGATCTCAAAGCCCCAGGTGTGTGGAGTGCTGCAGAAAGTTGGGTTATTTGAGCATCTTTGACTTAAACTCTCAATTTGCCGCACTTCCACATCAACACATGTGCTGCTGTAACCCAAAGGAGTGGGCTGGGTGGACTTGTGAATTTATTTAAAGCCCTTTAAAACAGGTTTGAAAGAAAGCTAGGAAATATTCTTATGGAATAGCCAGGTCTCACAACATTTCACATTAGCTCAAAGCTGAGGGAACTAGTGAAGCTGAGGGACTAGTGAAGCTGAGGAAACTAGTGAAATGATCTCAGTGCATTTACTTTTCTGTACCTATTGCTACAGCAGCAGTTGTTTCAAACTCTTAATTAATCTGTATGATGTCACTGGTTTTGCTACACATGGAGTTGGCAAAGAGTGGTTGAAAAACAGAACAGTAAAGATGCAGTCCAAAAATTATCATCAAAAGCTGTACTACTGTCTATTGTTGGTGTCACTACAAGCTGACTCAGCAACAGTGTAAGTTCAGAGAGGAATATATAGGGAATATATACACTGACTGCATTTTGAACTGCACCTATTGAAAGCATAGTAGTCAGGAAAAGGCTAAATCAACATGGCAGCATGCTGGCTGTTCCCTGGAATAAGGTGTTCCTGTCCCCTGCAGCCAAGATGCATCAATATAGTATTATGGGATCAATAGTTCAGGCCTGTAACTGTAGACCTATCTAAGGCTGTATTTGTATTAAACACTTCACTGTTATTGAAGTTTACTATCGCTACTGTAAACTCTTAGGCAAACTTCTACTACTCTGCTGGTTTTGTATGTCAGCTGAGCTCTCCATGACCTGTGGCCTAGTTAACTCCTTTTCGTATTTCCCGTGTCACTGACAAAAAGTGTTCTTGTTCTATGGTGTGAATAACCATCCTTGGTATATATTTTCCCAGGTTATATATTTATTTGTTACTTTAAGGAAAATCAAAGAAGATTGCCCTGCCACGTTGCCACAGATGCTATTGTGCCTTTTTCCTTCTTCTGCTTATAAAATAAGGAGATGGAAGTCAGAAAGCTGTTTAGGACTTTTTGCAACCAGTACATAGGGCACACATTTTGGTAGATAATCCTTCTGTTGAATGAACTTGCCCCTTTCTCAGCTGGTGTGGCACTTGAGATCAAGACATAAGAATATGATAACTTCGTTGTGCTAATTAGTAGTGGTCTTCCATGTTTAATGAACTGAGTGATCTGAGAGTGTCCCTTCTTCCTTTTATTTATAACTGATTTTTAATAATCAACAAAATATATAATAGGACATAGTTGCCAGTAAAACTAGAGTTTATCTGGGATTCAAGTTATGCTTCTGGTCATGACTTCAGGTGTTCATGGGGAATTTCTGGGTTCCTGTAAGCCATTAAGTCATCCAGGTCAACAAAATCCGGGGATTACTGTTTTCAAGAATTGACCACACAAAGTCGTTAGCAGCTAGGTAACAGCTCATGAGGATGTCCTTGACACAGCAGAGGTTATTTGGACAGCTTATTCGGTGCCATAAGTACTTAAGTACTTTCCGGGACAGAGGTGGGAAGTTTGAGTCAGCCAAAAAAAGGGATGCTTTCTATTTGGTGGTGGGAAGCACATACCTCTGAATCAACCACCACCAGCACTGTCGTTTTCACAAGTCCAGGCCTCTGGCATAAAAAAGTTCCTAGTTGCCTAGATAGAGTGACTGTAATGCAAACATCTTAGAGTGGTTCATCTTAGACATAAGAGCCATTCATCTCTTGCAGTTTTTTGGAAAACACAATATATCAGAAAGACCTGCAGCTGTAAATTCTGCTCATGTGTTCCATATCACTTGTATAAGACCTGCTCGTTTGGATGGGTAAGGATCCCAAGTTTCATTATTGAGAGGAGATACACTTCTTTCAGAGTATGAAATTGCTGCCACTTTTTTACTGATGCCCTTGTTAGCCTTGGAAGAACATTTCCTTTAAAAGAAAAAAATATATTTTTGTTTCTTCAGGTCAAGAGAAGAGAAAAAACTTACTTGTATGGAGAATTGAGTAAATCATGTGCCCATTGAGATTTTAGACCCATACATTTGCAGAATGATAGGTAAATAGTGGAGCAAGCCTTATCTGCCCAAGGTAAAGCTGTGGTCCCTGATTTAGTTCTTCACTTGCTTTCCTCTCCTCCGCTTGTGTGGAGGGTTTATTTTCACGGAATCACAGAATTGTCAGAGTTGGAAGGGACCTCTAGAGATCATCTAATCCAACTCCCATTTTGGCAGACAGAAGGTGGTATGAATCTGTAGTGGCATCTGTAGATAGCCCTTCTATCTCTGTAGCCTTGTCAGAGGTTGTGAGAGAGATGTGGAGCCAGCCACGGGACTGATCTATGCATTTGCCTCTGAACTCTGGGGCACATGGAGCTGTGATAAATACCTCATATAGCTAGAGATAACTGTCATATCATAGCAACACACTTCAGGAAGACTACTTGTTTTAGCAGGAGTTTTCCAATGAAAATCAGAAATAATTTCAGTAGAATTGGCTTGGAGTATTGGTTCTCTCCAACTAGAGCAGCAAACCTTGCCCAAGGGGACCTGGGCATCAGAGCCCTTGAGGGATGGGTTGGTTTTGATGAGTAGTTTCTTCAGTTGGTTGCCCTCTCCCAAGTTCATTTTCATAAAGAGAAATTGCAGCTGACTGATAGACATTGTTTTGGGTATGTTGTCATTGTTCAACCAAGAAAGAAAATATGAATTAATCAGAGAAAGTAGTTTAGAAAGACTTAGGTGTTTATAAGCCTAGCTCCTGCTTTGGACTGATTGCACTGCAAAAGTCACTGATGTAAACCAGAATATCGACTTGAGAAGAAAATCAGCTTAGTAAATCAAGTCATATAACTGCTTCTCACTGTTTTTCCTTCTTTCTTTCTTTTAACATTCGGGCTAAAATATATTCAAGTAAATTATCATAACTTACATGTACCAAAACTAGGGAAACAGATGTTATTTCAAGGACTTCAAACTATCCAGAGTTTACTCTTGGATTCCGCTTTGGGAGAAAAATTTCATTTTCCCATAAGTTTATACAGCCTGAGATGGTACCTTTCTCTTAACAATTTGGACATGAAGTATACGATCAGTTAATTAAACTTTAAAACAGATCTTTAAGTGTTATAAGTCAGTATACTTTCACTAAGGCTATAATGGTTTATTACAGTGAAGTATCTAATGCATTGCTGAGTCATCTTTGAAATAAATCCATTGGCACTACAATTTTGTTAAATTTCATATGAAGTCTAAGGTGAGTGGCAGAGCAATGCATTGATGCAACATACTATAGATCTTGTTCTGTAGTGTGTTTGGCCTAATCACTCTGCTCCCATCTGCCAAGTATAAATCACTGCTCCTCAGTGGAAGTGCTTGTGGGAGCCAAGAGTTGTGTATGTGGCAATGAAGAATAGACCATCCATCTGAGACATTTTTATAAATTCCCTCTCCGTGCCATTGCACCTATAATATACCTATCCCTGACAACATCCTGGAAGGTAAGAGACTGTTATCTTTATGAAGAACTGAGGAGCAGCAGTAGTACAGAAACATTCAGGAAATCTAGGATGGAGAGCAATTAAATCCCTGTCTCCCGGGCATGTTCCAGAGCCAGGTACTCTCTCCTAACTATCCTAGCATCCTTAATGGGTCACATTGCTTTCAAGAGCAAAAATGCAATAACATTATATGATCCATCTGTTTCTATGGGAAGAAAGAGCTTCATAAATAGCATGTATTCACTAGATTTATCTGTGGCTTTTTTGCAGGTGGGAGAAACATTTCTTTAAATGAGATCCAGATTATTGGTGGAGCCAATTAATGTGTACTTTTCCACCAGTTCATGAAAAGGTATTGCAATTGAGAAATGTGGATTTTTCTCCATTGTCTCTGAATTATCTAACACAAGAGAATTAATTTGTATCATTCATATTTCTAACAACCTGTGTTAAAGCAGGTGCAAAGCTTACCCTCTTATAGGAAATCTTCCTGCTAGGAAAAAAACCAACACAGTATTAGCATTTCCAGCAGCATTCCTACTGCTGCCTGGCACAGCACAAGCAGAGCAGCTTTCCATTCCCTGGTTGGTTGTTGAGCTGCACCCTCCAACAGCAAAGGATCTATGATTTGACTCTTTCTCTTTCATTTAATGTTTTGAGTAATACGGCCTATCACCAAAACCTCAGATTCAGTTATTGGCAGCTTGCTCTCCTGCAGTATTGCTGCTATCGATCTTTGGAGCAGGACCTTGGTCTGAGGCTCTTTTAATGTAATATACTTCCTACTTTATAACCACACTATTATGAGAAAAGGAAGGGCACTGTGCAATTGAAGCAAGTACTATTCAAGAAATGGGGAATACGGAGGCAGATATACTGTGGGTCAACATAGGATCATAGAATTGTCTATGTTGGAAGGGACCTTTAAGATCATCTAGTCTAATCATCAACCTAGCTCTGATAAAAACCAACTCATTACTAAACCATGTCACTAAGTGCTATGTCAACCTGTCTTTTGAATATCTCAATGGATGGTGCCTGAACCACCTCCCTGGGAAGCCTGTTCCAATGATTGATAACCCTTTCCATGTAAAAATTTTTCGCAGTATCCAATCTGAACCTGCCCTGGTGCAACTTGAGGCCATTTCCTCTTGTCCTGTCACCTGTGGCTTGGGAGAAGAGACTGACCTCAGCCCCCTTTTCTCCAGGCTGAACAACCCCACCTTCCTCAGCCTCTTAAGACTTACTATCCAGACCCCTTTCCAGCTTTTTTTTTTCCCTTCTCTGGACCCTCTCCAATACCTTAATGTCTTTTTTGTGGTAAGAGCACCAAAACTGGACACAGTATTCCAGGTGGGGCCTCAGGGGGACAATCACCTCCCGAATCCTACTCATCATGCTGTTCCTGATACAGGATGCTGTTGGCCACCTGGGTACACTGTTGGCTCATGTTCAGCCAGCTGTTGACCAACACCTCCAGGTCTTTTCTGTCAGGCAGCTCTCCAGCCACTCTTCCCCAAGCCTGTAGTGCTGCATGGGGTTGTTGTGACCCAAGTGCAGGATCCGGCACNCGGCCTTATTGAACCGCATCCTATTGGCCTCGGCCCATTGATCCA